>CAXKVY010000356.1:0-496580 GCA_964058915.1 Tetropium fuscum
GAGTTAAACCCAACCCAAGTTTGCCTCCACGCCGTAAAATTTGCACACCAATTGGCACTCGTAGTACTAATAAAAGGCCTAGGAAAACTTGTACAAGAAATTTGCGCGCAATAGGAAATGTTAGCTACATAGATGATATCCCATACCTTGATGAGGTACTAAATATGCACGAGAATAAGAATAATCCAGACTTTGTGAACTCTAAAGAAAAGAAACAGAACACCAGTAATTCAGATCAAGTGTTTCTACTGGATTACGGACTTGCATCCAAGTATTTGTTGTCTTCTGGTGAACATAGACAGTTCTGCAGAGATGAAAGGAGAGCTCATGCAGGTACCGTCCTGTTTTGTTCTAGAGATGCCCATACCGGAGTCCCATCGAGACGTTCCGATTTGGAGTCTTTAGCATATAACATGGTCTATTGGTTGACGGGTAGCCTTCCATGGATTGACGATGTTGACCAACCCGAATTGTGTGAGAAGCAGAAAAACAGATTGTTTACCAACTTACAAAGTTTCTTGGAATTTTGTTTCAATAGTGACTACCCTAAAGTTATATTGGAATATTTTAATTATCTGCATGGTCTACAGTTTGAGGTACGTCATTTGCAGAATAAGTATTTGTAGTTAAGTAAATCCAGGTGGCTAATATGATTTATAGGCAATTTATATCTCGCTGACTTAATTTTTTTATTCATCATGGTGAATTATTTTGCAGAATTCCTTATTTTAAATTTGGTAAGGTGAGTGAAATTATAAGAATCCTACAACGATGAATTAACCGGCGTTAATTATGATAATTACAATTATTTTATTGCATAAAACACAACTGGGTACTACTTAGTTAACAACAACTATTTAGGTATAGTCTTATCATGGTTTTCTACATATTTTTTTCCATTTGGTGTAACTTTTAACAATAGCATTATGTTATAAAAAGTAGGTACCTACTAGACTATAAGTAAAGTAAAACAAATTTTGTCTAAAGAAATTTTGTATGGTGTAAAATGCTCGATAAAATGTAAGTATATTGGAGAACAATTGATTATTATTTCAATTATTTGTTTTGTTTAATGTGACTTTAAATTTCATATTTATATTCCTTAATATTCTTGCTCTCATTGATATAAATTCACATTACCGTCCCACTTCCTTCAGTCACAACTCCCCATTTAATAAAAATTAAAAAATGAACGTACTTATATGATAGACCGTAGAAATTTATCATTACTAATATCATTAATTCATCAGTCATGCGTTTTGTGTGAATTAATCTGTAAATGTTGAATAATAGGCACAAGCTCTAAATCTGAACATACCTCTAGCATCATATATTTTTTGTCTGATATATTCTAATATATTCATGTAATTCATATGTGATTTTGGTTTTATTTTAGTCGTAGTTGTTGATGATGGAATAACTGAAGCATAATCAAGCATTATTTTTATACTATTATTCAATATTAACGTTTGCACACTACACCCACACAACTTCTTAAAATAAAAATTAATCTTAATTATATTTTATGTTGATAGTAATGAAACCTGCTAATCATCAAAGGTAATTATTACTCTTAAGTTTTTCATGACACTTTCAATAATCATGGGTACTTCTGTCAAATTAGATTGATAAATTTTCCAGTGCCAAAAGTACCGAAACATAAAACATTTGTATTAGTGAGGTAACTATATTCATTTGTCTTCATTGATTATTTTAGGAAAATCCCGATTATGACTATATTAGAGGTTTGTTCAAAAAGGCTGTCAAGAGTTATGGTTACAAGGACGATTCGAGACTAGATTTTGATAATTTGGAGGGTTGGGGAAGCAAACAGAAGAAACTCAAACGTAAGGTGATTGGACTTGAGAATAATAAGATTCATCCGGTTTCATTAATGACCAGTCCTCTTATGCCGCTGCACTCTAATATCATTTTCAAGCGACCCAAGCTAAGAAAAAAAATTAAGAACATAAAAATCAAGGACAGTAGGATGAATTGGTCAAAAATTTTAATGGACCCTGAAACTATAATGAAACAGGCTACGAGGGAGAGAAAAACTACCGAAGGTAGTGATCCTGGGGCAAATAACTTATCTTCCATGGACTTAGATAGCTTAAATCCTACTTATGCAATGTTGGAAATATATAATAAATGCAAGGAACGAGACATCTCTCCAAGGTATAAGGGAGACAGGTATGATAGACATTTTATGTAATATAAAATATAACAGGTACTGTAGAACCGTCGAATGAGATGATTGGGGACGATTTTCGCATATCTTTGCATATAACTTTTTTTTGCGCACGTACGGGTCCGAAATTTTGGATTATAGTCCTTTGGAATCATAGCTATAGGAAGAGTTTATTTTTGAATTCCTATCCATTACACAAAAAAATATAAAAAAAAAAATGATTGTACCGACCACCCCTCATAGTCAGGTCATTTGCGACAAGCCTTAAAGCAGCATTTTTTTGCATGAATTCGACCTCCTAGGGGTTACGCGGAACATAAAATTATTTAAAAATTTTTTTAAAAATTCCATTATTCTATAAGAAATCGCATTTTTTAAAAGAAATTCAACAGTTATATTAACAAATTCTTTATTCGTATTAATAAACTTAAAAAAATCAAATACAACTCTATTTTGAGTTTAATTTTTCTCATAAAAACTTATACTCTTTAGTTTAAAATGGATTCCAAAATTAATGGAACAAATTGGTACTGAATAAGAATCCAATGCCTTATATTAAAATTTCAAACCTCCTCTTCGTAGCTTTTCCTGTCTTTTGATAATGTTGGTAATATCATTAAAACTGATTTCACTATCGTCGTCAATTTGCGAGGCATGTCCCGTTTCACCCCTCAAACTGTTCCTTAAAAGTCTAAAAAATATTGTGTTTCACCTCTCAAACTGTTCCTTAAAAGTCTAAAAAATATTGAAAAAAAAATTTGTGGGCATAATCTTAAAAACAATCACACACATTTACTATTTTCCACCAACGTAGAATGATTGCTAAAAATTCAGCTGCACCCAAATTATTAATTTCATTGATTTAGAGCAGCAATATTTTTTTCATCAAATAACCTGACAGCAAGCTGTACATTTTGTCATCGAGTGAGGATGGGTTTAAAACTTTTTTGAGAGAGCTTTTAAAAATATCAGGGTATTATTTTGTTTGCACTTTTTTTCTAGAAAATAGTTTAACTTTATTACAACTTTGAAATACAGCTTTTTACTAAGGAAAAACTGCGAAAAAAAATACGTTTTACAAGTATAATCAACAAGCACTACAAGCAGCGGACGACGCCTTAATTAACTACTTGTTGTATGCGGGATTCATGGAATTCACTTATATATAGTTAGCAAGAGGTCTATCTAAAAGAAATCACATGGAAATGAATAAGAACTCTCAATCTCATGACAATATGAACCTTAAAATAAGTCAAAAACCAAAATTATAAAGTTAACCTCAAAATATTACCTGATTGAAACTTAACCTTCTCCAACATTCATTTTCGCAGTTTTTATTTTCTTTTAGGTTACATTTTTTGCAAATAATTATTTTGTTTATGTTATGTTGTATCTAGCCCTAATAGATCGGGAGATGCTAACAGTTTATTTTCCCCAATTTTACCCCAGAATGCCGTTTGGAGTAGTAAAATTGTACATATGGAAAATTTAATTATCAACAATGTTTTTACACTTGCACAAAACTTTTGTGTTTTTCTGATATTATAATGATTGCCCCAAAATTATATTGGTTCTACAACGCAAACTCATTATTTTCATCGCTATGCAGCATGAAAATGCGGAAAATTAATTTTTTTTATTGCAAATTCATCTGAACTGTTATTATGATGTTAAATTTGTTTTAACTTTGTTTTGCTAGAAGGGCATGCATTTTAATATCAGCAAAAACAAAACAAAAATTATAACCGGAAACACTTTCATTCCTCCAAAAGGCATCTGGGTGAAATCGGAGAAAATAAACTGTTTTCATCTCCCAGTCTATAAAATAAAAAATATTACTTTATTAATGGGATATTTTTAGTTTCAGTTGTGCAATTGATAATATTGACGGTTATACACCTGCAATGATGAATGTGTATACGAAAATGAAAGAACGGCAAGTTCTCGAATATGAGGCTATTTATAATAACAACAATAACAGAGCAAGTGACAAAAACTCACGCCTCACACGGCAAACGCGTGTATCAAAACGTACCAAAAGGTGCGCATCTCCTCAAGTTCAAAGGCTATCCTCAAGAACTAAATCACAATCTGTAGGTAGGTATATGTGTGCATGTTAAGAAAAGGCATTATTTTTAGGTCAGGGGTAAAACCCAGGTTAATTAAACTCATCACTATGACAGTGATGTCAGTCAGCTCTCATTGCAGCCTTGTTGGATCAACTTTAAGATACATTTTTAGATTTTTTTAAAATATATACTCCAGACAATATATAAATACAATATATAACTTCTTACTAATTTTATATTTATTCAACAGTTGCCCATAAGAAAGAAAGTCTACAACTGAAAAAGGTAAAGAGTGTTCCTATAAGAAGACCCTATAGTCTGAGGGGTTGATACAGAAATTCTGTTTTTCTACAAGAAATTTTCATATTATTTATATAGTATTATATAATGTGAATTGTGTAAGTAAGACTGGTTATTTCTTTATGGCATACATTTCTTTAGGGTATAACATTAATATTTGTTTTTTACTGATACAAAATTTGTTACACTTGTTACTTTAATTTATTTTAGTTGTATGTAATATAATTGGACATAGACACAATCAGTGATACAATTTATTTTATGTACATAAAACAACTGATAAGTTCTTTAGTTAAAATTTCACATTTACATATTATTTGCTCCATTTATTTTTATTATACCTATATTTTAAAAAAGATAACTCAATTTCCATTATCATGTAAAAGGATCATGTAAATTCTTCGTGACTAAAACTCATTAGACCAGGGTCGATAATTTTTGAAACCAAAAAAAATAATAGTAGGATGAAACCCATTGGAATAGGAAGAGAATATAACAAGAATGAAAGGAAAAATAATTTACGGACGTTCTGAGGTCGGGAAGTGGAGGGGGTGAGTTTTTAAGGGTAAAAAACGGTTTATCTCTATTTCCAGCAAAACTACAAGTCCTATGGAAAGAAGTTAAATGGCAAAGTTGTAAGTAATAAAAAGATCTACAACTTTTGTATTTACACTTTTTTCACATAATCGCAAAATTTATGTGAAAAATTCAAATACCAAGTTTATGGTTTTTTATTTTTCTTTTACAAAAAAATTTTGTTTTAAAGAAATTTTATTGAAAACACCTTTTTATGTCTCAAACACACTGTAATTTTTTTTTATTAAAAATATTTATTTTTTCACCTTATTTGGACTTAATATCGAAAAAGCATCCTAATTTTCAATCGAAAATTCTTGCGTCAAAATATCTGCTTTTTTAAAAAAGTCGGTGGGCATTTTGTTCGTTGAAATCTCTACTTTCGGATAGCGTAAAAAATAAACATTCCTATGATAAATGTTCTCAGAAAATGCAAAGAAACGAAAAAAAACTCGAATCCGAAATTTTTTTTTAATCATGTACAATTTTGAGCTATTTATTAAAACGTACACTTTAATTACTCTAATTAGTTTAATTACACTTTAATTAAACTTAAGATTCCTTGTTATAATTAGAGAAAAAAATTACAAATCCATAAAACATAAAGATTGCAAAAAACATTTGTTCTAAATATTAAAGATAGGATTTAAAAGGGATTTCACCAAAAAAATGTGACTGCTGTAATTTTTTTCAGTAAAAAAGTTGCTTTATTAAATTCTAATTACATTTATGTCATCTCATAATATATAAATATACATGTAAATCATAATATTGAATTTAGATACTTTATACTGATTACGTTATTCATTATAATATTTTTAAATACATTAATCTTAAATTACATTACATTAAATCCGATTCGAGATTTTCGTTTCTTTGCATTTTCTGAGAACATTACCATAGTAATGTTTATATTTTTTACACCATCACAAAGTAGATATTTCAACGAACAAAAAGCCTACCGACTTTTTTTAAAAAAGCACATATTTTGACACGAGAATTTTCGATTGAAAATTAGGGTGCTTTTTCGATATTAGTTAAAATAAGGTGAAAAAATAAATATTTTAAATCAAAAAAATTAGTGTGTTTGGTATATAAAAAGGTAAGTTTTCACCAAACTTTTTTTCACCAACAATTTTTTTTGTAAAAGAAATAAAAAAAACAAAAACTTGGTTATTTGAATTTTTCACATAAATTTTGAGGTTATGTGAAAAAAGTGTAAATATAAAAGCTGTAAATCATTTTATTTGCTACAACTTTAATATTTAACTTTTTCCATAGGACTTGTAGTTTTGCCGGAAATCGAGATAAACCGTTTTTTTTACCCTTAAAAACTCGCCCTCTTCCACTTCCCGACCTCAGATCGCCCGTAAATTATTTTTCCTTTCATTTGTGTTATATTCTCTTCCTTTCTCAATGGGTTTCATCCCACTATTATTTTTTTTTCACTTTTTACCATTTTCAAAGGCTACAGCCCTGGTCTACATAGTTGTGAGCGGGGTATTCAGTATGTTTATAAAATGTAACATGTGGACATTTCTTATGTTCCTATAGGGTTATACGTAAAATATGACACATTAAATAAAGAGGAAGTTGATATAGTTTCTGAACCTATAGTGTATGGTACATAGTGTTAAATCATTAACTAAAGTACCAACACGGAAACTTTTAAAGAATATAAATTGTACCGATGCTATTAGTTACTATCAAAATGTCATATTTTCCGTGTGATCTATAAATATATGAAACTACTACTCTTGTTTCTTATAATTACTTATTATTCTGTGATTATTTTTGTACAATAAATGAAGATTATAATAATATTTTATTTTTCCCTTTACTATCATGTCACTATTAAATACATTTTCAGTGTTTCTAGGTCTGAGGTTGTAAATAAAATGAGATAAAAGGAAAAAGGATTGTTCTTACCCCAAGAATAGGGAAATAAATAAATTCCTCGATATTTCGAGGCAGTAACAAAGGATAGGTAGAAACGCTTTTGAGGCAGGGCCGTAGCTAGAACAGAATTTGAGGTCGGGCATCAGAAATTGAAAGTAGGGCATAAAATTTTCACAATCTCCCCGGGGTTGTCGACTTTTAGATCACCACGGTACGGTTACGGTAATCTATCCTTTTTTTATTACCGTAAATTATGTCATAAATTAATAACGCACCTTTTGTTTTTTTTTTGTTTAATATTTTAAAATCGTAATATGTATGCTCTTTGTTAAGTATCAATAATATATTACGCACTAATTCCTGAATTTTGTATAGTAAACACACATTTGTTATGTTAATTTTCTCGAAAAATTACAAAAAAAAATACCTAATAATTTACAAAAAGTTTAATTACCAAAAAAATGTAATTAGCCGGTAATTTACCAAAAAAGAAAAATTATCAAAGAATTTATTTCGGTAAAATATATTGGTAAATTATGAAAAAAATTAATTACCATAATTTTACATCACTGGTTCTGATTCAGTGTTAATTTTCAAAAATTTTAGCTAGGTGATTGGTAAGCATGTGGCATATGAAAAGCTCCTACATGGAAATTTTAAGGTCAGGCATTGCCCCCCCCCCTAGCTACGGCCCCGTTTTGGGGTTATTGGCAAGATGCTTTTTCCTTTTATCAACCCAATGAAAATGTAGAACACTTATACCACATAAATGCAACTGCATTTACAGAAATAGATTGGCTGCCCAGGCTGCCTATCAAAGTCCATTCAAATCATGTAGTCCCAACTGAAGGCGTACATTTTTGTATACTTAGCTTTTAAAAAACATTGATTTTTTACTTTTACCTGGATACATTAACAATATTTAAGTTTAACTGGACATATGAGCATAAATTATGGTCACATGTGTTTGGTTGTTCTTTTATTTTGTGAACTACGCCAGGACGTAATAAATGGGCAGTTCTAATAATGAATTATTGCTTGCACTAATGTGAAAGATTCGTAAATAAAATTCTTTGGTAGCTTTAGTTTAGTACAAGCCTAATAGGAGCTTACTTTGTTTTATTTGTTTCTCTGATAATGATTATGAAAGATTTGCAAAATATCTAAAATGTATTACCTAAATGTACCTTTTATTTGGTTAGTAAAGTGTACAAGGTAATATTTTTTATCCACCTTTTTCGCAAAATATCTCTGATATTAGATACCTTTATAATGGGAAAAGCAATTTGTTACAATTTTAGCCCCGAATTTTCTGCCAACAGTTTTGTCGAAGGGATCAGAGTTTATGCTTATGACCATCGTCTAATATAAAAAATAAAAATCCTTCGCTAGCAGCAAATTATTTCTCAACTTAATGTTAGTAAAAACTACCTTTACTAAGGATTACAGAAAGCGAATGGACCTCAAGACATTTTTAATTCATATAGTGATTACTTTATTATTAACATATTTCTTTAATTATTATTGCCGTTATTTGTGTGTCTATATTTATCTTAAAATTTTGTGTATTACTTATTTTTCGAGTATGTCAAAGACTGAATGTTATTGTTGAATATTTAAATTGCTTTCTACATTCTTACTAGGATAACGAAAGTTCTACAAATAGATGTAGAACTAAGCATTAAGCTTTCTACTCAGGCTGACTTAAACCATGAAGAAAATGTAGTGCACTAAATTTAACTATTTATATAAAAAAATGGCTATTATTATTTATTAAAAATATTCTTGTAAAAGCTTCTTGTAATTCTTATTCCTCTGTGATTTCCTTACAATAAACTAAATAATGGGACATTGCTTTTGTTTTACTTTTATCGTCCATTTAAGTTAAAGATACGCGACAAACAAATTGTCTACATCAACCATGGTAATTCGTGCAGCATAGTGAAGGGCAAGGTAAATTAACCAGATAGTAATTATTTTTTTTACCATAATTTAACAGTTGTAAACAAATAATTTACCGGCAAAAATTAAGTGAGGTTAAGGTGGATATTTATTTTTCAAGAACAGATTACCATTGTTTTTCTAAATAAACAGTTAAACACTGATATCCTCGCGTTGAACTAACAAGGCGAAATCAGTCATAAAATGTTAGACAAGTATAAGCTATTTCGCATCCATTTAGATACATTAACCATTAACAGTATTGCAGTCTCCCCCCTCAGGTACTGGGCGAGTATTTTGGATGATACCTTAAACCATAATTTATGACCGCCTTCATATTTTGAAATTTTGATGTGGATTTATTACTAAATCAAGGTAAGATTTTACTTCTAATTATTTATTGTTTTAATTTATTTTATAAAAAAAAATCATTTTGTGATACATATTTACTATTTTTTGTAAATGACAATAAAAGAATCATTTCTGTGGAATTCTTATACAAAAATTTAAAAAATAAAAGGTCAATGTAAGTTCTGCATACACAACAAATGCAATCAGAATGATAAAGCACACAACTATATTGTACAAAATACCCAGCAGGCATCACAGAAAAAATGTCTAGCCACCGGAAGTTTCTGCCTACCACAAAAATGGTACTTATAATTTAGTCACTAATTTTAAAAAGGGCCAAGACTGCTAGGCGTATTTGGAAAATAAAATATTAAATTTTGATTTTCAAATAGTAATAATTAGTATCTTCTTTTTCGTTTTCGTTATGAACTTCTAATACCTAATATGTTATTCTTTTTAATATAATAGAATATTCAAGAATGTTCTATTGCACATCTAGGATTATTCCAGAAACGTTTAGTATTGTTTTCAATATCTTCTTTCATTATTCTAGAATATTGCAGAATATATATTTCTCGGGAATACTCTAGGAATTTTTAAATGAGTAGTTTTCTGATTCTAGTAATAAGCAATGCATTTATAGATTATTCTGAAAATATTTTAATCTTCAAAATGTTTGTTAAAGGAATATTACAAGAATAATTTTGTGCGCTCTGAGATGAATATGTTGAAGTTCTTCACCGACCAGTGGCCTCTGGTGGCACTAATAGAATGCAAATTTTATATCAATTTAATGTAGATCTAAGTAGCTACAATGTAGTATAAAAATATATTGTGTTATTTAATATTTATTATTATTTATCCTTACTGCAAGGAAGTGCAAAGATTTTGTTCAAAGCTAGTGGCCACTGTTACTCAGTCATGTGGCCACTGTGACCCGTGCATGGGGCACAGTGGCCAGGTCTGTTACAATGTAGAATTTGGTTTGTTAATGCTTTGTTACTGAAATAATAATTTCTTTCGATATACAATGTTTTGTCTATAAAGTCAATTTAACATGTTGAGTGCCGCAAGAAATTTGGGAAAACCTACCACAAAAACCAAAGTGAACCTTTTGTGGATTATTGATTTTAAGAATACAGAAAAGTAATTTGTAGCCTTGAAAATATAATATGACAGTTTTCAACGTTATTGAAAGATGTCCAGTAAACTGGACATCGGGCTATTCAAGCGGTTTTACTTTATGGAGCCCGCTGTCCAGTAAACTGGACGTATATAAAAAGTATACCAGATTCTTATTTTTCTAACGAAAAGAGGGAACTATGGTTTTAGTTTATTGAACACTTAAGTTGTTTATTGAAACAAGAATACACTGATATTTTCTTAAAAAAATTTTGCATGTCAGTCTTTGAAGCAAGGGAATACACAAAGGCCTGGTTTTTCTGGACACGGTGGGCAATAATATCTTGTTTTCTTTTTTTGTTGTACATTGACGGCATCATTTCATGGTATTTTTGTCCTTTTCAGGACAAAATCCTCCAAGGATTCGGTTCTAAAGAATGAAAGGTATCCTTATTTGCCACAACGTTTACTGGTTGCAAAGCATCTTGCTGGTTAAGAAATTTCATTACGACTCTTTCGCGGAAGTTGAGAAGTCGAATAGTTCTATTCTGGTGATGATTATAGATGTAACAGGCATTCCATAGACATAGATCTATAAGGTGAAAAAATATTTTTCTGTACCACCTTACGGTTTTCCGCGGTGTCTAGTAATAGGCCATCATCTGATTAAGATAAGCAACCGATTATTTTAATTCTAAACTATAGCCCGTAGTAACATTTTCCATCGAATCCTGTGGCCCAAAGTACATCAATGCTTATAGAAGCTATATATGAAGCCGTCCAGTTAACTGGATGGGAGCTATATTTAAAGACTCCCATCGTCCAGTATACTGGACGATGTATACTGAAAAAATAATCAGTTTTCAAAATAAAAAATTAGAAGTAGAGGGGCCACTGAGCCCCGCTCTCCTCTAGAAGTCAGATTTTTTATATACGTTCTTAAATTTTCAAAAATCAAACAAATTTTACGATTTTTACAAAATTATAAAACCACAAAACTTATTAAGTGGATATTACAAACAATATTCACACGTTGTCGTAATTATATATTTATCATCACAATACTTATAAAAAGGTTTACTTTTATTCTAATTCTATACATGATAATTTTTATAATTATCCTTATTGACTTAAAAGTGGTTTGTAAGCTTCTGAATATCTATGAGATCATCCATTAGCTCTCCAATTTTTGTACCAATTTTTTTGGATACCTAAAATATTACAGTAATTAATTATAATTACTAATGGTTACTGTAATATGTTACTTACTTCTGATTTCTCCGTAATAGAAAGATGCATAAAATTCCAAACTAGATCCCCGTCAATGATGGATCGAGCTGGATTACACTGTAAGTTCCTCCAACTCTTGTACGTTCTATATAAAAAAATTACATGTCAAATAATTTGTGAATATGCATCATGTCATTATCTCAATTGAATATTTAGACTTATCAGAAACTGAATATATAAAATAGGTACTATAATGGGTATAAAATAACACATGTATGAAATATTTAGTATAGCCTACAATTGAATTATGATTATAACGGAAATATGACTCTTACCTAAATGCTTTGGGATTCAATCCAGCTATATGAGCACCTTGAGACACTAATACGTTTTGCAGCATAAGTAGTCTACGATATGTTTTCTCTGGCACTGGCATTATATAACCTATTCCTCCATCCAAAGTTGCTGCAAAAAAAATTGTGCTGTTATTAAATTTTAATTTTATGTTATAAAAATTGAATTTAATTTTATATTATAAAATTTTTAAAAAATCCGAAATCATCGGAAAATAGCGTCAATATACGTAAGTTAAAAAAACACCGTCACAAAAAGAACGCTCCAAGTAACGTCAAAGTTTCTCAAGCGCAATCATTCTACCTATTAAGAGAAATAGTTTCTGCTGTATTAAAAAAATTAAACACTATCAGGTCTTGCCGAGATTGCAATAGAGCAAGACATTAGAAAAAATTTGAAATTACAAAAAAAAGGTGTATATTATTTTAAGTTAACATTAAATTTGTTTTTTATATTAGAACATATAAATTTGAAATAGATTGATGTTTTTACTGAATAAAAACATTATTACTTCGAGTTCATTTTTTTTTCTCCAATAAACGTTTTTTAAATACGATTTTATTATTGTGTTTGGAAAAATATATTAATTTTTTTTATAATAATGCGATGGCAGAGGGCGGCGAATTTATAATTTGCCTCACTAGTCACCAATGTCTAAAGCTGGACCTGGATATATCTTAAGTTAGAAAATATGATATTGGATTATTATTAAACGGTTGTGTACAAAGATTATTAAGAATTTTTAATAAACTTACCAAACATTGAAATATATCTTCTGTCAGCCCCAGAGAAATGTTTTTTATCTTCTCCTAGTTCTCCCAACTTGCATTTTATCTTGAAGAAAGAATTGACAGCCTGTCCAAGGTGGAAATCAGCCTTTCTTAACAACCTTTGGCCTTTCAAAAACAAAGAAATTGATGAAAATAGGTAAAACGTGGTTAACCGAATCAAAATTTCATAATAGAAATAACTAGATACATTACCTCCGAGGGATTCTCTAGCTTCCGGCTGATACATATATAAAACGAGATTTTTTTCTCTATCAGAAACTAAAAATCCTAGTGAGTTATTATCTACCATATACTCTATTGAGTATACCTCACACGGTTTGAAATCCTACAACATAATTGTTTTAATTATCGATTACAAATAAAAATAATTAAGAAATTATTTACCCTAGATACTAGAGATAAAGTTCTATATTCTTCTTGAAATCGTAGTAAAGATATGGATTTATAAACATCCGCTATTAATAGTAAACTTTTTATCGTCAGTATTTGATGGGTATACACTTGTGTATCAATGAATGCAACACCTATCAAATCATTGTCTTTTAATTGCCAAATGTAGATCTACGAGAATAAGTAGGTAAATATTAAGAAAATCTCATAACTTTAAACACACGTACCTTTTGTCCAACTGCAGACACCAAAAATCCCTTTACTTGGGAAAGTGCGGTAACTGGACCTTTCTGATCTTTGGCATAAATCTCTTTAAATTTGTTCTTTGTTAGAGGTTGTCCAGGTTCAGGTACAACCTCAATTATATCATAAATCAAAATCTAAAAGTAAACATAAATATAAAACTAAAATGATATATGACAAATTTCCAGCTTATATTTATCTACGATTACTATGAACTGTAGAAGTATCTGTGAATATTATAAAATTCAGACTACCTCTGAATTCAGATTTAAAACTCTGAAGTCAGGCTTAATCTCTGAGTTCAGACTTTAAGCCCTGAAGTCAGACTTTAATCTGAATTCAGACTTTAATATCTGAATTCAGACTTTAAACTCTGAATTAAATTTGTTCAATGTTAGATGTTGTCCAGGTTCAGGTAGGTACAACCTCAATTATCAGAATCTAAAAGTAAACATAAATATAAAACTAAAATGATGTATGACAAGATTTCCGTTAATTAATTTTATCTGATTACTATCAACTGTGAAATTGACAGATCTGATGGCCCTGTAAATTTTATAAAATTCACACTACCTCTGAATTCAGATTTAAAACTCTGAAGTCAGGCTTTGATCTCTGAATTGAGACTTTAATCTCTGAATTCAGACTTTAATATCTGAATTCAGACTAAACTCTGAACTATTTATGCCCAATTGAGGTTATACGAGTATATGATTATTTTATATTCAACTGACTCATGGTGTACGCATTTGAATTGAGCAATTTTTCGTGAAGAAATCGTTTTAATGTAGGAAGTAAACGTGCGGCCAGGCTGTCGTTCACCTGTCGCAGTCAGCCGATAGTGGTGCTTATGTTACGTATAACCAATTTTTCGATTTAACATGGAAATACGAAGTTGATGCTTATTTTTCATATTTTTTCAGGGGATAACGTTATATAACTTATAATTTGATTATCTGTATTTATCAACTTATGATTTTAACACACAAACTGAACACTACTTTATTAACTTGCTAATGAACAGACTAAACTTAGGTACTGATTAACATTTACCACAATTTATAACTTTAGAGTCTCTTATCGTTGTTTACTAATCGCAAGTTGGCATTATAGACCAGGGCTGAAGCCTTTGAAAATGGTAAAAAGAGAGAAAAAATAATAGTAGGACGAAACCCATTGGAAAAGGAAGAGAATATAACAAAAATAAAAGGAAAAATAATTTATGGGCGATCTGAGGTCGGGAAGTGGATGGGGGTGAGTTTTTAAGGGTAAAGAACGTTTTATCTCGATTTCCGGCAAAACTACATGTCCTATGGAAAAAAGTTAAATGGCAAAGTTGTAGGTAATAAAAAGATCTACAACTTTTGTAATTACATTTTTTTCACATAACCTCAAAATTTATGTGAAAATTTCACATAACCGTTTTTTATTTTTTTAGAAATTTGGTCCTTTTTATGTCCCAAATACACTGTAAATTTTGTGATTTAAAATATTTATTTTGTTCACCTTATTTTGACTTAATATCGAAAAAGCACCCTAATTTTGAATCGAAAATTCTCACGTCACAATATCTGCTTTTTTAAAAAAGTGGGTGGGCTTTTTGTTCGTTGATATCTCTACTTTCTGATAGTGTAAAAAAAATATACATTACTATGGTAAATGTTCTCAGAGAATGTAAAGATACCAACAAACTAGAATCCGAAAAATTTTTTTTATTCATCATGTACAATTTTGAGCAATTTATTAAAATTTACACTTTACTCGAAAAACGTAATATTCCATGTTACATTGATAAACAAAAAAATTGCAAATCGAAATATACTAACTAACTAACTAACAACTAAATAACTAATAACCAAATAAGTTAATAAAGTTAATATTTAATAAGACACCCTATGAACTGTAGAAGTATCTGTGAATATTATAAAATTCAACAATATTCAAATAATTTTGAGAAAGTTGTAGAATCTTCTTCAAATTATATGCGTAGATGCCTATTTATTATTATTATTATGCGTATTATTATTATGCGTATTATTATTATGCGTATTATTATTATTATGCTTAGAGCCTATTTATTATTATTAAAATATTATAATGGAGAACGTAATCAGTATAAAGTATCTAAATTCAATAGTACAATTTACATGTATATTTATATATTATGAGATTTTCTATGACATAAATGTAATAAGAATTTAATAAATCAACTTTTTTACTGAAAAAAATAGCAACAACTATTTTCGCATGTTTTTTTAAATCTTTATGTTTTATGGATTTGTAATTTTTTTGTTTATCAATGTAACATGGACTTAAGTTTTTTGAGTAATTAAAGTGTAAATTTTAATAAATAGCTCAAAATCGTACATAATGGTTAACAAAAAAAGTTTTCGGATTCGAGTTTTTTTCGATTCTTTGCATTTTCTGAGAACATTTATCATAGTAATGTATATTTTTTTTACACCATCACCTTCCTCTACCTACGCTGGACTGATGAGAGCGAACAGCTCGAAAGTAGTCTACACCTGGTGGAGATATTGGTGAGTGACCATGGCTATCTTATCGGATTTGCAGGTGTAATTCAATACAGGTAGGAATATTAGTTATCTGAGTAGTTGTTACCTGTAAATCCATTCAGTACCATCAGAAAGTAAAGATTACAACGAACAAAAAGCCCACCGACTTTTTAAAAAAAGCAGATATTTTGACGCGAGAATTTTAGATTGAAAATTAGGGTGCTTTTTCGATATTAAGTCAAAATAAGGTGAAAAAATAAATATTTTAAATCAAAAAAATTACAGTGTGTTTGGGACATAAAAAGGTAAGTTTTCACCAAATTTCTTTAAAAAATTTTTTTTGTAACTGTTATTTGAATTTTTCACATAAATTTTGAGGTTATGTGAAAAAAACACTTTTTTCACGTAAACAAAAGTTGTAGATCGTTTTATTATCTACAATCGACCCTGGTCTATTAACTAAACTGCTTCCCGCTGGCACTGGTTCATATAATGTCAAATAGTTGTTACTCTATATGTCTATATGTAGCAGGCCTTGATGTTTAGAGAAACATTCGACCGGCGACTAGAACTCGTGCCGTGACGCGCCATAGACGTGCGTAACAATAGAAAGGAAAACTTACCAATTTTTTTTTGTAATAAATGACATGTATATATAATAAAAATGAGAATTAGGTGTCACTAAATGAAGGTGCACATCCTCTGAAGGTGCGTATTCATATAGAGAGAAGGCAAATGAATTTGGCTAAATGGATTCACCTGGAATTGTGCCGCATTTTTAAATTCAGCCTTTAATCTGAATTCATACTTTAATCTCCGAATTTAGACTTTAAACTCTAAATTCTACTGCTTCGTATGTTACTTACTCTTCCCCTGGATGTAATGTCTTCTCCATAATTATAATTAGTGCCAACGGCAATGTAGCCTTTAAGACCCGATCTCGTACCTTCATAAGCTAAGGCGACATTTTTCAAACAGTTCACATGCTCCCACTCATCCAAATCTATTTTGGTATTTGGAATCACATCCCAAGAGACTGGAGAAAATAGGCATATACTGAAATTTTCCTGCGGCGGGTAAGGAAACCTGCAAGGAATTTTTCAATTCATAATTAGGGCAACTAAACAATTATTTGCCAACAAAAATATTCACCTGTCACCTTTATCTTCTACTGAAAGTTCTTTATCCTCTCCGTTAAATTTGTAATACTGATTAGACGGCTCAGCGAGGCTAGTTACGAGGCAATAGGTTTTGGATTCCAAATGATAACTCACAAAATGTGGGGTACATCTTAGTGGTACCTTCCTGACAGGCCAAGGAGCGTCATAACTTAAATGAGTGGGTAAAACACCAATTCTCAACTCTGACTGAAAATATAAATGAAATAAAATTAATTCACTAAGAATCTACGAGTAGGTTCGTCCATTTGTTAACAAATTTTTGAACTTATACAAAACTCACTTTCTTATTGAAGTAGAGAAATCCTTGTGGGCAATTCACATTATTAAACGGAGCAAAACTTAACACTTCTCCGTCGATAACCATTGCGTGACTTCTCAGTTCTCCTCTTGCTGTCAAGAACAACCAATGCGGATTGGCTCCACATATGAATACACCGTTATATCCTAAAATTAGACTAATGTTGCCTAAATGTCCCAAATATATACATATGTGTTACATACCAGAAATGTTTCCGAAGTAACGCATTTTTAAGATACGATCTTGAATGGCGAAGAAATCCGAATTTTCCGTATCAATTCGCCCCTCTATGTTGGGCGAATAAAGAATATTATGCTTAAGTTTCTTAAACCTTAGTTTAAGATTACCACGTGGGAATCTAAACACTTCGTATATATACAAATCGTGGTCCATTCTGACCAAGAGTATTGGCCTTGACCCATTGTTGCCCAACCCAACTACTAGTAGTTCTTTTACTTGATAAGTTTGTTGAATCTGAGCTTCATTCGCAGGAGCAGATGAATTCAAATTTACTGATTCCAAGCTATCTACTAGTACCTGAAATTGTAGAACTAGTAGAATTATTAGTAGAATATAGAATTATTTTCGTACCTTATATCCGAAACACAGGTTTGTTACATAAAAACTCAATTTGAAGTCAGGAATAGAATAGATTTCCAAATTTGAGTTGTCTCGAACTACAAAAAGCCAATACGTAGGTTTGCTCTGTGACATGTACTTTTTCCACCAGTTATAATACACTTTTGGTTTCGGCTGAGGAGGGTTGAGAGACGGCATCTTAAAGTCAGTCTCGCCGTATAGTAGATCATCTTCATTTTCCATTTCAGACTTCATCTCAGTCTCATTTATTACATGTTGCGGAACTTGTACAAATTCTTCTGGTATTTTGTTTGTGAAAAGACCAGACATGTCTTTATACATGCATATTGTTGATACAGGTGGATTCTGAAAAGTATTATAGTAAAGAAGTGACGAGATATATGTTACTATTTGAATCCGATAAAATACATTACTATATGCTATGGTAGTAAATAAGAGGTATACACACGAGGTGGTGCACCGCTGACCCATTTGGTAGCCTATTATGTTAGACAAAGATGGATCATAGAGGGTGTCAAATTCATACAATCTTTACGGCACACATTGATTTAATTCTGAAGTTTTAATATTCGGTCGACATATGATGAATTTTAGTGAATAGCATGGTAGTAAATTTACTACCGTGTACAGGGTAAGTCTCTTAAGATTGACACCCCCCTCATCTCACTTATCCTTTGCCGATATAACTCATTCAAAAAAGGAGTGGACGCGGTTTTTCATGAATTTTTATAATCTGAGCACGGATATTAAAAATCTCGTAAGATATACAGGGTGGAAAATAAAACATGATTTTTTTAAATGGAACACCCCGTATATTTTTATACCAAAATAATGTCCTTAATTTTCTGAATAAAAAAATATCTAATTGTTATATAATCACTCCACCTGTTCGTGAGATATTACTAAAAACTTATCACATTAGTGGGTATCCGTATTAAATTCTGATTTTTTTAACTACTTTTTTATCTTGTTTTTTTTGGTTGTGGTTGTGATGTGTAGAACTTATGACCTCGAGAAGGTCACTCCGAATGGACGAAATGGGAAACCTGTCTGTCGACTAAAAAATTACATTTCAGGACTCATCAGAAACCAAGTGCTATTTTTTTTTGTATTTGTACACGCGGTCCAAAATTATGGGCAATTAATCGAATTTTTTTTAAAAAATATTTCTCTCCCAGATGTAGGACCCTTCAAAACCATTTCCAACCTGTTTTCCCAGATGGAAAAAGTACCAAAATTCAATCGACAGACAGAACTATTCATCAGATTTTTTTTTGGTTACTTTCAAAATTGGGAAAATTCTAAAATCGTATGTTTTGCCACCTAATTTTCGGAATTATGGGGGAAAATGTCAATCAATAGACCAAGGCTCAAGCCTTTGAAAATGGTAAAAAGTGAAAAAAAATAATAGTAGGATGAAACCCATTGGAAAAGGAAGAGAATATAAATAAAAAAACCTCAAAATTCATGGGTAAAATTCAAATAAAGTTTTTGCTCTTCTGGAATTCGGGAATGGGAATATTCCCGCTTTCGAAGTATTTCAGATTGGGCAGACCTGTATAATATAATGCCTAAGAGTTTTGTAGAATTACTTACATTAGCTAAGGTCGATTTACTCACGACCAACTTGGCGGAACCTCGGGCTTCTCTCAACATCAGGGTAATAACTTGTCCATCCGTAGTCATAAGAGATATGTAAGGATCTGCACTGGATATATGTACAATCGGAGATCCTAAATCCATGGGTACATGTTGTAATTGAGTGGCACCTTGTAATAATCTTACTGCTACAGTGGTTACTTGAACAATATATTTATTATTTCCTAAATTTCCTGCGTACACAGTAGGGCCATGGGTGGCAAAACCAGTATTGTCAATTTCGTTGATTTCATGGCCAGTTTGCAGAATCTACAAGAGAATAAATAATTTTTAGAAAATATAAATTTCATTTTTAATGTAAAAAATTAAAAATTAAGTAATATTTTTATCTTACCATTGTTCCGTCTTCTTGGCTTAGTATAAGAAATGCATGTCTTTCTTCCCCACTTTGTACCGTCCACATATTAGAACAACCAGGCAGAGTAAAGGTGGTAACAATCTGTGGTCTTATTGTTTTCTGCAAGACGCACAATGCTCCATTCTTCCCATATCCAGCTGTTGTCACCAGTTCCAAATCCAGATCTGAGTTATTATTAAATTCCTCGCTAAGGAATGCAGGCTCACCGATAGACACATTCCCGCAAGGACCAATGTTAATTAAACTGTCACATACCTCAAATACGTAACTAGTAATCTGTACGCCTGCTTGAGTTTGATTACCGTATACTTCTAGCTCCTCAGGATCTCTAATATCTTGAACATCACTAGCCATGCAATCATTTAAGGAATCTAGGACTCTGTCTCCAAGAGAATCTGTTTGAGATCCTTCTTTGTTTGAATTTAATCTCTGTCTCTTAGAACCAGGCTCATCTCCATCATCTAATGTTATCACTTCATTACATTTTTCAGTAAATCTTAGTAGCAAAGAATTGCCAAGGCGTGAGCCCAGGAATAGAAAATTGTTTTCACAAATACAAATCTGAAAAATCAACAATACCATTACTAAAACCATATATATCTAGTCTGTTTCAGACTAAAATCAAAATTTCCTGTACATTTGTTTTAGTGTCTAACGAATTAATGATTTCACATAGTTCAAGCATAGATAATAATTTAAACTGTGAAAAATTGGGATATAAATTATAATTGCAAAAATTCCAAACCTCACCGTGACCATCAAGAGAGAAGGAATATCAAGATACCTACTATATATAGCTTTTATTCATACCTGCTATTATTTTATGTATCGACAATACTCACACATGTTGTAAGAACACTTGCAGCAGCTTTCTCAAAATTGAAGCTCCTCACATACCTCATACTATCAGCTAAAAGCGTTAGCACATATAACTCGCCACCTTTCAAAGATAGTACAAGTGTATCTTCTTCTAGAAATCCAACTTGCACACAATCTAATGTAATTTTTATATCCTCTTGGGGTTCTAAAAAGGTAGGCAATGATATTATACCTAGACCTAATTTATCGCAAATGACTTACTTAAAGGAAAGTTTGAACATGATTCAGCTATGCTATTTAAAGACACCCCATATGGCGGAATACTCTGATTCAAATAAATTAGAGCATTTATAGACATAATCAAAGTACCCCCAATAGGTTTTTTTATTGGGACTGCTCTAACACAATCAAATGGTAAATTTGACACACTCCAAATAACAGGATGCACTTTCTGCTGCAAATTTAACGAAATAGCTGCCATTGCACAAGTGTCTGTTCTAACGGCAACTCGTCTAAAAATTAAATACTATAGTATTTGCACCACCTAATTGTTACAAAACAGTTTTGACAATGGGACATCATTAAGGTAATATCTAAAGTCACGCACCCAGAAAATGTTTTCAATGGTTCATATAAAATCAGAAGCGTTGGTTCATAATAACCATGTAGAAACTGGATATCAACCACATTATCGATTTTATCGATGAAGTCTTTTAAAATAATCATATATGAAGCCAATATTGGTGCTTTAGCACCACCAGAGTTACCAGACATAGGTTTAATGTCGCCATCATTCTCATCTATAGAACTTTCTCTTCGAAATGGTAAGACCACTAACTTGCGACCAAAGACTGTCATTACAGCACATCTATTTTCCGGATCTGCCCGTACAATAGGTACATGGTGATGGTGGGTCCAACCATCCTAGAATGTATGAATTTAGTAAATTAGATAACAAAACAATGTACGATATAGGAAACCTTCATATCATCTTCTTCAAAATAATGTAAACTAAGAGTTCTGAGATCATGATATTCAGGATCATATTCAACTACAGATAACTTGGCATCAGCAAAAGACAACAGAATTGCATCTCTTTGAGAGCTCGCTAAGCAAACACTCTGAATAGACATTATATTTCCAAACAGCTGAAACTGGGCAACACATTCCAGTTTCGATTTCGGAGGGTAAAATTCTACAAGTAATCAGTTGTAACTACACTATAGATTATAGAAAATTTTACTTACCTGAATACCTCTCTGTCCGAGACTTTGCATCTATATCGGGAACTAGCCTGAATACTTTTAAAATATTGGCACCGGCTGTTACCAAACATTTTTCTACTTTGTTAAAGAAGTAACAAGAAATTGCATGTTCAACTGCTGTAGCAGGATGATGCTGCTTACAAATGGAAAACATTATGCACTTTTATATATTTAAATTATTTCTGCTAACTATATGCACAATATTTAATATCTTAAGCAATAAATGGGCTCATAACAACCGGCATAACCACACAATTACGTACTTGGAATCGAAAAAGCAACATAACATAAAACACAACATAACCTAACGTTGTTTTGTTGTGTGTTCATTTTTCATATCATGCATTGACCATTGTGCTTATGCCACAGAAGTAGTGCCTTGTGCAGCACATTTGTGAGAATAGAAAAGGAAATTGTCCATGGAATCATAGATCATAGATCCACAAAGATATACATTTACAAAGCTGCTTACCAGATGCTCTACATTTACAAAATACCAGAGATATGATTTCCATTATTTACATTCAATTAAAATGGGAATTAATTTGTGACCGAATTGACATTTGGTTGGAGCCATATACATGAATTCAGTTTACTTGTCCATTTAGGTTATGTCGTTTTAATTTTTAATGTGTTCAAGGTGGTGCGCTGAAGAAAGATTTTTTTGTCTTTTTGGGCAAATTTAATGTGGGGAGAGCATCTAGTTTTAGTTGTCGAATATTTTTGGATGCATAACCTAGCAATTCAAACTGGAGGTCACGTTTGAAATCATCTGCATGGAAATGTTTAGCGCAAATTCTAGCCGTTTTCAAGTTAAAATTATCGTTCCGTTTGCAGGCATTTTTCCAGATATCGCACGTTTTTTTATCACGTTTTGGAAACCTGAAAAGTGGGTACTTCTCGCCTTTTTTTGTCTGATTGTCAGTATTGCAGCCAGCAACAGCACACCGCATGTTTACAACCATTTACAACATACACAAACAATGAATTCTACTGAAAAAATTCTCACAGACGACACCAATTTCACGCCGCGCGCCGCAAGAAATGGACTGTTCTTTGCCATGGACAGCTCGAGCCATAGATAAGACCCGGAGCTACAGCCTGCCAGTGAATAGCTCTCCACTTACATCACGGCTATATAGTCACATCTAAGTACCATGCGCAATAGATATCTTTCTTTCCTTGTATCATGATCTGTGGTCACAGAGGAGAGAGCTTCTGTGGTCGTAAGCAGTGTTGCCAGAGTCACTACGGTTGTAGTAGATTTGCTACAATTTAATGGTTCTAGTACGTTACTACACTTTTTTAGTATTTGCTACATTTTTAATAGTTCTACTACAATCTGCTACATTTACAAATCAGGTCAATTTACCTACCTTTTTACTTTTATGGAACTTAATATCTATTTTTATTTTCTTCGCCACACCATGTTAACGTCCGAATTTTTAAAACCAATTACTTATTTTTTACTTTAACCAGTTTACTTTTTTAGAATTTTATTTTAATTTTATATACGTTATTTTGTCTTACTATTAAAATGTACCTATTCTTTTAGAATTATATTAAATATTTTTTTTGCAATAAAAAAAACTAGTGCCGACGCTTTTTTTTAAATTATACCTAATAACAATAACACTATTTTAAAAAATCTGCTACATTTTTGTCCGATCTACTACAATTTCGAGAGTCACCTACCACATTATAATAATGAAGTCTGGCAACGCTGGTCGTAAGCGTAAGATTAACCTCAAACGCACATGCTTGACGACTTGACGTAAAAATATAAACATTACTAAAATTAGTAAAAAATTAATGTTAACAGAACAACATGTCTCGCATAATAGTAAAAAATTTACCAAAAAATGTATGTATAATGTTTCTTTGTCCTTACAATCAAATATTAATCGCATAAAATAAACCATGTCCCTGCTCTAGATAAACGAGGAAAAGTTACGGCAGCTCTTTGGCGAAAAGGGCACTGTTACTGATGTACAGTTAAAATATACACCTGCGGGTAAGTTCAGGAAATTTGGATTCGTGGGATATCAAAATGAAAGCGAAGCAGAGGATGCCATTAATTCCTTAAATAATACATATATTAATACTAGCAAAATTACAGTCGATCATTGTGCATTATTAGGTATGTTGTTTTTGTAATATTTTTAAGTACCAAAATTATTTAAATACTGTATTATAGGTGATGAAAAGAAACCTAAATCTTGGAGCAAATATGCTCAGGATAGTACAGCATTTAAAAAGGCAAATAAAGTTAAGGACAAGGTTGATGTTGCGTCTGCGCATACAGTCAAGAAGAAAAAGGAAAATCTTGATGAAGCAGCACAACTTCTTGAGAAGGTAAAAAATGCAATTGATAGTACTGAGTTGTTAAACATTTACTTATATTAATTTTTACATGTAGTATAAAAACGAACCTTCATTTGAAGAGTTTTTGCAAGTACATGCACCAAAGGAAGCAGCTAAATTGCATTCTTTAGAATCTAAAGTAAATCAAAATGAAGATAGTGCTATAGAGTCGGGTCATGAGTCCAATCTTGAGTCCTCAAATGATGATAGCGTCGAAGCCGAAACCAATAAATTAGCAAATGAACAAATATCTGACATGGATTATATGAAAAAATTAATAAAAGGAAATGGCCAGAGTGAAGAAAGAAAACCCCGACAGAAAATGGAAAAGAAAATTAAGGAAAAAATACAATTGTTTACTATTAAGGTTGCTGAAATAGATGTAAGTTTCGTATGGTGTAATAAAGGTACATGTTTTTAGCTGAGAGATTTGCCATATAACACTAAGAAAAAAGACATTAAACAATTTTTTAAACCTATTACTGTCTATAGTATTAGGATACCTAGAAATATTCATGGAATCGCTTATGTAGGATTTAAAACTGAAAAACTATTTAAGAAGGCTCTAATCAAAGATAGAAGTTTCATAAGTAAGTATATATTTTATATTGCAGGTAGTTTCTGTAATTTTAATTTATAATTCAAAATAAGCACCTATTTAACGAGTGTTGTCATTCTTTTTCCTTCTGTATAATAAAGATGGTAAGAGAGTATCAGTTCTGAAGTATACTAGTGATGGCCCAACAGAAAGGAATGATCATGAGACAAGTCCTTTAAATCCGTTAAAAAGTAAGTGGAAAAGCCAAGAAGAAAATTTGAAGAATGAGGAAGACATTGCAGAGTCTGGAAAAATATTTATCAGGAATTTAGCATATACCACCACTGAGAAAGATATTGAAACATTATTTTCAAAATATGGTAGGTATGTTATAAAATCATTAGGCATATTAATTACTAACCATTTTGGTTTATGGTGATCTATATTTTCTCGATTATCACAGAATACCTAATAATTTGTACAATTTTTGAAATGGTGATATGGACATCAGTGTTGTGCATACGAAGTATCAAATGTTTGGTAGTCATTTGGTCGTTTTAGTCATTTGACAATTTTATTTTCAGGCAAGCAGCAGAATCGATTAAAGAGAAATAATCAAAGTGAACATCATTTTGATTATTTTTCTAATCGATCACAATTTTATTTCAGAGAGTACCTAGTTATATTTACCTACTCTGTGGTACTACCAGAGGTTTTAAAGTTACCTATCATTAAAGGAAATTACTCGAAAAGTTATTAAGTATTTAATGAGTTCTGGAAAACTAACTCATTGGCTCTTTGATATTAAATACAGTACGTGTATTTTGCTTATTTTAGGGCCTTTAACAGAAGTTAATTTACCAGTAGATAAAACTACAAGAAAGATGAAAGGATTTGGTGTTATAACATTCCTAATGCCAGAGCATGCTACTAAAGCATACTCTGAACTTGACGGTTCTGTTTTACATGGGAGAATGGTCCATCTATTACCAGGAAAAAGTAAAGATACGACTGCTGAAAATGCTTCTGAAGGTTAGGATATATAAACATCAAATTAATTAGGTGTTTATGTTATTTAAAGTTTTTTAAATTTGAACTATATACTTTAAATTTCACCCATTGTACTTATTGTGTATGCATTTTATTATCTTGAAGTTTGTTATATATTTTTAGAGTCTACGAATTATAAACAAAAGAAATCGGCCGAACAGAAAGCCCAGGCAGGATCTGCACATAACTGGAACTCCTTATTCCTTGGCCATGATGCAGTTGCCGAGGTTATTGCGGATACTTATGGAACCACCAAAGAAGCTGTTGTTGGGCCAGAGAATCAAGGCAGTGCTGCTGTTAGGTTGGCCTTGGGAGAAACTCAAATTGTAGCCCAAACTAGGAAATACTTGGAGCAAGAGGGAGTTATTTTGGATGCATTCAATACGGTATAATTATTTTCATTATATAGAAAAACCATAAACAACTTTTTGTAAAGCGTAAGTTTACAAAGCTAGAAAAAATTTCCTGAGAGCATAAACATATCGTACATATCTTTACCTATGTCTAAATATTACATCTGACAAATATGACGATTTTGTATCAGAGAAGGAATATACTCCCTGAATTTTATCGGTCTAGCTTTTAATGTTTAGGCTCAGTGTTGAATCAGTAAAGACAATTAATTTTCCATAATATATAAATTTGTCACAAACTGTTAAAGTGGGTAAATATACCCATGTAGTTTATATTTTACTTTCTATTTAGGTGGGTGTGGCAAGGTCAAAAACAGTGATATTAATAAAAAATTTGCCATCTAAAACAGATGGTAAAGAAATAAGACAAATATTTGAAAAATTTGGAGAAATCGGAAGAGTAATTTTACCTCCAAGTGGAATAACAGGTTGGTAACAATATTAGTTGGGTTGGAATAAATAATTTTATGGGAGTGCCTTCACTGTCTACGCAACCACTGGGGCAGTCACTTTATATTTTTACTAACATTATTATTAACACCTTATGCCATGTATACGTATCTTTATTATCTGGTCAGTCGGGTGACCCTGTGACAAAATTAATTGTGTTTTAAGGCAAGGGAAAGATAATTGTATCATATATCTGAAACGGCAAGTGAGTAAGTAAAAAAATTAGAAAAAATTGCAGACTTGATACATACAGTATGCAACATGAAACTATCAATAATACTCTAACTATCCTGTGATAAATATATGCGTAGCGGCGGTTAAATAACAAATATAAGGTGCCTGGCGTGGCGGTTGACTAAACACTCCAATTTTATTTTACAGAACTAACTTAATGCTTTTGATTTTAGCTATTGTAGAGTACTTGGAACCCTCTGAAGCAAGGAAGGCTTTTACGAAATTAGCATATTCAAAATTTAAAAATGTTCCCTTATATTTGGAATGGGCGCCGGAAAATAGTTTGAGTGAACCTAAAATGAAAACAAGGGCGGAGCAAAAGATTCAACCTGTTGCTAATGTTGAGGATAATACAGCAAATGATGATAATGAAGAAAGTGTAGGTGATGACGAGGAGCCAGAGCCTGACACTACATTATTTGTAAAAAATTTGAATTTCAAAACAACAGATGATGTCTTGAGGAAGGTAATTATTATTGAAAATTTACTAAATACATTGTAATAAGTGCTGAATTTGAGGATTTCAGTTTTGAGGGCTCTACATTTTGATGAGTCCAACCTTTAGTTATCAATATTACTATTCTGGAATTATGAAACAACTACTATTCTCTTCCATTTTTTTATTGATTTTATGGGTCCAAAGTTAATCCCTCAATATGGTAACTTGTAAAACGCAATAAAACAAAGCTAGATAGGCCTGATTTACAGTTAGGACTACTGCCCGATTTTATGACCCTTTTGTTTTGAACTACCTAAAGTAATAAAAATTTTGAAATAAAATATAAAATAAATATAAAAATTTAAAAAGCAAAAACTGGTGATGCAATGATTACGGTTAATTCACGATTATTGCTGTCCATACACGATTATTGCACGGTTAACCGTAAACATGATTCTTGTGCGGTTTTTTGACGGTTCTGTGCAAGGTCATGCATCCGTCATGCTGACAACCGGATTGCAGCGTAATCGTCACGGCAAGCAGTGTCGGCTGCCACACCTTTACCTATCAGATGATGAAATTGCGCCAAAAGTACTATCGCTTTTGAAATAGTTTGCTGAATATAATAAGAAATACATTACAAAAGTTCGCTTTGTGTTGTTTTTGAGTCTCCGGGAAATACAGCTTTAATTTTTTCGTAGTAATTTTGTATATCAACATGGCTCCTTTTCGCATAAAATTTTAATAATTTATAAAAGTTTCCAGGTTTAAGGATTTAATATTTTCATCATGTCCACCTCTGTTTTTTATATACAAAACACAGTGAAATGTTGACTCCATAAATCGCCGATTTATTTGCACATTTTCATAAAATATTACAATGTACAACCGACTATTTTCTTTTAATACATTGGCAATGATTTTCAAATTTTTGTTAAGCTGGCATGCGAAGGGATACGTGGGCAACTACTGTAACCATGGCAACCGTATAGCAGCCCCATTATACATTTATTATTCATTAAATGTTGTATTAATTAATTACATTATGGTTTTCTGCATAATGCGACTTAAGACGAGATGCCCTCATGTGGGAATGAGAAAATATGAATATAATAATATTTTCTTGTTATTTGTAGCATTTTGAGGGGTGTGGAAGAATTCATTATGCTAATGTGGCTACAAAAAAAGACAAAAACGATCCTAAAAACATTCTGTCTATGGGATATGGTTTTGTCAGGTTCATGCATAAAGCTAGTGCTGATAAGGCTTTAAAAACCTTACAGCAAACTGTTCTTGACGGGAAGTCTCTAGAACTGAAGAGATCAGAGAGGACATTGAAGTAAGAATATAATTACGGAACCACCTAAAATATTTACTCATATATTAATTTTTGTAGAAATGAGGTGCAATCCAATAGGAAGATTAGTAATAAAACGAAGCAAACCGGTACAAAAATATTAGTAAGAAATGTTCCTTTCCAAGCAAACAGGAAAGAAATACAAGAACTTTTCAGGTATGTATGTAACATGTAGGTAAATCAGTATTAAAACTGTGCCATTCTATAGTACCTTTGGAGAAATTAAAGCCCTGAGATTACCGAAAAAAATGGGCCTGGGATCCGAGTCACATCGTGGATTTGCATTTGTGGATTATGCTACAAACTCTGAAGCAAAGGTAAAAATTTAATAATTTCAGAAACTGCTCTGAGTATATATTGATAGTACCTATATGATTTTATACCGGATGTAAAAATTATGAATCATATGAGTTGCGCAGTGCAAGGTGAATTTTCAGCAAAAATTAAGGGCTGTCATATTTTTTTTCCAAGTCCCTCCCCTCCCAAGTTCTAAAGTTGATGTAAAAAAAAATGTTTTTGTTTATTTTCTCTATGGAAGAATGAAATTTTGCGGCAACTTTTTTTGAAACCCTGTGTAATTGTTGCAACTTTTTAACTTTGTTGTAATTTTTTAATGTACGACTATTCATCTGCAACTTTCTTGTCTGTTGAGTTTTTTCCACAAAATTGAGAGTTTGCTCACAAAATATAAAATTATACACATACTTTTTCAAATCGTTTACTGTTGTGTTATTATTCGGTAAAACAGTAAAGTAGGCTATCAAATAATATTATAGGTAATAATAACAATAAGTAGCTATATAGTTTTTTTACAAAAAAAAAATAAAATTATATATTTTTTGTCTCATATAAGCTTCTGTGGTAATATGTGAAACTACTGTTACTGCCAGAAAATGTTTCCACCACCAGAAAATTTTTGATGAAGTATTATTTCATCTATTAAGTTGTTTGTTATATTCTGTTCACCATTCATGAAAAGGTAATTGTATTCACGTTAATAAGAAATACAATTCTAATTCTGGTACAAGATTATTGCTTATAGACCAGGGTCGATAATTTTTAAAACCAAAAAAATAATAGTAGGATGAAATCCATTGGAAAGGAAGAGAATATAACAAAAATGAAAGGAAAAATAATTTACGGGCGATCTGTATGTGAAATATGATAGATAGATTTTAGAAATTTACTTGCACCTCTTTCTAGTTCCGTCAATCAACAGTATTAGTAAATATAAATTCTTATTTGCATCATAATTATTTAATGGTGTTTTCAGGTGGCTTTTGAAGCTTTGTCACAAAGTACTCATTTGTATGGCCGTCGTTTAGTGCTAGAATGGGCTTCAAGTGAAGAAGGTGTTGCTGAACTAAGGAAACGAACAGCAGATCATTTTAATCCTGATCAAGAAGTTAGATCGAAAAAGAGTGTTTTTAATATAGAATAAATAAGTGTAAGAAAATTATGTACATACCAATAGTGTTAATAAATTTTCCTATTCCAAAATGTTACTACCCATATAAAATGTAATTATATTTTCTTCTACCGGTACATAATCCCTCTATATAACATATTTTCATTTTACCAAACGAGTCTCGCGCTGTTGAGACCATCCCAAGTTATGGTCTCCCAAGTTTTAAAAATAGTTAGAAACAGCGTGAAACATTAGCTTCACACGGCTACATTCCAGTGTAACTTTGGAGGCGAGGTTGCATTTTAATACAATAGCTAGTAAAACGGTGTTTTCCATAACAAAATTGCGGAAGTGTTTTTCTCAGTGGTTCCATGTTTTTTTGAGGTGCCGAGTCTGAATTTCAAGTTTGCAGCCTCGAAGGAGGTCGGCTTCACAACGAGAAAAACCTCGAAATTATTACTTTTTTTCAGTTTTTCACTTTGTCTCAAAAAATATGTGCCTTTCGAAGATGTAAATTCTATACAAGTTCTATACTAATTTTTAAATTTGTGTAAATATTGCATTGCTCCAACGGAAATGCTGCCGTGTAATTTTGATGTACTGAGAAATTCCACTTCTGTATTACCTGCCTCATCATAACCCGATTTTGACAAGCAAATGTGAAGTCACTACTAGTACTCCATTCAAGACTTTTTATGTGAATAATAAAACAATTAATTAAATACTTGAAAAAGGTTTATTGTAACAAAAACCTAACAATATAACAGAAACAGATTACCATAACTGAAGTACATTGTACATAAATAAAGAGGACTATTAAACTACTACCTGTACTAACAACTTGACTAAACCAGACTAATAATAAAAATGCTACTTTTTAAGTAGTGCCTCATCTTGCATAGACAACTGTCCTAATTTTTTGCCAATTCGTTCGTGAATATCAAGAAACTTGGCTACACACCTATCAATACACACAGCTTCACCTTTTGCAATTTCTGCATCATTATAGATTGGAGGAATACATTTCTTATGACATGCTGCCGTTAAACGGTTATACATATCAGCCATCATCTCAATTTCCAATTCTTGCATAAGCTGCATATTCTGTGCTTCTTTTTGGGACATGTTTTATTTTATTTGGTTTTAATAACTGTCAAGTTAAGAGGATGTAGAAAACTTTCGATAACTAGGTTCGTATACACCAGAATTTGCTTCTCTCATTCGTTCCCTTATTTTCATATTATCATACCTCCTTTTATCAACGCTTATCTTTGTGAGGTAGAAAGAGTATAAACCTGCTATAGTTACGATAGTCCTATAAACAATAATAGTATTTAATATATAGGTTAGGATATCCCATCCAGTTATTTGACCAGGAGGCTTGTTATATAATGTTATCTACTTACTTACCAACCAATTCCTATTTTTGTATGTTTTGCTAGGGGCATTATTTAAACATCATTTAAAAATTCTGTTTTATATTAAGCTGGGGAACACGCTGACATCAAATCCATAGACAAACGACTAATAGAACAGGGAACCACAGAAAATAGATTACTGGTATCGTTTTTCTTGCCAGAGAACCTATATGGTCTGTAATAGAATCCCATCCAATGATTTATGAAGGTAATATGTCTCTGATCCCAACCAGAGACATTAAAATAAACTTCATAAATCATTGATCGCAAAGAATTAAATAAATGATAATCAGAGACATATTCACTCATATATCATATATAAAATATGATACAATCAGGAAGACTAGAGCAGAGACAACCTTTATCTTTGTCTCTGAAGAATAGAGACCTCAGACCACAATAGAATAATGGCAAGATGAATGATCATATATTATAATAGAATGCAGAAGCAGGTAATTTTTACATGTTGAACCACTGCACTAGGCCGAATCCACAGATTACAGATTATGTTATTACTTCTTAGCATATTATATATTATTTCTGTGGCTCTGGCCGATTCCCACCCACAATCAACAAATGGGTCTTCAGTTCAGTGAACTATATACTACTTAGTCGTCCAGTCTTTTTATTAAGGCTCATTCACATAGGGCAACGCAGAATTAAGGTAGAAGTAGCGCAAAAGTAGGAGCGCAAAATTCAGAATCACTTGTACCATTCACATAGAAACGAAAAACGTAGAATTAATGTCAGCAGCGCATGCGCACTCACGAGATACAGAAAAAAAACAGTTGTATATTTTTACTAGAGTGTTTCTGTATCGTGATTTTTACTTTCCGAGTTATAATTTTTGTAGTGGATTTAGTGGATACTTTTGAAGTGAGCTTTTAGCCGCATGAGAGTGAATTTTCGAGGTCGCGTCACTACACATTTTATAACATTTTCGTCTCGCAAGCATATGACAGATATGAGGGAGAGAAAAACAGAGATATCGAATGCAGCTTTGACTTGGGCAACGATCCTCGCCACAAGTGTTCTAAAGCGGAAAGCAATTTTGATATAATTTATAAACGATCGTGACAGAATCGGAATTAACCAGAATATAATATTACTTATGCATAGCCTGCTGAATATATCTGGATTGGTCTTTCAAATCTGATCTGAATTGATGATTATAACATTATAAAATATTAACATTATAAAATTATGTCACAAATATAATACCGTGCCCTTAAAACCAGAAGATGCGCATTTTAAGCATCTTTAGTAAATGAAGTAGAAAGGTCCGATCATTTTGGATATTTGTAATTAACGTTATGAAAGTATCTTAACGACTAATATTCAAGATAAACTTGATTAGGAATACGGTTTTCTACGAAGCGTCTACAATTCTTTTGCATTATTAGAAATTATTATAAGCCTTAAAAATAATTAATTATGATATTCTGGCAAAAAATTATATATGGCATAAAGAGACATGCAGCAGTTTTTATTTATCAATATTTATTATTTTAAATATTCCAAAGCTAACCAAAATACTTAAAAATACAATAAATCCAATACTTTAAATCTCTTCCTCCAAGTATGGCTCTGGAATTCTGTCCACTGCTGTAGAAGTTGAAGGTAATGACTCATAAAAACTATGACACCTGGCGGGCATTACTTCTACTATACACAGATTCTTTAAACTTTTCTTCTTTCTTTCTGATATAGGCAGAGGTCTATTATATTTTTTCTTCAGTACAATACTTCTTGATTTCTTTGGCATAGGTAACTCTAATACTCTAAACTCTTCTAGATTGTAGTCATTTTTTACAAATATTGTGAAAGGAAAGGACTGTCCTTAAAGGAAAGGGGAAAACATTATTTATCATAAACAAGCCAGTATAAAACCATACTGTTACACTAATAAGAATTGACAGGTTTGAAACTACATAATTCACATGATATGTAGGTATTGTATTAATAATAGGTTACCAAATCGATATGCGGCTTCAAACCCGGCAATGTTTACTAAAATTTACCTGTTGCCCATGAGTATCAGCTGACATGTTGTCATGTCGTCACTTGTTATCTAATCGTGCTTTTTAAGAGTTTCAAATCGAGAATGTCGGAGTGCGAGAGTTCGTGAACGTGATAGGGTTGTTCCCTTAGAGCTGTTCTTAATATGACTGGCCATTCATTTGGCGTATATATTCTTTGGTGCTTTTTATCAGATTCAGTGCAACTATGCATCGAATCGACTTCCATATCAGTATGATCAGTCTCCAAAAAATTGTGTTCTATAAAATCGTGACTTCAATGCGAAGGGTTCTAACTACATAGGTACAACAGTAAAATCGCAATGAATCTGTTTCTATTTTGCCCTCCACACGAATCTGAATAAAGGGATACCTCTGTAATGCCGATGGCAAGGATTTTAAATAATTTAATAGGATTTTAAATAATCCTATTTCATCGGTTCCTCTTTTACCATCAATTTATGTCCAGAAAAAACAATAACCATCTCTCGACGCTTGGTTAAAGAACAGGTTATAGGAACAGAATTTAACAGCATAATAAAAATCAGAAATTTCTGAGCATGGAGTATACAAAACAGATTGCAGGTCAAAGGTGACCGATTTAAAGTTAAGATTAGTCTTTGCTTTTTCTTTGTCAAGTGCCTTTTTCTCTTTTGCCACATATTCGTTTTTTAAATGTCTTTCATAGACAATCTTTAGTCCAATCTTCCCCTCTTCATCGGCCTGCTTATATTTTTCACAGATGCTACATCCATCTTCTTTTGGACGATGAAAAAATAAGTCGCTGAAAAAAATATTTTTCGGTATACAGCTGAAGTAACAGGATCTGAAATGTAGTTCTCTTCGCTTGGACTTAGATCGGCAATAGTTTCTGGCCATAGTAGGGAATGATTTGATATGACTTTCTTTTTAGCCACTTGTACTGTTTTTTCTAATACGTTTAGGCAAGCTAAAAACGTTCTCTTATAAACCTGGATATCATTTGGTAAAAAATACCTGAAAGTAGAATTCCGTTTGGGGTTATTTGGATCAGTATCTTTCCTTCTACTAACTGGAACATTATTTACCTACCTAAAGTGGAACCATAAGTGATTTTTTCCTAGAAGGTTTAGGATGATCCTAAAAATGTTTTGTGCTGCAAGACTCATGAGTTAAGTGTGATCAAAAAGCGTTTAAAAGAAGCTATTAATTAGTAAGTAACGTGAAACACTTCCTTGTGGTTTTAACTATTGAAGTAAGTAAATATTTATTTTATATTATATTGATTTTACATAGTTTATATGCATTGGAACACTGTGTACTACAGAGTGTACAAACAAATTTTTATGTACTTCACAGAGTGTAAAATATGGAATGCAATTCAACTTCAATTCAAGTAAAATGTCTCAAGATTTACAAATTTCGAAAATGTTATGTTATAGTGTGATTCTAGATTATTGTTTATTAACACAATGCATGGCTCATAAAGCGAAAAAACAGAATCAATAAGTTACTAAAAGTCGTACATTATTTATTTATTACTTTAATCCAATTTTCAGTTAATGTCTGCCAGATCGAGAAAAATTCTGGAAATTGCTCTAAACAATAAGGTTTCAAATCAGACTGTCGCTGTAAGTAATATTTAAAATATCAGTTGCAAAACATGATCTATTTTATTTTAGTTAAATGGCAATGAGCAGCAGGAGACAGAGAATGTTTTTGAAATGAAAGAAATGGCAAATGAAAAGTCTTTGAAGTAAATACGTGTTTTGACCCAGAAATCTCCATCGATTCCGTTACTATTATTGTAGATGACGAAAATATTGATTATGAGGGTATAGATTTTCAGAATGATTCGGCACCTTATGTTTTTGAGCCTTTAATTGTTACAACAGATGGAAATTGTCTCAGTGAAAAAGAGTGGAAAGAAAGTCGAACAACAGAGAAACAACATCCAGAGATCATCAGCGAGAAAAATTGTGATGAACCAGAATTGTAATGACATGTTTTATGCACATGTTGAAAAACTTAACGATGAACAGGAATTTGAGGAAACATTCTATCGATATCATCAAAGTTCGTGTGTGGAACCGCATGTTGAACCAACTGACGCGAAGGAATCAGAACGGAAAGAGGAAAATGAGATAAATGAAGATGCGATAAATAAAGAAGGTGCAATAAATGAAGATGCGATAAATGAAGATACGGTAAATAAAGATACGGTAAATAAAGATACGGTAAATGAAGATGCGTAAATGAAGACGCGGTAAATGAAGATGTGATAAATGACGGAACTGAAAACAAAATATATATACTAGAAAGCGCAGATTAGATACTAACTACTGGAGAAAAATTGTGACTAAAACTAATGGAAATAGTAGTAACAAATACCGGCATCAGTACCGGCAGAATTGTTCCTAAAAGGGAATGTAAATAATTGGTTGACTGTTAAAAATGCAAACTGAAATGTAATAGTAAATTAACTGAGAATGATTTAAGGAAGATAAATGAAAACTATTGGAATACTGGATCATACGAAAGACAACGGAATTTCGTTTGGCAGTATGTAAAAAATGTTCCAGTTAGCAGGAGAAGGAAAGATACTGATCGAAATAACCCGAAACGGAATTCTACTTTCAAGTATTTTTTACCAAATGATATTCAGGTTTGTAAGAGAACGTTTTTACCATCTGAAAACATCGCAAAATGGAAGGACCATGTCAAACCCCGTCCATTCTGAATCATAGGATCAAGCAACAACATCGTTATATTTTTATTTTAATAATATTTAAGTTTTGAAAAGTCTCTCAGTCAACTAAAATATCAAGAAATTTATTTATACAACTTATTTCACTAACAGACACTCTATCACGCCTAGAGACGCTCTTAAATTTGAGTCCCCATAAAACAAAAATACATTCATTTTTAAAATAGGAACCCCCCTGCCAATTTGAGATCCTAACCTAACTAATATGGTCAATTGTAGCATAACTTACTGCATTTTTCATATGGTATGCCGCGAGGGAATGATTTTTAATTTTTTTCTTTAGGTCTGTACACCGTTCTTGCACCACAACCCATTATTTGAAAAAATAAACGAAACAATAGATAGAATGCCTTTGCATTTTCACAGCCACAAATCCACTGGCACAAAAATATTAGACAGACTTCCGAGAATTACGGTACGCTTCCTTATTTTGTATTTACCAAAAATACTTAATATAAAAGTGGCTTCGAATTTATAAAAGGACCTTATTAGATATAATAAATATGTAGAATAATTAGATTACCTAGTTCAGGTAACACATGAATGGTCCGAATGTATACCATGCCAAACACTAGCTAGTAGTAAGAAACGCCTCGGAGAGTCCCAGCAGTACTCGGTTATCGCGCTTCCAGGATTAATTTCACCCCACAATGAAATATTACAGGCACGCGCGCTTTACCTAGCTCCTTCGCTCCTTCGCCCCTTTTTCCAGTGTCATAAGGGATGCAAATCAACACTTTTTATACATATTCTGGGTTACTGGAAACAGACGGGAAACAAAATTCAGAGAAAAAAATAGCACGAGAAAGAGTTACATCAGTTAGGGACATCTAATAAATTTTACCTACCTATATTACGAGTTCTTGTCTGCTTTACTACATTTCAAATTTAAATCATTTAAATCGATAAGCTATAGGCTAGCGAAAAAATATAAAATGTGAAACATTTAAATATTAAATTTAAACTTCCTTTAAATTTAAAAATCACTTTATAATGAAATAGGACATGTCAATAGCAAACACTATTATATTCTGCTCATATAAAATATTATACATAAATACGTAAACAAAGTGTTATACATATTGGTTTAAAAAACATACAGTTATACATACAGTTTAAAAAAATATTGGACAAGTATCTAAAAAACAATTTTGTTAATTATTAGAATTACTTAAAGACTCTTCAACCGAATAATAACAGTCATTGACTAAGTAAGTTCGCAATTATTTCTTGTGAGAATATAACAAATATTTTTCTTGTGGTTTTTGTAATTAGGTATTAATAAAAAGCAAAAGGCAATTGTATATATAGTACAGTAGCAATGATTCTAAAAATTTTGAATCTTTTTTTTGTTAGTATATTTTATTAACTAAAACAATTTTTTTACTTTATTTTTATATATTATTTGTTTCTTCAGGACTAAGAGAGACATAGTATTTAATATTAAAGCATTAGTGAAATTATTGTTTTTTATGCATGTATAAAATGCACTTTTGGAGCTAAATCAAGGGCTAAAAATGTGTATCTGGAGGATCAAAAATGACTAATGCACAATGAAGTTTGTGATAATTAAATAAAAAAATTTAAAAAAAACGATTATATTTGAAAAACTATCGAAAAATCCGAAAAAATAGCAACAAATTCACTTTTCTTTGTCACTGTCCTGGGGGCGCCCCCGCCCCCAAAGGACAAGGCATATTCCAGATTACTACTATTATGTACTTTGATACGATAATATATTACGAGACCTTAAAATCCTGAGAGAGCTCTTCGATTGCGCATGTGCGGTTGCAGCTGTTAACAGTAGGTAAAGGTTAGGTTATGTTTTTCGTTTACGTTATGTTGTGCTTTGATGTTGTCCTCAAATATACATTACACGAGGTAACTGGTCGTTCAGAAACTAAAAATGCCGGTTATATGTCTAATTTGCAATAAGTTGTACAACAAACAGTCTAATTTAAACAGACATTGTCGTGATGAGCATGGCATTCAAAAACAGGAATATTCATATCAGAAAAGTAGAGTTTACTATAGTTTTTGTTACTTAAAATAGTAAAAATGCAACTTTGTTTTATATTTTTTTTTCAGAAATTATGTTGGCATCCTTTTACCCAACTATGCCTTTTACCTAGGAGAAAAAATTTGGTTACCATAAGTAGTAACAAACAAAAAATTTCGGTAATTAACAAATTTAAAAATACGAATCTGCAATTTTACCCTTATTTTATTTTAAGTTTATCTGTAATACTCCACGTACTCCACGATTATGATTTTTCTACTATAAAATAATATACGAATAATTATTCTTCCGCTAATATTTAAAATATAGACAACACCATCCGCACTCCGCACATGCGCAATCGAAGAGCTCCCTCAGAATTTTCAGAAGGTCTCGTAATATATTGGGTATATATTATTATGCTTTTTGTAGTTATTAATTTTTTTGTCCCCTATTTTCCGCTATGTTCGTAGGTTTTATATGTCTGACAATCCCCATATTTTTGATTGCGATATCAATCCATCATGCGCTGCGCACCGTTTTAATTCCTGTGCTATTCCATTGCACCATTGCGCCACCGCGAGGCGGCGTCCTCGGCTACCTATTATGCATTATATACGCACTATTATAATTGAACATATTACTAAGGTTAGGATCTCGAATTAGCGGGGGCTCCTATTTGATAAATCAATGTATTGTTGTCTTATGGGGACTCAAGTTTAAGGGGGTCTGTAGGCGTGATAGAGTCTCTGTTCGTGGAATAAGTTGTATAAATAAATTTCTTGATATTTTAGTTGACTGAGAGACTTTTCAAAAATTCATTAAACATTATTAAAATAAAAATATTACGAATTTTTGAAGGCGATGTTTGTATAAAAAACGTATGTTGTTGCTTGATCCTATGGTTCAGAATGGAAGGGATTTGACATGGTCCTTAACGGTCGGATGGTATGTTATGACAGTTATTATATAGGATTGTAAAATTTAGATAAAAATATATTTTAATAAGAATGAACTCTATCATTAAAATAACAAGAAAAAAAATGAAAACTTGAGAGGTAGGTACTATAAGGTTTGATTAGTACTTCAGTACTTAAATTTATTAAAAGCACATTATTCATACCAGGATCAACTGATGTATTTTGTTCTTGGTTGCCCCGACCTGAAAAGAATATTCACATGTAAGGAATAAGTGCAAAAAACTGTTCAATCAAAAGGTGTAATGCACAATACCATTGTTTTTCCGAGCCTTTTCCATCAGTATCATCAAGTTTGCTGTGCGGCATCTGTTTAGTTCAATCAAAAAAATGTCCATATAAATAATAATCCGGTATCTATGTAGGTACTTACCGGATTATTATTTATATCGAGAATTCCACCTTTGGGCCCTTTTTTCCATTATTCTTTTATAAAAGTGCACATAGTGGGTATATTGTTCCATCATTAATATAAAATAAACAAGTGCGAGTCGGACTCGCGCACGATGGGTACCGTACCATTATCTATAAATTCACACAAGCTTTTAATTAATTTGATACGACCGGCGACTCCGGCATTTATTAGCATACATTAACATGGCATCCATTTGTTATATGCGAGCCCCCTTAAATATTTATTTTATTCAGTTTAGTTTTTCAGTATTTGTTGTTATAGCGGCAACAGAAATACATCATCTGTCAAAATTTCAACTGTCTAACTATCACGATTCATGAGATACAGCCTGGTGACAGACGGGCAGAAGGATAGACGGACAGACGGATAGACTGACAAACGGACAGACGGACAGCGGAGGCTTAGTAATAGGGTCCCGTTTTACATTTTGGTACGGATCCCTAAAAATCGATAAACGTTGACCAAAATAGTATCTAATAAACAAATAAATATATAAACAATCCATAACATAACCCTTAACCTGACTTTTTAATTTTTAAAGCTCAGCAGGCCTAGCGCTCTTGCGTAAGAAATGTTAAACTGATACGCGACGTACGTCCATGGAAAACGGACATTTTAATTTCAAATATTTTGTATATTTAACTCATAGGTCTAAAAACACAATTTGGGCTTGAGTTGTAGAGAAATATGTTTAAAGTTTGACGTATAATGGGTTTAAATACTAAGAAATACCCAAAACCCGAGAAATTCCCCCTCTATGGGAGATTCAATCCCAAAAGAAATTCATGGCAGTCAAATTTGCTGAAGTGTGTTTAGGAACCCATTTCAAATTTCGCGCCCGGATTTTCCTAACCTAACTAATATGGTCAATTCAGATCGGACGGATTTCACCGACTAGACGGAGTAGAGTGAGCGAGGTGTGAGTTGACGTCGACCGCTGTCAACAGACAAGAGTGAACTTCGAAGAGTATGTGCATACTATGCAATCCTTAGTTTTAGTTTTTTTTATTTACTAAACGTTTCTTCCTTAATTATTGTTAGATATTACTATTTATGTTAACACTTATTTAAAGGACCTACATAAATGCTATACCTACGTACATCCTGACGGCGTTTTTCTACCCGGATTTTTATTTTTTTTTATTTGTAATGTTTAAAAAAATATATAAAAACACATTTTATTTTATTTCAATAAACTTATTCGTAATATATAAACTATTTTTTTTATTTGAAAAGGGTATGGAGTTCCAATAATTTTTCTTGTGAAACTCCTTATTTTTGAATAAATACTTTTCGTTGAAATTCTGAAATGCCAGGAAAACGCGTGACCTTGAAAAATCAAAAATTTCAACTCCAACTTCAAAATTTAGATTGAGGTTTATGGTGTCTGTTTTTCAATTTCCCATTCGATGCAATTTTGAAATTTCCAAGGCCCTTCGATTTTTGCTGCCATGGCGCCCCCCTCGACCTTTGCCACCCCGTGCACGAGTTGCACGGGTCCTGCAGCCGGCCCTGATTTTAATATATAAATTTTATGTACCGATTACATTATTTTTATGTCAGTTCTTACCTCTTTTTTTTTGGAAAGTAGTTTGGTTCTTCTAACTAAAAACTAGTTCGATTAGCCGTAGAAATTTTCAAACTAGTTCGTCCCTAATTGATCATTGATCAGCAGAAATGCTATAAGCAGTAAAGTACACTCCTGGTTACTTCACTATTGTGCAGTATTTCACGTTTTGACAGAACTCTCGGATTCTCTTATTTGTTGCAGACACTAAATCATAACATCACAACACCGTAAAAAAAATTCCTCGAACAATATCATCGAAATCCGACGACCTGTGCCGAGCGCCTCCGCCGTGTTTCTAACACCGTAACTGAAGAGCAACCGGCGCTTATCACCGACAAGTATACAACTTTTACAGTGCTGCTTTAGTAGCGCGTCGGCATCCAGGGGTGTAGGGTAGAAGCGTATTATTTCCTGCTCCTTTCTCGACGACGACGAGCAGTATTAAACACGCGTGCTGAAGAACTCCCGAACTTTATGTCTTCACTCGAATAAAATCAAACTTTACTGCATAAAATCATATTCTTGAAACTTTTTAAGTGAGTTGTGCTGTTGTGACAGTTTCTAAAACTAGCAATAAAAAACTTTTATTGTTTTAGTGTGCTGACATTGGTGTTTATTAACTACTAACTGTGTTGCCGTGATATGTAATATTTCTACTAGGAAACTTAGTTATAGTGGTTTGCAGAGAACATGGAGCAACACCCAATTACTTTTGGAATACTCTTTTTCCTGGTCATCATTAAAGGTAGGGATAATCTAACATTATTTATAGATACATTAAAATATAATGAAATGAAATAAAAACAAGCATCTACGCAAGTGCATGCCAGACCTATATAATGGGTTCCATTTTTTGTATACTTGTTGGTGAAAGAAAAAGTATCACAAAAACTAATTAAATTACGGAAATAATAATACCTACCTACGTAATAAAGATATAAAACATAAAACAGTATAATATTCCGTTGTATTCCGCTTCTCATATAGGTATTTTTAAATATCTAAAACTAATAGACATTGTTTATTGATAAATAGCGATTACAGGGTATATCTAAATTGATGCGAAGGATTTTAAGGGGTAATTTTTCCATCAAAAATTAAGGTGGGTTTTTCATATAAATTGTTTTCCAAAACTCCTTCCCTTTCAAGTTACAGCCCTCTAAAATTTGGGGAAAATAATTGTTTTTATTTATTTTTTTCACTATGGAAGAATTTAGAGGAATGAAATTTGGCGAACAGCTTGCACTAAAAAATGGCAGTTGGTGACAATTTTTGTAACCCTGAGATATTGATACAAGGGGTTAAAAAAAAACAACCAAAAAATTACCATTTTCTCGTAGACGTTGATGAATACGTGTGAATATGCCCTGATGAGGTAATGTTCGTTTTTGATATAACTGAGCGTAAAGCCGTTAAGCTTCTAATGCATTTCCATCAGCACGACCATATACAAAATGCATATCTGCTATTTCTGCGTTTGTATTGTTTACCATTTTAACAAGCTGTACCTATTTATTTTAACAAGCTGTACCTAAAATTGCGATAAATTAACAAAATTTTACTCAAATGTCACCATGACTTAAATACTTGTCATAATGCCTTTATTTAACAGCAGCGTACTTGACTGTTTCATCCAATAAGAACCCCTCAGGAATTTATTTGAAAGGCAATGTGAGCATAATTTTATTTTTTGTGGGCAAACAATAAATTTCTCGAAGAAAACTCAAGAGACAAAGAAGTTGCAGATTGATTGAGGCATTGCAAATTTGCACATTAAATTTAAATAAGAAATATCGACGATTAAAAAAGTTCTGAAGAGAAATAAAAAATATTATAGAGGTTGGATTTTTTACCCCCTAGTAACAATATCTCAGGGTGCCAAAAATTGTCACACACTGCACTGCATTTTATTAGAGCAAGTTGTTCGCCAAATTTCATTCTTCTAAATTTTTCCATATAGTGGAGAAAATAAATAAAACCAATTTTTTCCCCAATTTTAGAGGGCAAGGGGTTTTGGAAAACAATTTATATGAAAGTTTCACCTTATTTTTTGCTGAAGAATCACCCCTTTTTGTCGATCCCATTGGCTAATGCAGCACTGCTTTAGCACTGGACCTAAAAAATTATCTCCCAAAATTTCAACTTCCTAGATCAAACCTGTGAACGGCGCAAACCAAGTTTGTTTCCCATTTAATTAACATTGAAAAACGACGTTTTTACTCAAACATGAATAGCTGGTAAAAAATTTTTTTAATAATAATTTCTGATGGCAGCATTTTATATAGAATTAAATTTGCCACAAGGAAATCCGTAAATTCATTATTTTCAAAGATATATATGCTCGTTTAAACATTCTGTTAAAAATCGGATTTCATTCAATTAAATTACCTATATTAACAAAATGGAATACAAAAACAACATGGTCTGGCAGATATACGAATTTCAACTCAAAAAACCCTTAAAACCATAAAAAAGCTTTAATAGCTATTGCAGACAGATCAATAGATCAATAAAACTGCCATTTTTAGAAAAGAATGCATAGAAAAAGCAAAAAATATTTTAATAAATAATAACTATCCTTTTTTTTCTAATCAACAAAATTTTCAAAAACAGAATTCACAAATACTACAATTCTCCACCACCACTAATCAATGCAATTCAGTTTTATTATATATAAGAGTTAAGTTTAAGAAATTTATTGTATTTTCTGATTCGTTTTCAACTGTAAATTGTATTTTTCGATGGTAACTATTAAATTTATTTATAATCGAATTTTTATGTTCAGTTGGAAATGCAGTTATGCAATCATCAACATAACGTTTGAAAAATAGTATTTTATAGTTCAATGTTGGAATTATGTTCTTTCTAAATCTTCTATTCCTAATTCTGCGCTTGCACTGGATATTAGTGAATCCATTGCACAGCAATATGTTTGTAATATGTATTATTGCATTGAAAAAATGTGCAATTTAATGTGCGTTCTAAGGAATATAAAAACTCTTCTATTGGTAAAGAAGTATAATTTTTTACAAGGTCTATTGGTATATTGGTATATAGTGAAATTAAATCTAAAGACAAAAGTTTTTCTTGGTTATTAAGTTTTATTGTATCAATAAATGTTTTGAATGTCCAAGAGTCTTTTATATAATGGTTTGTTTTTCTAACAACGTTGTTAAGAATATTAGAAAAAAATTTGGCTAAATTATTATGGCTTAATTAAAATGGACTTGAAACGATAGGTCTTAATGGAATATTTGGTTTATGTAGTTTTGGTAGACCATAAAATTTAGGGGCAAGAGAATTATTAATTTTTAAGTATTAGCTATATTTTTTTGATATATTTTTTAGTTTCCCATTTTTTATGAAATTATTATTTTCAGTTTGATATTTTTTTGTTGGATTATTTCTTAAACGTTGATATGTTGCATTACCATTTAGCATATGATTAATTTTTTCTCTGTAATCACTTGTGTTCATGATTACAGTTTCGTTTGATTTATCTGGTTTGAGAGTTACTATTCTCAAACTAAAAAATATCACAAAAAATATTGCTAATACTTTAAAAATTAATAATTCCCTTGCTCCTAAATTTTATGGTCTACCAATTCATTTACTAAGTATATTTATTACTAACCACTCATTTAATAGCGCATTTAAGATTTCATACCGAAAAGGTCAAGGGTTAAAATTGACATAACTAGTGTTTACAAATTATTAAAAAAAGTTATATTGTACTAACTGTTTTTAGTTCTACTGGTTCTTTCACTCATTACACTTTAGTTTATATTCACAGGCACTTCCCCTACATTAAGTTAAGTTTGTTAGTATTTCATTAATTGTATTTTAATACCATCGGTCATAGAATAATACCCCCAAATGTCATTACCTTATATTATTTAAAAAACAGTAACACTATTAATTAGTATTTTATACCCACCATCTGAAGAAACTATGTAATAGCATGTTTTGTGTTATTGTTATGAAATTATATTGATTTTCATCAAATAGTTAAGTATTCCATCAATTATTTAAGTATTTGCTTTTATAGTTTAATAATATGATAACATCTATAGTAGGTATACATATTAATATCTTGGGGAACAAAGCACAATACGCCTACTGCTCTATTATTTATTTAATGTCTAAAACAATAAGCGTTGAATATGAACGGGCACGAGCTCAAGCAGTAGCCGGTCCCCTAGCTATGCAGCCGTAGTTCCTGTAATTATACCGGCCTATTTGAGATTCTGCGAAGAGTGGCCAACTAACTTACCTCAATGTATTTTACCTCCAAATAGCCAGCAGTGTCGCCTCAGTTATTTTCATACATCACCTCAGTCACTGTTTGTATTTAGCTTCTGCAGACAACGGGATCCAAACTTTTGCATTTTTGCGACAATTAACATAAACATGGTTTTATGGTCTTGATCTTTCCTTTGTTATTTGTTAGGTCATTTTATTTATTGGTCTGTGATATTGTTCTTCGATCTGGCCCTTGTTCCCCACTACCAATAATTTTCAATAATTGTAATGTCACTTTCGGTTCCTTCTTCCATCTACGACCATATTATCGTTTGTTTTATTTTGTTTGTTTGTGAAAGTGGAGGACACGGTAAATAATATTAATGATATTGATATAGTATTCGCTATCTATTATTTCTTCATGTGAACTTCTAATGTGAACTCTAAAATGAAAGGAAATTAAAGAATAATAAAAAAAAATCTTTCTTACGATGTGAAATTTCATGCATGAATCAAATTTTGTGTTCTATTTTTAATATAAAAAGAAATCAATAACACATTGGATTAGTTTCCTGATGCTTATATTTATATAACCTCCTGAACATATTAAACTATAAATTTACGATTATAACCAAACGCTCTTCATCGTCAGAAAAACGCGAATCGTAAAGTTAATATTTTGTCCAAGCACCATTTTTTGTCTATAACACTTTGCAATCTACGTGGCATTGATAAAATTTATGTTCTTGTGCAATCCTCAGTGATGTTATCCCATGCGTTTTCAAATGCCCCCCAAAGTTCTTCGGCGTTAGCTGAACGGAAGTTTCTGCCGCAGATTCTTTTCACTAAATATAGGGTTGAAGTCAGCGGACTTTGAGGACCAAGGTAAAACATTGTTGTTGTAACTATTCTGACGCAACTCTTGAGGTGTGAATTGAACAATTATCCTGAGGAGTCAGCATAGTCATGGACATTTTTCATTATGCGTACATAGTTTCAGTGAGGCGCTCTTCCATCCTCCAACTAACACCAGGCCATTGGCAGCTTATCCAAGCCCAAACGTTAATGGAGAATCATCAGAGCAGACTGAAAACCTTTCTCGTCCGGAAATATAACATTCTCAGAGAAATTGTCTTGCAATATCTTTATGACGGGGGGGTCTAAGCATTTTTATCTGCGGCCACAATATTCTTTAGCTTCAAATTCACTGAAAATTCGTCTCAAAGGCGTTCCTGCCGTGTCAAAATAATTTCTTCTTAGGTGGCCAAAGAAGAGATTATCTTCTTCAACAGTGCTTACTTTTCGACGTCCACCTTCGTGAAAATAACGCACGTGACCCTCGTAATGCAAGTGACCACGTAAATATGTTGAGTTATAAGAAATTCGCCTCTAATAACAGACATAATGATGTGGACTTTTCCAAAAAAAAATTAATTCAAATTGGACCTTGCATAGGTTCGGAAAAAAGTAGCATACAATTTTCGACCAATTTATAGCACCCAATATCAATACCACAACAGACCTTCTGTAATAAGCCCAAGAGTTTCGGATTGCAATATGTTGCGGGAGGTGGAATGGGACGAAGTGCCGGTTCGGTGGCTTCTCCGCCTTCTGGGCTTCTGAGGTTTGGTGTAAATTCATAATTGAAACTACCGAGATCAAGTAGGTGAGAATGGCGACCGGAGATAGTGAACAGCGGGCGCGGGCGGTGTATTCGAAGCATGCGGTGGCCACAAGCCTAATCACGCCTAATTAAGGAGAGTTTGGCTATTTCACATACAACAGCTTGACACCAAATCATGGATTTAGTGCTGCAAGTGCATTCTGTATTGGCTGTCTCAGCAGCCGTATTCTGCGACAGCGTTAGATTACAGAATTTTTAGTTTATCGCACCAGTCCTTATGATGTTATATTAGTAACGGTTTCTCCCAGTTAGTTTTTGTTTCAAATATAAATGTAGCAGGCCTTACATATTACTATTATTATCCAGCATGTTATTTTCCTCAGCAGTTACGGAGTAGATAATTAGAGAAGGACCATCTAAAATTTTCGATTTCGGATTAACATTATTAGAACTAACGCATTATTTATTTACATTGCGGTATACATTTGTTTCTGCCAAATTTCAACATATAAACACTTTTTAGACGTACTAAATCAAAGGTACTATACAATAACGCTTCTACACTGAGAGAAAAAAAATTAACCATTATACAAAAATTGTATGATCAATATAATTTGTGTATACTATTTGGGACAAACCAACCCATACATTGCTAGTATGCGACACGTATTTCTGAAATTGAGGTTGATAGTTGCATTGTCATTATATAAATAGTTTGCATTGCTATTATACAAGTGGTTATATTATCTTTATGCAGGTAATTGTTCTACCCTTATTTTACTAGTTATATATTGCCGCTTAACTGTTTGTATTGCCATTATACAAGTGGTTATATTATCATTGTACAAGTAGTTGTTCTACCATTATTTTACCAGTTGTATTACCACTTCTTAACTGTCTGTATTGCCATTATACAAGCGAATATATTGCTAGTATACAAAATGCTATATTGTCTTTATTTAAATAATCGTATTGCAATTATACAGGTAACTGTATTATTATTATACACTCACTGTAATGCTATTATATACATGTGAAGGGTATTAAAAACAAAAATTACTGTAATGGTTATATATTTTCAACAGAAATTTAACAACAAAGAGATCGACTTCTAAATATACATACTTATAATTATTACTTATATTAAATAAAATAATTTGACCTACCCAACAATTTATTTTACAACCAATTTGCTATCATGTCCCGACGAGTTTCATTATTTTACAGTTTCCAACATTGCATGAATAGAAATGACGTTCATCACTAATAAACGTGTAAATTAATCATAATTTTAATGTGCATTAGGTGGATACCTATTGCTGTTTAATTTCAATGTAGAAATAAAAAATGTTTCTCATAAACAATAGAAAATAAGGTTTCCCAAAATGGACCCCGTCCAGCAGTATCAAAGATGGCCGTTTTAATAATTACATTTAATTTTTTGCAATAAATCGATATTTTAAAACATGAACTTGATGAACTCAGAGCCTAGCCATGCGTCGCGGCCCCTTCGCCGTCCATTGTATTACCTACCTATTTATGATTTTTATGAACTGCTATTAATCTGACTTGCCTTCAAATATTTTTAATTCTTCATGTGAGAATTGAAAATTTTCCATAGTAAACAAACAAAAGAACACACAAGACGAAGAATAAGCATCAACTTTTATAGTAATAATATGAATATTATGAATTATGATTATTTAATATATGCAGTACGCACCCAACAGATCTAAACACTGAACAGGTCACAGGTCGTCGAGTCGTGGGGTAGGAGTGGGGTGTCTGCTGTACCAATTAACATGCACTTCTACGCGCCAATTTAAAATAATATAATGGCAATACAAACTGTGTTAAAAAAAATCAAATAAAATTTATTGCAATTCAAAACGTTCAGTATTGACTATACAACTCGAAAGTAGAATAAGTAGATAAACAGGTTACGTATTTCTATAATACAAGAAGGTAATTTGTGATTACACAAATTTGTTTGGCAGTTAATCAATGCGATGCCAATTCACCTGTTGTATTGGATTATGTTTAATGAATATACAATTCTTGTATAGCATTTTACACTTGCATTATAGCAAGTAAGAAAATGATTATTAATTATAAAACTTAATGTAGAAAAACGGATTGCATTATTGTAATACAAGAAGGCAATTTGTGCACATACAAAATTGTATATTCGTTAATCAACACTGGCCAAAACAACTGTTGTACTGGCGTATTTATCTCAGTGTATAGTATGCCTAAAAGTGTGTGTTGTTTGTTAATTACTTGCTACTTGTTACTTGTTAAGTAAATAAATATCTACAAATAAATTATGTTTACTAAACTAATTTGATATGGAAAAAAACTGCTCTCCCCAATGAATATGCAGTGGCTGCGCGCGAGACAGAAAAGTGTGGGGGGGGGGGACTCAGTGGCGGCTAATAAAAGCTGCGTTTGGATAAAGTTTGGATGACAATGCATGGTTAGCTGAGTGATGTCATTCTAAATCCATTATGACGGACCGCCCAAGATGGCTGAGTAGTTATTTTTTATGCACTTCCATGATATGGGTATTAAATTAAAGGGTTTACTCGGAAGAATACGAAAATAAAGTTACCTTACTCTAAATCCGATATGGCGGAATTAAAGTAAGAATTTTTCATTATTCATTTACGTTAATCTTGGCATTGGCCTTCTTAATTTTAATTTTGACAGATTTTATTGATTGATTTTTGCTTGTTATAAAAAGTGACGTATTATTACTTTTTTTTGGTGTAAAAAAACTAGTTGTTGCATTTTAATTGTGTGGCATCAAATGAAAAGTTTTTTCATGGGGGTGCATAAACCCCATCATATGGATATAAAATCAAAGGGTTCAAGGGGAAAAATGGGCAAAATGTTGGAGAACAAGATGGCCGTTATACCAATTTTAAACAGTTATAACTCGGTAGAGGTTAGGGATAGTTTGGTGGTGCTCGAACAAATGTTGTAGGGACCGACAAGGGTTAACTGCTGGCTATTAAAATTTTTCAATATGGCGGATCTAAGATGGCGATCAAACACTTTTTTGTTCCATTCAGCCTGAAATTGTTATCCCTGGGTTTTTAGGGACCCCGATTACGATTTTGGGGTCGAATTGTTCGGGTCAAATTTTGCAACTGAATTTTAAAAGTACGCCTTGGTTGGCCTCATACTATGACTTGACCTGTAATTTGGCAAGAAGGTTTATTGACGTCCATCTGGTTTGCAACCTGTCTAGGAGAAGGAAAGCTACAAAATAAAACCCGGAACCGTGTTTTCTTAGGCATAAGTAAGCTTCAAGCTGAAATAAGTACACTTAAGTAGAGTCAAATCACTAGAAGGTCTCCTTATGGAAGAAATAGACGATACTAAGTTAACAGACAAACCACCAAACCAACAATGACGCATTCAGTGAAATGAACAGACTTAGAAACATGTCTAGCGATAACTAAGAAATCAAAACAAATTAATAGTAAAATAACATTTTTAAAAAAAAGCTTTTATTTTAGGGTTTTCTTTCTGAACTGCTGTTTATAGATATATGCAATATGCAACTTTTGATGTAACTTTGATTTAAATTTTAATTTAACTTTGTATGCAATTTTGACTGCAGTTTGACTTTTATGCAATTTTGTATGCAACTTTAGGACAACATTAATGCAATTTTCAACGCAACTTTGGGAATAAACTTAGATATTATTATCCTGTTTTATTTTTACTTTTCTTTCACCAAACTACAGACCGTCCTGAGAGTAAGTTCGCTACTCAGTATAGTTGAGAACCATCTGAATTAGTTGCGCAACGGTCAGTGGTGTCCACAGGTAATTAGTAACTTCAGTACCCACCAAAACTACTAATTTATTTCTTTTTTTTATTTAAGTTGTGTTGAATTAAGTGAGGAATAAAACTTTGCTCAGGCAGCATCCCACAATCTTACAACTAAAATGAAAAGAAAATTCCCTTATACGAAATTTTATAAAATAAACAGATCTATATTTTCTCAATTTGCAATAAAAATCACCCGGGGGTCAGGGTGATTTTTGAAAATATTCGTATTGGAACGAGATAAACGCAATGAAGTATAAACATTGTTATGAGGCTCGAAATAAGGCCGACGTATGTCACTAGTTGAAAAGGTATTTAGCGCGGAATTTACCTGATGAGTCGTCCGACTTCCAAGGGATCTTAAATTCCACAGATGTGGAATACACTAAATATATATATATATATATATATATATATATATATATATATATATATATATATATATATATATATATATATATATATATATATATATATATATATATATATATATATATATATATATATATATATATATATATATATATATATATATATATATATATATATATATATATATATATATATATATATATATATATATATATATATATATAAACAGTGTAGATACACTAAATATTTTCTCAATTATAAATTTACAACTTTTTGTTTGTCCTTGCAACGCATACATCATCAGCATATAAGTATCTTACGACAAAGTACTTTCGTTAACGACCTACAGAATGAGAACAAGCAGGACAAGTGGGACAAAATGAGGTGTGAGGCCTCTTCTTACTACAAATGCAAGCAAATACAAATGCAAGTGCACCCCATCTGGCCGTCTTCCACTCGCACATCTATATAAAGATAAATGAGCATCCGTTCTCCCAGTTGTTTTGTCGGGTCGGGAGTTCCAGACATTCCTATTTTTTCATTCACGTAGTATTAATATAGCTTTCGTTGTTCGAATGACAATTCATTCAGTGGCGTACATAGGCTGAACCTTTGGAAAGCGAACAAGGGCAATACGTTTCGTAGTGGACAGATTCAACTCGTAACTAGAGCCGCAGGCGACAACTTTAGAATTTTCAAGGCTTAGACAGTCTCTCATGTTTTTCGCTGCGATAATATTATCACCAAACATTACTTTTCTTAAGAAAACTACTTTTTATTAATATACTAACTTCTGATATATTAATTATAAACACAAAGGCATCATTCGATCCATCTACCAGAATTTACCAGAAAATTATTTGAAAATATTCTAGATTATGTAATAACGAATATTAGAGGTAATTCTATAAAATGGCATATCATTGAGCCTCATATCTCTGACCATATGGGGCAACTACTAACTGTTAATATTAATATTGAAGTAAGACAAAATGAACAAGGGAGACAAAATGCATAGGAGAAATGAAGAAGTGGATAAACTAAAATTCTTGTATAATTTCCCTCTAAACAATCATGTTGTCTAAATCTTAAACGGTTTTCAGAAGTGATAACAGTTACTTCCATAAAAGCAGTTATATAGCTGGTGATGTTACCTTGATGTTTTTACTGCCGAATTACTGCCTAGTGAATATAATCAAATGATTAATATTTAGATGAAAAGTATGTAAATGTAAATTAAAAAAGTAAATGAATATTTTAAATATAATTACCTACCTCGGCTGTTTTATTGGTAGAGTGCATTTTTCTAAAATGTCCTACATGGGCGGGGATATAAAGCTGCGTGAAGTACGTAAAGGAAGTAAAATAAAAACGTAACAAAATTTTATAATTTATTGCCACTGATATAGCGCCAAAAAAATCACTATTATGTACAACTAATTGGTATTAGTTGTACTGAACAGTGATTTTTTTGGCTAGCTAGTTTATTTGTCCCGTATTTTTTCCTAATTTAATTTTATAATTTATTGTTAATCAAAACTCATCATCTTGATCGTCCAAACACCAGAAATATGGCTGTAGTTGCTACCATCACTGTCATACTCATCAGATCATCCTGTATTAACAGTAAATGAAGACTATCAAATGCGAATCAAATATATGCTCGTTTTCTATGTATTTTTTTCAATATCTATTACTTTGACACAAGCATTGTGCCACACTATAGGAACTATCTTCAGAAATAGTTCCTATAATTTTTTTCTTTTCAATGCTTCTACATGAGCCAATTTAAAAGTGGCATTATAGATAGCCACCCACGGCTTGACTATACCCCACATATTTGCAATAGGGTTGAATTCAGGACTGTAAGGAGTCAATTGAAATATTTCATGCACATGTTGTGTTAGGAGTTTGTCCATATGGTAAGCCGGATGTTTTATTTTATTTTCTTTTATACCAATTTGTATAATTCTGGTTTTTTTTCGTTGGATCTTATGGAATATTTTTGTTATTAAAAAGTTATTTGTGGGTCCTTCTCATCAATAACATTGTGATAAGATGCATTGTCTAATACAAGCACGCTGTTTGGTGAGATTAGGAATTAATTGAGTCTTTAACCAGTTCACAAAATTTACAGCATTCATATCGTCATGATAATCACCCGATTTAGGTCCTAAATAATTAATTTCATAAGGTATTTTTTAATGAATAAAAGTTGATTATATTTATTTACCTGGCTTAAAAATAAGAAGTGCGTCTTGGACAAAGTCGTATAAAATATATAGCATTTAAATATCCTTTTTTAAATTATGTAATAATCGTAAATTGTTTCTTGTATTGATTGAATTTGATTTTCCTTTGCCTTTTTGAAAGGCGATGAAAATAACGTACCAGGTGTTTGCACAACAGCTTTGTTTCTTCAGAAACTTTTATATAACTTCTGTCGGATATGCCAGTGGTTTTTTATAATCGCTGCTTAAAGTTACAAAATGGAATAGAGAGACCATCACTTACCTCTTTTTCCGTAAAATCCAAAACATTAATTGCAATTATCTACTTCTTTTTTCTGAATCTCTCGCGGGCCGGATTGAATCTGTGGACGGGGGTTGCCCATATATGCTCTATAGTCTAGACTTTCTAGACTTGGATCCGACCTTAAAAAATCTTAAGCATAACATACACATTTATATTTCAACAAATTTAAAGTTTCAATCTCTGTCCATCCATCCAATCTCGACCTGTGCTCCAGTTTTTCTAAATATCTCGACACGGTACTGCGTGTAAACTTATTCTAACGTCGACGATGTCATACCCAGCCAGTAGAAAAAGCTAATGTATCATTCATTATACCAGCTAGCCTGGACCATCCTCAGCTCGATAGGGTGCAGAAGTTACCAGTAATTTTATTTCCGTAGCTACCGACTTGTATAGTAGTTCTAGTACCAGTAAAGGGCTTAGTATAGTGGTCCATTTTTAGCAAACACAAAAACCAATATATTATTATAGCTATAAGCCCAATCCCAATATACCTAATCGTATGTTTGTTGCTTTTCTTGACTTGACTCTGATCCTGATCCTCATGCGGCGTATCTGCTCCAAAGTATGTACTCCTATATTTGAGTAATACAATCACCCTTGACCTTGAACCTTTTCCAGTACCTTTTGCACTATTGGCTAATATAGAGCAGTCACCCAAAAATAATACTAGTAGCTAAACAGTCCCTTAAAACAGAACAAACTCCTCTCGTTTGCTTTACTAATTCCCTGTATATAGATATATAGAGATATCAAAACTCATTTCCAAAAGTCCCTCCTGCAATGCAATACACTTTATATAAACGCCCAAATTATTACTAAACCCTTTACTTCAAGAAATTGAATAGTCAGTATATTTCTATTCCTCCCCGTACATGCTGATAAGAAAAATATAACGAAATTTACTTAAACTCAGTTAAACCAAAAATCTATATACTGTGCACCCTGTAACACCAAAATTCTATGCACATCCTGTATGATTTGCTATCTTTTCTCCACCTTATATATGAAATATGACACGAAAAGGTTTAAAAAAAATACTTCTTCTTAGTTAAGTTTACAATCTATACACTGCATGTATACACAAAACTCAATGCACACCCTGTATATTTTACTATTCTTGATCCACCCTGTATATCTAATAAAAAATATAATCCTGCCTCCCAGCATTGAATAAAAAAGAAGCAATATGTTCTCACCCTGTATACGAAAAACTTTAAAGCACACCTTGTATTTTTTACCACTTTATGTCTACCCTGTAAATGTAAAATGAAAACCCGTATTAACTCATTTTAACTATATTATCCACCATGTATATCCTACAGTTTTTATACACCCTGTGTATGGCACTATTCTTGATCCATCCTATATATTTATGAAATGGACAAAAAATTGCTCAGACCGTTTACAATTAAAAAAAAAGTGGATAAAATTGTGTAAATACCAGGTGAAAGGAGACGGATGAGTAAGCCGTAAAACTTTTCTTAGCAGTTAAACATTGCGGAATAACCTATAAATTACCCCGGTAGGGGTTCGCGTTGAGGGAGGTAATTTTTTTTTCATTTCTATTCCACCATGCACAATAACAATCTCTCGAAAATAAATGAACTAATTTCGAGCTCAAGGTGTAAGTTATGGTTCAGTTCCTTGACAAAGTTGCGAAGTGTACTCGTGGCCGTCAGGTAACTCTGGTAACTGTATTTTGTATGGGAGATATTCATCACAGCAGGGAATAACCCTCTATATTTCTATTTATTCTCTTGAGAAATTGTATACGGTTATAAAATGTTATATGAGTTGCTTTTTCGCTCCAATGGAAATGAGCAAATCTATTTTAAAGGTGAATAAGCTTAGTTTTATTATCGCCACCTTACATTTCACCAGAGAGTCGCGCGATAAACTAAATGAAGGCTGTAAAAACTTTACAGAAAGCATATTTCTTTTAACATAGTGCACTGGTTACACAAGAAATACATTATTTCGTCTGTGAAATTTTATGGAGTAGCGAATAATATTTCTGCTGCCAGGTATGTTAACATAATAAGTTCATATTTCGTCACGTAAAATACCAAAGTCTTAATGATAATAATAATAATAATAGATAGATATATATATTTTCATTTATGACAATACAAAATTGAATTGTAAAATTAGATAAGGAAAATATATACATACACATATATACTATAAACATATAGACACAAATAAAGATACTTAAATATCCTCAGCCCAATCCCCAGCCATACATGCGCCGCTGAAAATGTTACGCGGGGTTAAAGGTCACGATAAACCGTGACCTTTTTTTTGCGAATATCTCGTTAACAGTTACTTTTGTTACTACTCAGTTACTAACAAGTCTACGTCTTCACCTACAACAATACTTGTTCCTCTATCAGATTCTTGAATTGCTATTTCAATGATGAGAACATCACCAAAGGCAAAAAAACCCTTTTTCTGTCTTAAATCCCTGAACTATATTGCAAATACGCTGAGCCGATTTCTCGAATATTTGTAAACATTACAATTTTTTTGGTCATATATTTTCTTTTAAGGACTCTTAAAAATGTTTAAGTGAGCCGGCATTCTTTACATTACTGGGTAGTAGATAAAATGGTTTTAATCCAAGACTATTTGGAGACAACTTAGAGTAATTAACGCGGAGGTTATCACAGACCATCGCATCGTCTTGTAAGATGTGAACTCAACATATAGAAATATATTCAACCCCATTTGTTCCGTTCTTACAGGGATTTCTCACTATTTGATTAGGTATACTATATTTATTAATGATTTGTTACTGATTGATTGTGATCACATATATAGTTTTAATAATGTCGATCAAATGATTGACTTTCTAAATACCTAAAGGGATTTGGTGATTCATGGTTAATAGAAAATTTTAGATTAATGATGAAAACTAGAGATAAAGGATATAATAAATATAAAAAAAGTCTGATGGTCTTTGGCATGAATATAAAGAATTGCGCAATTTTGTTAATATCGCGGTAAAAAATTAAAAAAAGCAGACTCAGAAATGTAAGAGTGATCCCAAAAGTTTCTGGAACGGAATGGTTAAATGTTTCAACTGACGTCGAAACTTCCCCCTCAAATATTGCTGAGGCGGACGGATTTTTTGATTTTGTTTCTAAGCCACTTGTACAGTCTAATGTCGTGAGTTCATAAATAATTATGAAAAGTAAAAATTTTTACATTTTCTACAACTTGGAAGGAAGCCAATCTAATACCCATTACTAAATGCACTCACCCTGGCCTTCTTAGTCATTCTCGGCCTATTAGCCTACTACCTGTATTTCCGAAACTTTTAGAGAAATTAGTTTATGAACAATACTATTAGATTAATGAATATTTTAACAGTAATTCAATACTACCCGTGTCACAGTGTGATTTTCGTGCTCAGCATAGCTGAGCTTCCACACACTTCCACAGCACTTTTGCAGGTAACGGATATTTAGAGCTTGTGACACAAATTAAACTTGTTTAATTCTGTTGGATTGTAGCAAGGCATTTGGTACTCTTGACCATATTACTCTGTGCGCAAAATTAAAATAGTTTGGACTTAGTACATCGGCAATTGCGTTTTTTAATAATTATCTTACTGGTAGATGTCAGAAAGTTGTATTAAATGACAAAATACTTCGCGTCTTCTTAACTGAAGCATCCAAAAGTTATGAAGACTATCTTCATGCCATTAGTGCTGAAATCTATGATTTTTTTTGTGAACTTGGACCATGCCGAATTTTGCAGTTTTATTTACTATAATAAAACAGCTGCGACTTACGTTGTTAGTGAATTGATAGTATTTATTTAACAGAAGCAGTACATTAAAAAACACTGAAGACATGAATGCAATTAGGTACAGTAAAGGATAAGACGCAAAACTTATGCCACGGAAATTTACGTCGGATACGTACAACTTCATTTCGTATTGCTTGGTTAAACAGCACGTGTTTGGTTTAATTCATACGCCGTAAGTTTTACTGCTACTAATTCTGAAGCAAAGAAGACCTCCGTAATGACAACACGCTGTGAAGTCAGGGTAGGAGAATAATTCGTTTATTTACGCGTAAATAATGGATTCAAAGCACGGTTAATAGGGCTGCCTACAACCCAACAAAAGTTATGTCAAGAAAAACTCCCACGATGCCGATGGGTGGGTGTATCAGTGCTAATGTTCTCGATATCTACTTTACTGAAGTCCTTGTTCTGTCGAAGCGCCAATCCTGCAAAATAATGCATTGGCGGATACATATACATATGTTATCCCAGGCTGTTGGTATCCTTTTTTGGCGTTTTTTAAAAATATAGGTGAATATACAGGGTGTTCCATATCTCCTGGACAGCAACTAGCTTTCTTATTTTAAATGGAACACCCTATATATTTTTTGAAATTTCGGAAAGAGCGTACAATTTTGAGTCAACAACATGTGTCGCTCCCTAGGCTTAACCCTCAGGTTCCGGAGATATTTACCATTGGATGAGAAAAATGACAGATGGAAAGATCTGGAAGGAGCTTTATAACTTTTTTTATATGGTATATCTAAATTTAAATCTATATTTAAATTTTTTGGCACAGCGTTAGAACATAAAGTGGTCTAAGTTCTGCAATTAAAATATAATCGAAAATAATATACCAAGTGTTACATTTTACATGCCACATTTAGCTAATTTAAAACTGCGACAACTTTTTTTTCAAATGGGACACCCTGTATTTCTTGATGCCCAGTTATATAAAATTAAATTATCTCTCTTCTCGTATAGCCATCGCAGGGGTTAAAGTTAGGTCCGAGAATTGATCCCTAAGGTACAATTTTTGACAGTTGTATTCTGAAAATTTAGAATTATATATAGTTCTGTAATTTCTTCTGCTTAGAAAACCGCAAATTAATTCAACTGAACTTTGTGTGAAACCATAATTCCAGGGTATCGGCCTTCGGGCTTTGCTGTAATCCAACATTAAAAAGCAATAAAAGCATTAAAAAGCATTAAAAGCAATTCTTCCTAATTCTAGGTGCAACTAATAATGCCTCCAAATAAAACATGTATTTATAGTACCATAAATGTTTCTTAATATTCGTATTGAATATCTGAAGCATCAGTTATTATAGCGTTATTATAGCATAAATCCCGAACCCCGAACGTTGTTGCACATATTTAGAAATTGCTACTGAAAATGGTACAATCGTTGGAAACTAGTTTCCAAACGATACAAAGTACGTTTCCCAGACGTCGGCAATTTGATAAGTTCCGACATTCAATTTATAGAAAATTCTTTCTAACGAGAACCGTTCCATTGTAGTCAACGTGCAATCTCGAAAGCCTCGTCAGCTCAAGCATTTTCAGTAGTAATACTATAAGTACTTCAAAATGATCGGTTATACATGGATAACTTGTTGCATAATTATAAAGAGTGTCGGTTTGACAACCGACACGATTTGTAATTGTGCAGGACATTTGAGATTTATGACCTATTATTTTGAAGTACCTATGAGTTGTGTTTGATAAGATTATTTTTTGAGGAAATTGTAACATAAGAAACAATTTAATTCCAAATTAGTACAATAAAAATTAGTTATATATTTATATATTAGTTATATATTAAATTAGTTATATACTACGTACTTTTTATTTGCGTGGAAGTAAAAATTTAAAATTGATGGATACTATGGAAATTAACATGAATTCTAATTTCGTATTGGTACAGCTACTTACTCTGTGTATAATCGTTAAAGTTCCTACGAAAAATAATCACCCTTATAATCATAACATTGACAACATTTTTGAGGTAGAAGGTAGAAGTAAATAGAGAATTAGTTAACAGTTAAGAAAGGTATTTTTCATTAAACAGTAAGAGGCATAAGAGAAAAATAGTAGATAATATAAGTGTGAGAGGTATTTACGAGGGTAGTCAAGAGCTTTCATATATAGCCCTAAGCAGCAAACCATTTGCTTTATTAGTATTTAATGTCTACCTCTCTGTTACCTTTAATGTTGCTCTACGACTCGTATTTCAACTTGCAACGTACGTCCAGCCATATACCGTGGCATGTATATGTCTATAACTAGCTGTAACCGTTGACTGAGATTCTTTACTCAACGCTGTAACGTTGATTTTATTTAACATATGTACCAGAAAAAACATTTGGTCATAATTTTGGTCTTGATAGAAAAATAAGGCAAATGAGAAATATTTTGTCTGGCATGTACTCAATTGGTTAACTATTAGGTCTGCCTATATAGCACAATAAAACTAAGCCTAAAAGTATACGAACTTTTAAACTATAAGTACAAGCAAGGAATTTGGTGAAAATATTGCAGTTATTGCTCAGTCTAAAATTGAATATACTAAAAAAAAATATTTCTGTTTATAAATCCTTTACTGTTGATGAGAGGGAGAAAAGTTTCTAATGTATATGTATATATGTATATTGTGAAAGTAGAATACAGAACATAAATCGGTAATCAAATAACAATAAATACAACCAATTAAAATTGTAAACAGATGTAACCAGGAAGTTACATCTGTTTTTAATACGGTACATCCATAGCAACTAGCAACAATTAATTAAGATTAACTAGCTCTTAATTAATTAAGAGTCTAGTTACGGCGTTCAAAAAAGCAACAGCCACGCTCGTGAATTTTATAATTTTATTAGAAAAAAGTAATTGTAAATTTAAATAATAAGTGTTAATTTGTGGTTAGTAAGCAATAATACTAGTGTATATAGTCTAGAAGCAGGAAAAAAGCAGGAATAAGTGTTTTCGTCGTTTTTACGAGTACCTAAAGAAGGGAAAAGGTTGGTAGCGTTCCAGCCCAGTGGAAGAAAATTTGCAGTGAATATATCAAACAAGAAAACGAAACAAACTTTCACAGTGACTAAAGCACAGTAAAAACTACAGCTCAGCAAGTAATATAAATTTGAGGGTAAATAAATCCTAAAGCGAGATACCAGAAAGGCAGTCAGCATTCCAGAGGCAGTGCAGCGATATCCCGCTAGATGACACCACCACCAGAGCCCAGCAGCAGTGTGTAGTTGGCGTATAAGTGAAATCGAAAGCAATAAGTTTTGTGAAAGTTCATAAAAGGATTAACATATTTTACAACAAGGTAATAAACAATTCTAAATTTGCTATTAATAAGAAATATTGTGTCAGAGGATTTGTAATTAGCTTTAACTTACGTAGGTTTTTTGTCGCAGGACAGGAATAAGGTTCTAAAATTTTGTTTTAAAAATAATCACATCAAATAAAATAAACAGAGCCATATGCAGTCACAACTTCTTCTTTCTTGTTTTGCAATTTCATGAAATAATTAAAAAAAACTAATACAACTCTAAGATTCACAAAAATTTAACATTTTTAATAAAAGTTTTGCATACAATTAAATTAAATTATGATTCATTAACTTCATTTATCAAATTATCTATTAAAGAGTCTCTATTAAAGAGTATCTATTAAAATTATCTATTAGTGCCGTTGAAGTACGCTCAAAACTGAAGGCTGATCAGTTGGCCAAATTGGGCACTTTAGAGACATCTACTGGGCCTGAACCCTTCGTAGGGATCTCCAGAATCACAGCGGTTCTCTCAATGAAGACTTTAGCTCAACAAATGTCTCAACATTGTTGGACAACAGCCCCAGGCATGAGGCGCAGGCTAAAGAACTCATATCTCATCCCGACGCTGGGAGGACTAGCTGCTGGAACTAAGCAGATGTAATTTAAGAACAGTGACTGGCTTACTGACCCATCACTGCCACCTAAGACGGCACATAATAGGTCTTGTGGAAGACCCTGAGGAGATGTTTGGAATATTAGGAGACAGCGGGGCATGTTCTGATGAATTGCCCCGCTTTCTTTTGCCCCCTGATGATGCTGATATGCAGGGACTTTAGAGTGCTATGTCCAAGCCGTCTGGGTTGGTTTTATTAAGTCAACTGGACTAATATAGCTCTCGAAAAGCAGGACGTGACGGGCCCATATTGAGACCTATACGTCATAAGGGCAGAGTTTAAATCTAAAAAAATCTTTTATAAAAATTAATAAGCCTAATTGGACCCCCTCTAAGACGAGAGACTGCTCATGACTAAAGTGATCCTTCAATTAGATAAATAAAAATCAGTGTTCACAGAACTGGCGCCCATAATAAAAGAAAAGCATTCAATAGGGAAGTAAATAGAGTAAGTATCCTATAAGCAGATTAAATATTTCTCCATTATACTATTATTACAATATCTCACTTGTTCAAAAATTACATATAAACATAAAATAAATATACCACAATTTATTTCTCCAACGGGAGGTTTCATATAAATCATTATACAACAATAATTATCAATCTTATAGGGACATTTATATATATATATATATATATATATATATATATATATATATATATATATATATATATATATATATATATATATATATATATATATATATATATATATATATATATATATATATATATATATATATATATATATATATATATATATATATATATATATATATATATATATATATATACACTGATATATATATATATATATATATATATATATATATATATATATATATATATATATATATATATATATATATATATATATATATATATATATATATATATATATATATATATATATATATATATATATATATATATACACTGAGCTCGTAAAGTTTGGAATAAATTCAATTAATCGTTATTGAAGGATTTTCACAGGAAATCCTCGGACACGTCAACCTTATTTTATAAAATGTCACTTTTTTCAGCCATCGATTTTTTTTTTGTTTTGTTCGTTTTTGAGCTATGACGTCATCGACAATTTTTTTAAATGACAACCCATATTTTTTTTCACGGATTTCGATAGAGCACATTTTTCTGAGTGCGAATATGTCAAAAACATAGTACCTTTAACATTAAAGTTTTCGAGATATTCGGTTGCAAAGTTTATAAAATGTACCATGACCCCATGCATAAGCTATCGGGCGGGTCAAGATTTTTAATAGCTTATTGATTCTAATAGCTTATAGCTTATTACATTTTAAAAGATTAAGGAGTAATATTATTTATTTTGGTAGCTTATCGAACATTTTGAAAGATTTGGGAGTAATCTGTTTAATTTTTTTACAACAATTTAAACAAATAAAAAAATATTTTAACAAATAAATGATAAATAATTAAAGTAAAAAATCAAATCAGAGTAAATTTTCAAAGTGACCTCCATTCACTTCCTGGCAATATCCCATCCGCCACTGAAACTCCTGCAGAACCTTACCAACAGTAGCGGGTTGAATGGTTCGAATTTCATTGCGAATTCTGTCCTTTAATTCTTCGATGGTATTTGGTCTATTGAAATAGACTTTGCTCTTTAAATAGCCCCATAAAAAGTAGTCTAGGGGAGTGAGATCTGGAGATCTAGGGGGCCATTCGATAGTTCCCCTGCGACCAATCCAATGGTTAGGAAATACATGGTTTAAATAATCGCGAACGATCACTGCAAAATGGGGTGGTGCACCGTCTTGTTGGTACCATATCGTGTGATGGGACATATCTGGATCTACGTCATTTGGGTAAAGTACCGCAAGTGCAGGGACTAAGTCGTCTCTTAAAAATTCTAAATATATTTCACCTGTTAATACGCCTTCAAAGAAAAATGGGCCTAAAATACGATTACCTACAATACCAGCCCAAACGTTAACTTTTTGTGGAAACTGACTACGAGTTTCCATTTTCCAGTGTGGATTTTCAGGAGACCAATATCTACAGTTTTGCCGGTTAACTGTGCCGTCGAGATAAAAGGTAGCCTCATCAGAAAAAACAATATTGCGTAAAAATCCGTCGTCATCAATCAGGCGTTGCAACATGGTTTGGCAAAACTGTAACCTACGGTCAGGATCATCTTCGTTTAACTCTTGGACCAAAACCACTTTATACGGATGCCATTTGTTCAATTTCAAATATTTCAAGACGGAGCTTTGAACTATTCCGTTGTTTGCCGCCACTTGGCGGGTGGGTAAATGGGGATTTTCTTGAAGCTCTAGTAGAACATTCAATTTAACATCTTGTTGCACTGGTGGACGACCCGTTCTAGGGCGATCTCTCGTATGACCCACTTCTAAAAACTTTTGTTCTATTTTGCTAACGGTGGACTGTGTAATTGGTTCTCTGTTTGGATATTTGTTGTTAAATAAACGGCAAACTTCTACTTGTGTGCGAGCTCTGTCCCCGTAACCGATCATCATCAAAATTTCGATTCTTTCCCTTTCACTCAAACGACGGACCATTTTTAAATAAAATGAATTATGATGGAATAATGATTAATCAACTTACTTAATGATATTATTCAACTGATTAAAACACAAACTTGCGAGGAAAAACTTCAAAATTGTGACAACTGTCAAAACTGTTTTTTTTCCTGCGCTTTCTTGATAAATGATTAGCATTTGGTCATCGCTTGTATAATTCATTCTTAAAACTTTGCAACCGAATATCTCGAACACTTTAATGTTAAAGGTACTATGTTTTTGACATATTCGCACTCAGAAAAATGTGCTCTATCGAAATCCGTGAAAAAAAATATGGGTTGTCATTTAAAAAAATTGTCGATGACGTCATAGCTCAAAAACGAACAAAACAAAAAAAAATCGATGGCTGAAAAAAGTGACATTTTATAAAATAAAGTTGACGTGTCCGAGGATTTCCTGTGAAAATCCTTCAATAACGATTAATTGAATTTATTCCAAACTTTACGAGCTCACTGTATATATATATAATTGAGTCATAATGAATAGAGATTTATAGTTAAAGTACTGTGCAAGAAAAGTTAGTAGTTATCAAATGAGATATTAGTGAATATGATAGTATATACGAAGTAGTAAATAGAAATGTAAAATATAGGTACGAGGTTTAGTAAATAGTAAATGTGTAAGGATGCTAAACATCAAAAGACTCAATAACTAAAGTGAGAGGGTGTAAATGGCATAGACAATACTACATAATATAGGACATGAGTGAATTGTTTATTATTGAAAAACGGAAATCAAGAGAGGGGGAGAAAACAAAAAGAGGGAAACCAAGGAAAAGAAGAATAATAAGAAATTTGTTTAAGAAAAATTGAGATTGAGAATTGAGAAACGAGAGCAAGGATAGAAAGAACCAGAGAAGAAGGATATAAAAGGAAATAGGCGCTATAGGAGTATTAGCAGTTTACAGATAAGAAGTAGAGAGAGAGAGAGAGAATATCAGAATAGGATTTGAAGATTTGTATTTATGTGTCATAGAAGGATGAACCAGAATACATACGTATAACTGAAAGTAAGGTACCTTATAAAATATTGAAGTTAGGTAATGACCAAGAAATAACATCATATAATTTGAACTATTTTGCACTTAATTCATAAATCACAAATATTAGAGCTCTTAAAAATATATAAACTTTTAGTGAGACATTTCGGACTTGACATCTAAATTTTATAATGTCACAAACGTCAAATTTTTAAATATAAGTTAAGTAGTCTTTAGTGAATGTTATAAGTGTATAGTAATTATCATTTTCTCTTGCTTAATATATCTATTACTAAAAATTAATCATATACGGATAGAAACTGCACAATATTTTTTTAAATTGTTGAATCAATAAATTTGTTAAATTGATATATATATATATATATATATATATATATATATATATATATATATATATATATATATATATATATATATATATATATATATATATATATATATATATATATATATATATATATATATATATTTTGTTGTGTATTGAAAGGTTTTTACAGCAGCTTCCTTCTAGAACCGATTCTTGAGAAAAATTAGATTTACCAAATCAAAATTAACGTTATAATATATTTTATATATATATATATATATATATATATATATATATATATATATATATATATATATATATATATATATATATATATATTTATCTTCTAATTTCTTTGCTATTTTTATATATTTTTTTGGAGGGTTTATCTTGGGATAGTAGCAATAAAACGACTGATTAGGTTACTTGACGTTTCGGTCCCTTTCTTGGGCCTTTTTCAAAAGAGTATTTTATTTTGTGACATATTTGACACAGGTAAATATGACAGTTTTAATTAATTTTTAAGGTTACTAGACTGTTCGATTAGTATCATAGGGAAGAACAGCCAAGAAACCCTACGAACTGAAGCTATTTTATATTTCATTATTATTCTAATTTTGGTTATGTTAATATTATGTAGATGTATATTTATAGTAAGTAGGTATGTATGTACGTATATAAGTTTATATATAGAGAGAATGTTTTTTGTTAATTTATTTAATACTTTTATATTAACAGATTGTAGATTGTAGAAAGATGTTCTGTATCTTTCTTGTTATTACATGCATTAGGATTTTTTTGAATATAAATTGATTCCATTATTAGGCGTGTTTTATAATTTTGTTCTTTATTAATAACTTTAGTATTTTCGTAGTTAAATTGATGACCTGTTTCATTAGAATGTTTTTTTAGAGCTGTAATATTAGCTGAATATTTGTGACCTTTTAAACGTTCTTTAAGGAGTTGCATTGTTTGACCAATGTAGACTTCATCACATTGTTTACATGGAATTTCATATATACAGTGTGTAGTTTTTTCAAGTGGATTTTTATCTTTTAATGGTGTGTAAAGGAATTTTAAGTTGTTTGTAGTTTTGTGTGCTGTGTGAATATCATATGTTTTTAAAATGTTTGAAATATTTTCTGATAGTTGTGGTATATATGGTAAGGCAATATATGTTTTACGAGTATTAGTTGTATTGATTAGTGGTGGTGGAGAATTGTAGTATTTGTGAATTCGGTTTTTGAAAATTTTGTTGATTAGAGAAAAAGGATAGTTATTATTTATTAAAACGTTTTTTGCTTTTTCTATGCATTCTTTTCTAAAAATGGAAGACGTTAGTTTTATTGATCTGTCTGCAATACCAATTATTACAGTTTTTTTATGGTTGTAAGGGTTTTTTGAGTAGAAATTGGTATATCTACCAGACCATGTTGTTTTTGTATTCCATTTTGTTAATATTTCAGTTTTATTATTTATAAGAGTTAAGTCTAAGAAATTTATTGTATTTTCTGATTCGTTTTCAATTGTAAATTGTATTTTTGGATGGTAACTATTAAATTTATTTAGGATATAATTTTTATGTTCAGTTGGAAATGCAGTTATGCAATCATCAACATAACGTTTGAAAATGGTATTTTATAGTTTAATGTTGGAATCATGGTTTTCTCTAAATCTTCTAGTACTAATTCTGCGATTGTACTGGATATTGGTGAACCCATTGCACAGCCATATGTTTGTTTGTAATATGTATTATTGCATTGAAAAAATGTGCAATTTAATGTGAGTTCTAAGGCATATAAGAACTCTTCTATTGGTAAAGAAGTATAATTTTTTATTTCGTTCCAACGTTTATTTGTTATATTTTTTGCCAGGTCTATTGGTATATTGGTATATAGTGAAATTATATCTAAAGAGAAAAGTTTTTCTTGGTTATTCAATTTTATTGTATCGATAAATGTTTTGAATGTCCAAGAGTCCTTTATATAATGGTTTGTTTTCCTAACAACGTTGTTTAGAATATTTGATAAAAATTTTGCTAAATTATAAAATGGACTTTGAACATATGAGACAATAGGTCTTAATGGGATATTTGGTTTATGTAGTTTTGGTAGACAATAAAATTTAGGGGGAAGAGAATTATTAATTTTTAAAGTATTAGCTATATCTTTTGTGATATATTTTTTAGTTTCCCATTTTTTTATTAAATTATTATTTTCAGTTTGATATTTTTTTGTTGGGTTATTTCTCAAACGTTGATATGTTGTATTATCATTTAGCATATGATTAATTTTTTCTTTGTAATCACTTGTGTTCATGATTACAGTTTTGTTTGATTTATCTGGTTTTAGAATAGTAATTTGAGGGTTAATTTTTAAAAATTGTTGAGTATCCTTTATTTGTTTTTCTAATTTTTTTGTTGATTCATTTTTATTATTTGATTTATTTTTAAAATTATATACTACACTATTAATTTTGGATCTAATTTCATTTTTTATAATATTTGGTTTAGTTTCTATTATATTTTCAATATTTGCTATTATATTTGGAATTGGTATGTTATTTTTGTTGGTATTTATGCAAAAGTTTGGACCTAGACTTAATATTTCATTAATGTTATTTGGGATTATTGTATTTGAAATATTTTCAACCCAATTTTCAAGGTTATTATTTTGTTCATTATTATTATTGTAATTTTGTTTTTGTTCCATTTTATAAATTTTTGTTTGTTGTTTCTTTTTATAATTTAGATACTGTTTTTCCATTTTTTTATGAAATTGATTTAAAAATTTATTAATTAAATTTTGAGGAGTAACTGAAACCAATATTTGATAGATATTGTTTAGTTTCAGATTTAATGAATTCAAATATTTGGTGCAATCTGTTAATAATAGATTTATTAAAGAATAATTAAATTTACTTACTTTGTAATTGAATTTCTGCTCTATATATCTACTTTGAAATGTGATATGTTTAAGGTTGAATCTCATAAACTGAGGTGTTAATTGTTTGTGTTTACACTTTAACAAGAAAATTCTTCTGTTCTTCATCGAATTTAACTTGGCATGAGTTTTCATATAAATTTTCAAGGTTTCGCATGTTTCTGCATTGTAGGTGTCTCGAATTTGTTTGTATTTGATGTAGGATTCCATATTTCACCCAGGAATATATTTTTATCTTCTAATTTCTTTGCTATCTTTATATATTTTTTTGGAGGGTTTATCTTGGGATAGTAGCAATAAAACGACTGATTAGGTTACTTGACGTTTCGGTCCCTTTCTTGGGCCTTTTTCAAAAGAGTATTTTATTTTGTGACATATTTGACACAGGTAAATATGACAGTTTTAATTAATTTTTAAGGTTACTATAATACTACAATTCTCCACCACCACTAATCAATACAACTAATACTCGTAAAACATATATTGCCTTACCATATATACCACAACTATCAGAAAATATTTCAAACATTTTAAAAACATATGATATTCACACAGCACACAAAACTACAAACAACTTAAAATTCCTTTACACACCATTAAAAGATAAAAATCCACTTGAAAAAACTACACACTGTATATATGAAATTCCATGTAAACAATGTGATGAAGTCTACATTGGTCAAACAATGCAACTCCTTAAAGAACGTTTAAAAGGTCACAAATATTCAGCTAATATTACAGCTCTAAAAAAACATTCTAATGAAACAGGTCATCAATTTAACTACGAAAATACTAAAGTTATTAATAAAGAACAAAATTATAAAACACGCCTAATAATGGAATCAATTTATATTCAAAAAAATCCTAATGCATGTAATAACAAGAAAGATACAGAACATCTTTCTACAATCTACAATCTGTTAATATAAAAGTATTAAATAAATTAACAAAAAACATTCTCTCTATATATAAACTTATATACGTACATACATACCTACTTACTATAAATATACATCTACATAATATTAACATAACCAAAATTAGAATAATAATGAAATATAAAATAGCTTAAGTTCGTAGGGTTTCTTGGCTGTTCTTCCCTATGATACTAATCGAACAGTCTAGTAACCTTAAAAATTAATTAAAACTGTCATATTTACCTGTGTCAAATATGTCACAAAATAAAATACTCTTTTGAAAAAGGCCCAAGAAAGGGACCGAAACGTCAAGTAACCTAATCAGTCGTTTTATTGCTACTATCCCAAGATAAACCCTCCAAAAAAAAATATATATATATATATATATATATATATATATATATATATATATATATATATATATATATATATATATATATATATATATATATATATATATATATATATATTCCTGCAATAATATGAATGTGCCCCCCTGCAATCTCCTGTATAGGCGCCGCGCCGTGTGACAGTAATTTGCGAACAGGTTGGCCTTAAATATTGCGAATATATTTCACGAAACAAGTGCCGATCACATATGCCGCAGTCACGTTGAAAATAAAAAATTACGTTGCCGAATCCCGGAGGGAGCGCCGTAAAGGCATTTACCACGACATGAATTGTGCTACCCACTAAATGTAATAGGGGTTAAATGGCGACATGGAGTGTGAATTACATGATGCATAATACCGCACCTTTAACGGAGCCCCTTCTCTAAACCTACTTTCTTTAACCCCTTCAGCGTGAACCACCTGATATTTCACACTTGCGGCATAGCCAGCGTACGGAAAGTAATTCGTGCCGACTACTGCCAGAATTCCGGTAATTTATATGGGGTTTAGGATTTAATCATTTATATTCATCTTGGTATTTCCATTTGGATATGTCTGTCTAAAATTGACACCCCCCCCCCCCTTATCTCTCTGATCCACTGCCGATTTAACTACTTCAAAAAAGTAGTAGACATGATTTTTCATGGATATTAAAAATCTCCTAAAATATACAGTCGAGTCGAGTTGAGAATAAAACAGATTTTTTTTGAAATGAATATTTAAAAAACCCCGTATATTTTCAGGCCAAAAAATACTTAATTTTCTGAATAAAAAATATATAATTATTATACCTATAATTATTCCACCCGTTCGTGAGATATTACTAGAACAATCTCTACAGATCAATCTTTTGACAATCAGACAATCTTTTTTGATAATTCTTTGTATTGTAGGTATAGAACGGTTAATTTTGATTATATTGGCGATTTTTCTATTGCCGACAGTTTCTACAGCTCCTAAAAAAACATTCCTAAACGTATTCATGTTTTCTGGTTCTTGATGTTCGTTCTTTTCATTCTTTCTCTCTAGTCGACCCATTAGTTTTTCTTAAACGCCTCAATAGCTTTCCTATAGTTCCAATGTGTCAATTTTGCTCGGGAAATTATGTCACAATTTTTCTTCCATTCTAATTAAATCTTTCTCGATAATTTAATAATTGCCAAACTTGCCAGCTTTGAATACAGATGTCAAAATTAATATTTCCATGACCATCTGACAAAAGTTATGGATAGCTATCTTGATTGTTATTCCATGTGATCAATTTTAAGAGAAAAATTATACTTCATAAATCTGATCTGAATTTCGATTTTACTGAATTATTTTAAATAGTTCACCTACTGAAAGAACGTATCAGTTCAAATTTAGTTAAAGTAGATTTTAAATGCAACAAGCTTAAATGCATCGTTTTAAAAGAAATATCACAAGTCCGGCTCTGTAAAGATTTTCCTTACCAAAATTTTGCTATCTCGTTGAAAGCATGTTACTATATGAGTGCTGTAGAAAATAAATCTCTGCAGTAATAGTGCAAGATCCGGTATTAGAAATCCTCATCTGTTATTTGACTATGATAAAGGCGTGCCGATGCTGGTGAAATAATATAATTTCTAATTAACATTTTTGGCTAAATTTCCCCGATTTGTTATTCATAAAAATCGAGCATTAGCTGAGAGCATATATTATTTTTTTATTTCACAAATACCAATGGCATTTACTGTAATTACAATCTGATCTGAACTTAGGTCAATGAGTAATATTTTTCTAACCTAATTTACTACTGCTACAAAACATATATCTCTACTCACTAGTGGTCCTTATATATTTCTAATACTTAATTACACTAATATTAATGTGACCATAGGCACTGTTCTCTGTTTTTGCTATAACACAAAATTATATTAGCTCGAAGGGTTTGATCCTCTTGAGCCTTCTGATCTGGTTTGTATTGTCGAGGAGTTGGATGGCTTCGACATTGAGGTGACGATGAAGTTGCTGTTCGTGACTTTTGGCGAATTCGCTGATGGTCTAGTTAACGGTGTCCATTCTCATGTCCCTATGGAGGTTACTATTTCTGCAATGCCAGGGGGCATTAATAATGCTCCTTAATACTTTGTATTGGAATCGCTGGATTGTATCTAGATTGCTCTTACTGGCACAACCCTACAGCTGGATGCCATATGTCCATACGTGCTTGAGAATTTGTTTGTACAAAAGTACTTTGTTATATATTGACATATATTGACAGTGTGGCATTTCGTCCAAGCAGCCAATACATTTGTTTAAATCTGATATATAATTCTTCCTTTTTCTTGACATGAGCTCTCCAGCGTAGCTTGGCGTCCAGTGTTATACCCAAATATTTTGCTGTATCAGTAAAACAGGGATATGTCGGTCTCTTTTGTTTGTGAAATTAACATGGGCAGATTTACTCTCATTTAGTTTGATTCTCCATTGCTTAGTCCAGGTGTTGATTTTGTTAACTGATATTTGCAGATTTATTGCCGCTTCTTCGTGATCTTTGCCTACAGCCATTATAGCAGTGTCATCATGAAAGGTGGCTATCGTGTCATACTCTAATTCAGGAATATCACTGGTGTATATTAGATAAAGGAGTGGCCCTAATACACGCCCTTGTGGTACTCCTGCCTTGATTTCTTTAAGTTCAGAATAAGCGTCTTCCTGCTTAATTCTAAAAGTTCTATCTGAAATATAAGACTTCATTAATTGTGAGAACTGATTAGGCAGGAGCTTGCTTAATTTATAGTGAAGTCCCTCGTGCCGTACTTTATCACAAGCCTGTGCTACAACAAGAAAGACGGTAGAACAAATTTTTCTTTCCTCCAGTGACTTTTCAATTACATCTGTCATCCTATGTGAGAGAATATGACAAAAGGAATTTGAAAAATATTGGTTGCCTACTTTCCCCTCAGGATAACCACGTGATTAATATACCCTCACCAGTTGTTTAATCGATTTTTTTTATGAAATGGAAGTTTAATTTATTCCCTACTCAACAGTATTTGCCTCAGCAAAAGTATTGTCACATTCATAGTTGCCTAGATTTTAGATGTTAAATTTTGAGCGCGAGCGTGAAGAAAAATCTTCTTTCAGCAAAACTCTCTGCATCCCTATACGTCTTATGGAGGAGTGCGCGCAAAGCTTCTCAGTCACAAAGAGACGCCTACTTTTACCGAGTTGGACCAAGTTGGCATTTTGCATGGTTTTATTTAATTTTCTAGAAATTATGTTTTTCACTCGCAGACCCTTTAGGACATATGATGCTTCAATTATTGTCTCTTCATAACCTTTTACAATACTATTTTTCATGTTTCTATTGACTGCGTTATTAGCAGTTTCTGCAAGCATTACGATAAATCGCGTGTATTATTCATTAGATGTTTATCAGCCTTGTATTCGACATTTTGCAACATATATTTCTGAAATTTTAAGCTTTTGACAGTCACGGATTTATGGCATTTCTTAGCGGGATAGAAAATGAAATATTGAGATAAATTATGTTGCATTACGATATAGATATAATGAAACCTGCATGTTATACGTTAGTATCAGCACCTCGATTTCTGAGAATAATTTTCTAGTTGTTACGATATTGCAGTTTCTAATCAAATCTTCTAGTCTGCCAGGGATACGAAGTATTTTATTATCCAAAGGGATAATGAAATTCATTTTCCAGCGTGCTCTGGGAGTAGAAGCATGGGAATTTATATTAAAATGCATAATATAACTTTTACTTATTGTTCCTCAAAGGCCATAGAATGGTTTTGTTTAATTTTATGTAGCATCTAGTTTATTAGTTTAATATATTACCTATTCACCATAGGGTTGTTTACTAAATCACGTTTTCGTAACTTAGTGAAAAAAATCATGCATTTCTATGAATGAACGAATGAATGAATACGCTATGTCAAACTGGCGCGATGCAATTTATTAATTTCAGTAGGGGTTTGCGTTAAACATAAGCGACAAAAACGTTTTCGGGGATTAACTTCACGGTTCGAATTCCGAAAACGAATTCCCAGTTATAATTACAGTTTAGAAACGAGATGCTTTGGACCGTCGCTGTAAATGGACGGTTTAACAGGGTCGATTTCAATGATTCCATAATTATCACACTTATTGATTGTATTATTTTGAGATACAATAATTGTATGTAAAAGATAACTGAACATGGATGGGTTAGAAGTACAAACGAAAAAATAGTAAGTCAATATAAGGAGACAAACATAGTAGGAGTGATGAAAGCTCAAAGGTTACGATGGCTAGGAGACATTGAAAGAATGACAAATAAGGATACCAAATATGGAACTGGCGAGAACAATATGCTATTGACGAGAACAATTATTGTTCTTGTCAGTAGCATTCTTTCAATGTCTCCTAACCACCGTTACCTTTGAGCTTTTAACGCTCCTACTATGTTTGTCTCATATATAGACTAATTATTTCTTCATTTGTTCTTCTAACCCATTCATATTCAGTTCTTTTTCCTCCAAATATTCTCCTCCATACCTCCAGTTTCGCTTGTTCAGTTTTATTTGACGTCCATGTTTCGCTAGCATATGTAACGATTGATCACAGTCTTGTATAATCTTGTTTTTGTTTGCCTAGAAATATTTTTATTTCTCAATATTCTCTGTAACTCTGCAACACATTTATTACTTGACATTATTCTGGTTTAAATTTCCTTCCATATGTTCGTTCTTCGTAAAAACATTGTCCCTAAATATGTGATTTTTGTACTTCTTCAATCATATATGTCTTCCTTTTATTGGTGTCGACCTTGTTTTCTTGATATTCTTCTTTTATCCATTCCATGTACTTTGTTTTTTCCTCATTTATATATAGTCCCATTTTCTCTGATTGTTCGTCTAATCTCTTTGTTGCATTTTTTAGTTCTGTTTTATTTCATGCTATCACTACTAGCTTGTCTGCAAATTCCAGGCGCTGATGTTTTTTGTTGTACAAGTCCAGATCTAATAATTCCTCCATACCTCATGACGTTTTCAAGTAATAAACTGAATAACACTGATGACATGGAGTGTCTCCTTGTCTTACACCGTTTTCAATTCATTCAAATCAATAAATTCGTCTGTAGTTTATTATTTATTTCCACTTTATTTTTTAGTGTTAATAGTGTCATATTTCTTATGTTTCTGCTGACTCTTAATTCTTCTAAAGTCTGGTACATTTCTTGTCTTTTTATTTTGTCGTATTCTTTTTGATACAAATAAAACTACAAACTACCATAATTTACTAAACTCGTTTACCATAATTAAAGCTTTCATCTGAATTTCTCGTTCGTAGAGTAAAAACTTGATCTACCGTAATTCTTCCCTGACTGACGCTACAGTGGTATTCATCAATCTTATCATCTTTTTTTTATCAATGTGTCTTTTGTAGAAATAGCCAATATTTTATATGCTACATTTCAAAACGCTATACCCCTGTCATTCTGTTATTTTACCAATGTCTCCATTTTTATGTACATTGAAGATAATTCCTACCTTCCATTCTTTGGTAGTTCCTCGTTTCTCTTATAAAAGTTATAAACAATTTCATAAAAAATAGGGGGGTGTAGTTTTTTGCAAATATCTCAAAAACTATTGCAGATATCGGAAATAGATTCTAGATAAAAGATCCTTAGAGAGCAGAATAGATAAAAGATCCTTAGAGAGCAGGAAATTGCTTTAGAATTCCTCCCGGAACTCATCACCAATATATATATATATATATATATATATATATATATATATATATATATATATATATATATATATATATATATATATATATATATATATATATATATATATATATATATATAGTTTTAATTTAGAGGTGAAAATATGGCTAAAAACTTCTCATGTAACTTCCGCGTGTGCCAACCAATTTGGACACTTTAAAAATAAAAATTATTTAAAGCCATTAAATACGAATATTAAGAAGTAAAAAAATTCATATACCTTTTGGATATTTGAATAAACGATAATACATTGTAAAAGAAATATTTCCCCGTAATTTCTTTATAAGATATGTTTTTGTTAATCAACCTATTTTCTCAAGTTTGAAATTAACATAAAAACCTCGATAATTGTCAAACTAAAAACCTTGAAGAAGTGGAAAAACTCTAAGGTTTTTAGTTTACCAATTCCCTACCCTAGAACAACAGGGTTCCATTTGCAATTTTAAGACAATTTAGTTTTTGGTGTCACAAGGTTCTATCTGACGAAAATTTTACAGTAATCTAATAAATACTGACATCTAGCGCTTATTTACTGAAATGAAAATGCAACATAGTTCCATCTACATGCTACATCCATAGATCGCGTGATTTTAGTATATAAGATACCATCTGTGTATATAGAACCTCGTTACTAGAAAGGGCTAATACAATTAGTAGTTAGAACCTAGCATTAATATTCCGTGCATAGTGAAAATAGTGTTGTGGTTGTGTTAAGACGTAAGTTTAAAGAGTATAAATAATAAATAATAATTGAATTAAAGTTTAAACACGAGTGCGTTCAACATTTAATAGTGTGTCATAATGAGTGAATATAATATTGCAAATGACATATCAGAACCATCTGTTCTTATTAAAATGCAAAATGTGAGGTTAATAAGAATATATTGAGATACTTTTGTATGCAAAAACTAATTTATTGATTGTAATATAAAAATGCATTGTCATAATTTGGCCTAAGGTAGGTTTGTAAAATTGAAACGTTGAAACGTATTATAGTAGGTTGCAAGACTGGGTCGCTAATAATGATGACCATTTCTTTACAAGCTTTTATTTAATTTGCTATGTATATGTATCTATCTATGTATGGTTTGTTCGGGTCAAATCACAACTGAATTTTAAAGCAGTTAGCCTCAACCGATTGAACTCAAATTTTGCATGCACTTTCAGTTTGGATGACAATGCATGGTTAGATGGCTTCATTAGAAATCCAATATGAAGGATCGCCCAAGATGGTGGACTAGTTATTTTTTTTGCACTTCCATGACATGGGTATTAAACGAAAGGGTTTACGGAGAAGAATATAAAAATAAAATGACGTCACTATAAATCCGATATGGCGGACTCCAAAAGACGGCGGACTAGTTATTTTTTATGCACTTCCATGATATGGATATCAAATGAAAGGGTTTGCTAAGAAGAATACGAAAATAAAATGACAGCACCCTAAATCCAATATGGCGGACTCTCAAAGATGGTGGACCATGGTGTTTCATGGGGTGCATAAACCCCATTTTATGGATATCAAATGATATTCAAGATGAAAAAATGAGCAAAATGGCGGAAAACAAGATGGCCGTTATACCAATTTTAAAGAGTTATAACTCGGAAAAGGTTGAGGATAGTTTGTGAGGTTCGCACAAATGTCGTAGGGACCGATAAGGGTCAACTGCAGGCGATATAAACTTTTCAAGATGGCGGATCTACGATCAAAAACTTCTGTTTCTCCAATCCGTCTGAAATTGTTATCCCGGGGTTTTTGGAGTCCCCGATTACGATTTTGGGGTCGAATTGTACGGGTCAAATCTTGCAACTAAATTTTAAAAGTACATCTTGGATAGCTTCATACTATGACTTGAGTAATTTGGCGAGATGGGCATTAATAGCATTGGTTCGCAACCTGTCTAGAAGGAAAGCTACCTTGTTTCTGAAAAAGCAATATTGGAATTTGACTATTTTGGATAATATGAATATCGGAATGGAAGTTTTTTCTTTTACGTATAAATATTGGCAAGAATAAAAATTAGAATACGGAAATAAATGGATTTAGAAGACTTAAAATTTATGATTAATAATTTACTAATAATTTTATTTATTATTAATTTAAAATTAGAAAAAACGTCAACATTTTGTTGTTATTGGTACAAATAAATGTAACACATGCATGTAACAAAATGAGGTAATATTGATGAATTTTTGTACAAAATACGCCAAGAAATATTAGAATCGGTTCTATACTGGAATTATTGCACAATTGTGTAATTGCCCGGGTTTTTTCTTCGGTGAGCTTATAAACATATCCCTATTTGTTTCATGATAGACGTGTTACTATTTTTTGGGTAAGAGGAAAGCCATGTTTGTAAAAGGCAGTTTCAGAAGTTATAAAAAGTGCGCCAAAAACTTTTCTCGCAAAACCGACTATATTAATTACACTTAAGTTAATATTTTGCGAGGCTAGGGAAAATGAATTACTCCTTCCAGCATAAAAAACTTTCCTACATGTGCAAAACATTATCTGAACGGTAGAACGTATATAATACGGCAAAGTTTGGCGTGTTGCGAGTTGGAGCCCCAAAAAACTAAAATCCTCTCATAATCCTTTTATCAAATACATATAGAGTGGGTTTTTGCTGCTATGTCGGAGCTGTTATTCTGACGGGCATATTAGAGAAAATCGGGAACCAGCCCCTGTAAAAAGGGTGCTAAGAATGGACTTTTTAAAGCTCCCGTGAATCGGTACCCACCTGGCTTTAACATTCTGAGCGCTTATGCAAATATCTACACACATCCGCTGTTCTGAGATTACAACGAGCGCTGGACCCTTCGTCACAGGTGGAAATCAGATTAGCACACATGACCGGAACAGACTAAAGTTACTTCACGTTGTTAGCGTGCATTCTGCGTGTTGTCGTTCGCGAGGGAACATTCCAAAAAATAAAGTTTATATAAAAAGTATTATCTGTACCTAGCAGAGCTTATACTTGTGTTATTTTATCATGGCCTCTCTGCATGCGGAGTCGTAATAGTGAGAGCAATATCACATTTTGCGTCGCGGGGACTAATTTTGCAAGTTGAAGAAGTCAGTGTTCACCGTAAAATACACATATTAAATGAATAGAGAAGACTTTGTAACACACATTAACTTATATTTGTATTTTTTGGAGTACAGAATGTGTCCTTTTATATTTTAACCTCAAATAGCTATTTGTTCATCCTCAAATCATTATTTGACTAGAGCTTTTAAATGCTGATGGAGCTCAATAAATATAGCTAACAAATTTGCTAAAAGTAATTTCTGTAAATTGTTATATAGTCCAGTCAACGTAGCTCAAAAATACACGTCTATAAAGTTAGCAGAGCAAACTAAGCAGAGATAATCGAAAATAGGTGTAGAATTAAAGGCTCTTTACAGGCTAATTAAGTGCCGTAATCCGGAATTTTGGGTTACTACTGGTTCCGAGAAATTAGCTGCTCTGCTAACTTTGAAATAACTTAGCAGAGCAATTATTAGTAAATGCGTTTAAAGTGAGCAGACATAATCGAAAATAGGTGAAGAATTAAAGGCTCTTTAAAGGCTAATCAAGTGCCGTAGTCCGGAATTTTAGGCTGCTACTGGTTAACAGCGCAGCGTTAGCAAAATTAATTTATTTTTGTGAGGAGGGGAAATCCTCATGGACGCACATACAGTTTGTTTGTATGGGGAGTGTCAGACTCTTACTGACTAAAACCCCTCCTCGTTTGCGTCTGCTTCTAAGATGGAACTACCGTGGCTAGGTATACCTCGCTTAGGAGCCTTGTCCCTTATCACCTATCCCTTCTCTGTCTTTGGTTTCTCTCTCTTCCTTACTCTCTTCCATTATTTTCGTCATCATCCTTTGAATTATTTTCCATACTTCTTTCCTTTCCATCATATAATTAACAATGTTTTCCGTATTAAGTTCATGTCCCAGAGTCAGGTAAGTGTTCTGTCTGTACGTCTCCCATCTTGTGCATACGAACAAAGTGTGCTCCACCGTATCCACTTCCCAGCAGTTGGCACACTGATCACTCTCCGCCGCACTGATCTTGTGTAGGTAGGCATATAAGGAACCATGGCCTGTCAATACCTGTGTAGTGTAGTAATCGATATTTCTATGTTTGCAATCGATCCACATTCTTATGTCTGGAATAAGTCGTTTTGTCCGTTGACCTTTGGCGTCGTTATTTTCCCACATATCTTGCCATCTTTCCAGCGTTTGTCGTCTTTCATACTTTCCAGCTTCTCTTTTATCTCCTTGTGCTCTCGATATGTTTGTTCTCTCTTAAATTTGCAATTCTACGGGTATGATTCCCGTAATAACCTGCAACGCTTTCGTTTACGTGGTTCGATAAGCGCTCGCCACTCTCAGAAGCAACTTTCTCTGAATCCGCTCCTCCATTTTATCTTTGTATCTTTTGATGGTGACTACCTTCTTCCATACCGGACAACCATACAATAGTAATGAGTGCGCTACGGCGCGCAATATGCTCTCTTGTGACTTCTAGGGCCACCTATATTAGGCATTAGCTGAGGTAGTGCAGCTATTCGTTCTTCTGCCTTTTTCGTGATCATGTTTATATGTTCACCGAACGTCAGGCGGGTGCCCAAAGCTATTCCCAGATATTTTATCGATTTGCTTGGAGCTACATTCGATCCCTTTCGTTCAAAGCTAAAGCCGTCTGTATATTTTCTGCCTTTAAGGATTAACGCCTCTGTTTTTTCGGGAGCTAATTCCAGGTCATGATTCTCCAGCCATCTGTCAATCATCCTTAGAGCCTCGTTTGTTCTGAAAGTTAAAAACTCTGTACATTCTGCACTAACTAGCATTGTCAGATCATCGGCATAAGCTATAGCCTCCACATTTTCCCCTAGTTCTTGCCTTAATACTCCATCGTATATAACGGTCCACAGAGTTGGCCCAAGTACCGATCCCTGAGGGACTCCCACTGTCATATCTATTTCTATAAAGTAGCTTTCAATAATGAAGTTAGCAAAGTTAGTAGAGCAGCTAATTTTTCGGAACTAGTACTAGCCTAAAATTCCAGACTAGTGCACTTAATTAGTCTTTACAGAGCCTTTAATTCTCCACCATTTTTTAGGGTTCCGTACCCAAAGGGTAAAACGGGATCCTATTACTAAGACTCCGCTGTCCGTCCGTCTGTCCGTCTGTCACCAGGCTGTATCTCATGAACAGTGATAGTTAGACAGTTGAAATTTTCACAAAATAAAATAAAAACAGAATAAAATAAATATTTAAGGGGGCTCCCATACAACAAACGTGATTTTTTGCTCGTTTTTGCTTGATATTGATATCGGCAACGGGTAGACGCTTGAAATATTCACAGAATATTTAGTTATAAATTACCTTTCAAATAAATAATTAAATTAAAATAAAAAAATTTTTAAGCCCCCTTAAATATACAACAAACGTGATTTTTTTACCCGTTTTTGCTCGATATTGATAACGGCAACAGGTAGACGTTAAAACAGAATAAAATAAATATTTAAGTGGGGCTACCATACAACAGACATGTTTTTTTGCCGTTTTTATAGATAATGGTATACGGATAACGGAAACATTCGTGCGCGAGTCCAACTCGCACTTGGCCGATTTTTTATTATGTCTGCATCCCACGGGAATTCGAAAAAAAATTCAGTTGTTTTTGCAATAGATCATCAATTATGGAACATATTCGTAGAATTTAATTAACTTTTAATTACAGTCATGTTATTTTTGTAATTTTCGGTGGAGGACCCCATTTACTAAATATTGCTCTGCTAAGTTTTTTCAAAGTTAGCAGAGCAGCTAATTTCTCGGAACCAGCAGCAGCCTAAAATTCCGGACTACGGCACTTAATTAGCCTTCAAAGAGCCTTTAATTCTCCACCTATTTTCCATTATGTCTGCTCACTTTAAATCCATTTACCTACTAAATATTGCTCAGCTAAATTATTTCAAAGTTAGCAGAGCAGCTAATTTCTCGGAACCAGTAGCAGCCTAAAATTCCGGACTACTGCCTTTAATTAGCCTTTAAAGAGCCTGTAATTCTTCACCTATTTTCGATTATGTCTGCTCACTTTCCTCTGCTAACTTTATGGACATCAAAAATACACAAATAGATCGATTGAAACATGTACTTTTGGATTTTTGTATAGGGATAGGAAGGAGTCTTGAGTTTTTTGCAATTATATCGAAAAGTATTGTTTTTACTGAAAAAATATCATGTCATGTCCTATTCATTTTAATCGCAGGGTCAAAAGATTCTGCAGAAAAGGAGGAATTATTTCAATTAGTCTTCAACTATGATTTAGGGTTGAATCTGAGTGTCATGTATATAGTGGAATGCCTTGTAAAAATTCCGACTTGATGAGGGCTTCGTGAAAAGGGATAAAATTCAGTTTCTTAGGATTATCTTTGTTCTGGTAACAATTTAGCAAAATAATTCCAATGTTTTTCAATTTAATTTATCAAAAAATCTGGGTCAAAATATTTTCAAAAACATTTTGATTAGGACTATTTTTGTGAACCTGAGTAACATTTCTCCATAAATTAAGCCATAATATTATGATTTCTAAAATTTTCGCATATATTTATGGTTACAGTAAGCAGTTAATCTTCTACATAGTTGTTTAAATAAATGGTAGTATTTTAAGTTCTCAAAACTTTTTTAATATACGTTACTGTCTCGAAATTACGCGTCACAAATGTTTAGTAAAGGATTTTTACAAAAGAATGTATTCAAGTGTAACAGCCGGATCTTCGCGTTTAACCAAATCAAGGTTATTTCTACTGATACGTGGTGAAACGTATTGTGTCATACTTCGTAAATAACCATTAGTTTATATGAAAGAAAATGACATGACTACTTACGTTTATTACTGTATTAGTGTTATATCGTGAGCAAAAAAAACAAAGTTTTTTTTGCTCACGATGAATAAAAAAAGAAAATGTAGAAAAAACATGAGGCTTTAAATTGGCTATAATTGCAATAACTTGCAATACCTTGTATAGCCCACAGGACGTTTTTGAAATTTCGGAAAAAAACATAACATTTTTATAGCACCTGGTATAATATCAAAATCATTCGTTTTGCCAAAACAACTAAGACAGTGATATTCCTAAGAGAAAAACCTACAATTTGAAAAAAAAATCGACCACAACGAACAAAAATTGTCGAAAATACATAACGTCAAATTTGAGTTCACTTTTTGGTTGTGCGTTAAATAAGTTGCGCAGTGTATTTTGATGAGAAAATAAGAAACCGAAAAATCGAGTCCGCTATTTTCACGGAAACTTTGAGGTTATATTGAGAAATGTCATACGAATGTTTCAATTTTTTTTCATTATCTACAACTTTTGTCAGGGACATTTTCCGCTAGGTCACACGTTTCGCCGAAAATCGCAAAAATCACTTTCAACCCCTAAACAGAACCCCTATTTCACAATTTCCTTTTTCAGCTTGGGGCCCAGCCCATTAAAGGACTTAATGGGCTGGGCCCCTGTTAATGATCTGTATTTTTTTTTAAACTTCAAAATCCGTTTTGGCTTCAGCCCGATGTGGGTACTGTCACGTCTTCGTTTCATACTTTTTCTTTTATTTGTGTCATCCTGTAATTGGACGGCAGGTAAATAAATAAATACTTCTCCGAAAGTAATTCTAATATTTCTCCTCGTTTCTCTTTAATGTTTTCTAAAGTGAAATTAATACAGATGCTTGCTTCGCTGGCATTCAGTAGAAATAAATGCAAAGTTAGCAAACCATGAAACAATTACTGTTTATTATATACAATTGGCCACAAGGGCGGCTGAGTGAAGCGATCTCTCCCTGCCCGTCCCCCCAACTCGAGCTCGAGCAATTATTATTCCAGCCACTCTTAGGTCGGTATCCATTTCTTGTGTTGATAACAAAGACGTAGAAAGTGCCGAACTTCCAAAAGTAGCTCGTTCTGATAGGTAAGTAAAGGCCGCGAAATGGATAAATGGGATATTGTGAAAATTGAGCACCGCTGAGCTAATACAGAAGAACTAGGATGTACGCTAGAGTAGATTTCACGGTATGATCCAACCCGCCAGTCCCCCAAATAAACAATGCCTTACTTTTAAGGTTTTTCACCTTACTACTTCGACCGTGAATTCATGCAAATTCCACGTATATCAGTAATGCACTAACGTGATTGTGGTTCTGTACTGTTTCCTATGATTACTTTGGCCTATTTTAAAGAAATCGGGTTATATTCTTTTACGATCTAGACTAGTCCTTAAATTAAATCTATTAGCACAGTCGGTTTGCCCTTATGCGACAAAATTTAATCAACATTTAAAATAATGGCCTATTCTGTGTGCTTCAATAATCGCAATCTATTCCATATTACATACATATGCAACACTTCGAATCATTTCAACTTTACTGCTTAGAGGAAAAATAAATTTCTTGCCAGAGAATGATTTCTCGATTTAGAAAAAAACATAATGTGTACCTCGACCCCAAAGTTTATTAGCATCCCCCATTTTTTTTTAATAGAAAACGCCCTAGGGACGTTGAACATTGTAACTAGATTAAATCTATCTAACAATTTTTTCCTAATAACTAGACTTTAGCTGTTCAGTAGATAAGTATCCAGTGACACACTCCACATAACACTAATCACGTGGTTCATGTGATAGACATATCATGCTTAGAAATCTAGGCACTTTCACTGTCACTACACTAATTCGAACGGTTTTAGTCTCTTTAGCCGTCGAACAAGTCCGTTGTTTTCGAGTAGTGATATCACTTTGACGTTTTCGTGGTTTTCTAGCCTCTTCTGATGTTTGCCTGCAAACCTCTTAATCTCATCTTCAACCATAGGCATATTCAGGTCACGATGGATGTCTTCATTGCGAATGTACCACGGTGCTTTGACGATGCTTCGAAGTACTTTATTCTGGAACGTTTGAATTAATTTGATGTTGGATTTCTTAGTGCATCCCCAGAGTTGGATGCCTGCTCTCTCAATTACATCGGTAATTCGATGCACTTGATCCATAGTTGAATGCTTATTACGGAATCCAAACTGGTGAGACGGAATAAGCTGCTTTTCGTCGATGATTGGTTTAAGTCTCTGCAAAAGGAGCTTTTCTAACAGTTTGGATATAATCGGCAGTAACGAAATTGGTCGGTATGATGTTCTATTTTCAGGAGGTTTGCCAGGTTTGGGAATCATACTTCAGCAATCTTCCACTGTATTGGCACGTATCGGAGTCGTAGTGCTGCATTGAAGAGATGCGTCAGTTTCATGATGCCTTTGCGGGGCAACTCCTTAAGTATTTGTGCAGTTATTAGATCATAACCTGGAGCTTTCTTTGTACTGAGATTGTTTCTGATAGTGTTGGTGATCTCAGCAGGTGTTACTGGCTTAATTATCGTGCCATCTCTGTTAGTAATTTGTGGTATCTCTTCTATAGTAGGCTTATGCGGCTGAAATCTATTTGCCAAGTGATCAGCAAATATTTCTGCCTTCTCTTCATCTCGTCGAGCCCAGTTGCCATCATCTTTTCGAATGGGAGGGTCATGATTCTTTGGCCTATTCAAGAATTTAGTTGCCTTCCAGAGAGAGTAGTCGGTGCTTTCGTCAGCCGATAACTCCCTAAGGAAATTTCCAAAGTGATCATTCTTGATGGCTTTAATATCATTTTTGAGCTGTTCGCATAGATTATTTAGCACTCGTTTGTCTCCTGGCGAACGAGTTTGTTGCCATTTTTTTCTGGCTTTCCTTTTTTGGTTAACCAAGTCTCGAATTTCTTTGATGTAGTTCAAACCTGGTGTTCTTGGCTTCAGTGTGGGGGTGTTGTTCCACGCAGATTGCTGCAAGTCAACCATAAGCTTTTCAACTTCATGGTCTAACTGTTCTTTCTTTTTCAAGGGTACGCTTAGTTCAAGTCTCTGTTCAAGCTCTGCTCGAAATCCGTCCCAATCAGTTTTCCCGTTAACGAGATATGCGGGTTGCTGTTTGGTTATTACATGTTCACTCAATGAGAGTAGAATTGCTGAATGGTCAGATGCTAGGTCAAAGCATTCTTCAATGTTGGCATAAGCGGATGCAATATTGCGTAACACAAAAAAGTCGACTAAGCTTGGCGTTTTTTCTCTATCTGTAGGCCAGTACGTTGGTTTGCCGGTTGATTGGAAGTGACAAGACATTGCCTTTGCAGCAGTGTATAGTTGTCTTCCTTTCGGCGTTATATTAGCAGAACCCCAATAGGTGTGTTTGGCATTAAAGTCGCCTCCAATAATTAACCGATCTCCTAATGATCGAAAGAAGCGACTGTAGTGTTCTTCTTTTTGCGCTTTTCCTGCTGGCCAATATATTGCGGCAATTGTGATGTCGTAGGATTTCATTTGCATTATCACTGCTGTCGCTTGGATTTCTGCAGTTTCGTATTTGCCATCCTCGTAGTGTTTTAGGTTTTCTTTGATCAGCGCTGTTCCTCCCTTTCCGGGAAGGTCTGGTCGAGCAGTGTGATAAACCTTGTAACCTCTTATTTTGCAATAATTTGTTCTGGTCATGTGAGTCTCAGAGATTAAGGCTACATCGATTTTATCGTTCCATAAGAACGCTTCTAGTTCATGGGCTCGTTTTATTAGCCCATTGGCATTCCATGATTAGTAGCAAATAGGCTATTCTGACAGCTTTAGTAACCATTTTGATTTTTGTTATCTGCAGCTTTTTTGTTGCTGTTTTCTATTTTGATTATTCTTTCAAGAATCATTTTATTCGTATTTTCCTGTTGATCGAGTTTGATTGACTTTTGACTATTCATATGTTGTTTGCGAACTGTGTCGTTCCTTATTTTTTGCAGTTGGCGCATTTAGCTTTTTGGTTTTTCGGTTTTGCGCATGCGCTGGTGGTCTTCCAGAGCATTTGACACATCTTGGCTCTTTAAAGCAATTGTTTTGCGTGTGTCCGAATCCTTGACATTTCTTGCACTGGGGGATCAGATTGGATCGTTTTCGCAATGGTTCGATTTTTACCTTGAGTCCCAGTATGTGTTGAATATCAAATATTTTTTTGATGTCTTCACTTTGATTAAAGACTAGCATCAATAAGGGAATACGTTTTCTGGTGACTTCTTCTCCATTTCTTTCGCCATTTTGAATATTAATTGCTCCTTCAATATCAAACCCTCTTTCTGCGAGATGCTCCATAATCATTTGATCGGTGCATGTCGGATCAATTCCTGTAGCCATTACTTTTATAGGCCTGTTATTTTTATCCTCATATGTAAAGTATTCTATATTATTTTCGTTGAGTGCCTCTTTCAGTCTGTAGTACTCTTCTTTAGTGAATACGTTTACTTTATGCACTCCATTCAGGTGTTTGACCGTGAATATCTTTACTGAGACACTGCGCAATATTTTTAAGATGTCCTCATAATTTTTGTAACCCACCACGTTAATGGGCGGAGGTTGGGGTATCTTTTTTGTTTCTGGTTCTTTTGACATACGCGCTTCTTGGTTTTTTTCTTGGATTGCATCCCCCATGTAGTTTATTTTCCTCGGCCCTACGGGCTACTTCAAATGATATTCACGTTCGCGATAAAAAGTGTAGCTTTAGTGCCTTAGCATACAAATAACTATTTTTTATATTTCATATCGAATTTTCCTTCATCTGCTTGTCGTGTTCTTTCCACTTCAGCTTTGCATTTAGGGTAATCCCAGGATACATTGAGTAATTTTCGTAGGGCGTTTTATAGCTGGCGGATTTGTTAAAAAAAATTGAGTTTAAGTTTAAGTAGTGTCTACCTGACAAACATAATGACAAAAATATGTTTTGTTCTACGCCATACATATAAATACCACAAAGCAAACACATTTTTTTTAACTTAAAATAACAAAGCTTTAATATGAAATACATAAAATAATCAACAGAAATTAACAATGTGTCGAGTATCAACATAAGACGTCATTTGAAAGGATTGGAACACAATAGGAAACAAAATAATTTATTTTCAACTTGTCCCTATTGCCCAATTTAAAAAAAAATACTTTTATAACCACTAGTTTCGGGATACCCTGTATAATTTGCGTATGAGAAAATTGATATAAATATTTATTTTTTAACATCTTGTCACTTTGCCAGCTGTTAGTAACTTTTTATTATTTATTTTATCATCCCACCTTTGTCATCATTATATTTTTGAGATTTGTCAAAGTTTACAATATTTTACAATATTCTGGTACCTATATTTTCATGTTGACAACCTAGAAAAAACAAAATTTTCGATTAGTTAAAAAAACATTTTTGTACAATGAAAATGTTTTACTTTAATTATATTTTTTATTTAACAGACGTATAAATATAAAACAATAATAATGTATTTATAACTTACTTATTTTTTAACAAATTTTTAATTATTTATTTAAACAATGCCAGAGATACAAATATTACAATAATTTTTTTTGTAGTCTTAACATTTTGCGGATATGGAAATAGGATTACGTCCGTTATGTAAACCGTTTAAAAGATAAAAATAATAGAAAAATAAATATCCATTATAAAATCAAATCCAATGCTTCTTCGCTTAGTGTAAGTGTTGCCTTTTTAGGTTCTGGCCGCAAATAAAATATCAGGGGGTCGGAAGATAACATCATAAAATAGAAAACGTCTTTATTAGTTACTATCCTTGAATATTTCCGGTAATTGTAGATCCTGTAGTACTTATAGTCTTTATTTCTGGGTCTCTTCTGATGGAGTCCCTATAGGAAGAACTGCACTTCCAATTATGTCCTTTCCGTGCATCAAAATTTTGTGTACAGATGATGGAAGATTGTACCATGGATATAAAGATACTGCCAATTCAGCTGTTTCTTGTGCGTATTTTCCAAATTTGCTTGAATCGATAGAGTAATTGCTACATATTACTTCCAATATTGTTGCCAACCTTTTAATCAATGTTGGGTGAAGTCCAGTAATTTCAGCAGTTAGAGATGGATTCTCAAAAAATCTCTGAGACATGTTTCCATTATTCGTTGTCCCTGTTCCTTGCTTTACAACGTCTATTTTTATTCCATTTTTTTAATAAAATTCATCTAATCGGTCAGACGCGGTCGACTGCGATATTAATACAGGGTTTTCTCCATTGTCTTATCGTTCGTAAAATAATGATGGGAAGCATTAGAAAGCCGAAGCTTTTTTTGGAAACCAGTAAATATGTGCAAATCTAAACTTTGAAATGCCCAGCGGTCTATGTTATTTACCCAACGTGGTTCTGAAATTGTTAGGGGGTTAATATTTGTTTTTTTAACTAGAATGTGTGTGTAAAATATAAGGAAAGTTTTGAAGTTTTGGCTTTATAGATAAAGTAATTCCATAGAAATATATTTTTCAAAGCTAAATCACTTTTTACATGTACTTAAAAAAGACGTATTTTCAGAAGCTGTCTTCCTTCAAAAAAACTTTTCCGTAACACTGTGCGTCTTGAGCAAAAAAAATAGGACAAGTCATATGACGCATTTTTGCTAAAATGTTGTTGCTAGATATATACACCAAACTTTAATTTTTGTTACATTGTCAGATGTCAAAATTCATTGCAAATGTGCAAAAACTAATATGCCTCATATAAGCGATTTAGTTAAAACATCCAGCAGCACAGAAATAACTTACTGAAAGTTGAACATAAAGAAGATCCTAGGATATTTGCTTGAATTTTTAGTGCATTATGTAAATTTTGGGAACAATGTAATCTTTACACATGAAAAAACTTTCCAGTCAACACACAGCGGTCGCATTCGGGTTTACCGATCTCCGAATACTCGACTCGATGAGAAATATATATAACAATGACAAAAGTGGTGGATATTCCGTTAATATGTAGGCTTGGATATCCAGCACGTGGCCCTGGTGTCCTGTGGCATATTGAAGAACGAGGGGAATATACAGGGTGTAAAATAAACCCCTACAAAAAATCAAAATTTGATTCTTACCGAGAATTTAGGAACACCAAAAGCGAAATAAAAATTTGATATTTGAAAATTGACGATTTGATTTGAAAAAATCCATTACTTACTTTATTTTTAAACAGTAAGAGATGCATTTTCAAAAAAATGTCCCTGTTTCAATAAATTATGCCGTTTATTCGTATTTTTCCAGGATATTCCAATTTAGGATCTCTATTATTTATATTAACGAACTGACAGAGAGAAATTAACACATAACCGTGTGTTATTTGCAGACGATTTAAAAATCTAATCACTCGTTTACTCACAGGCCGATTTTACTCGATTCAATTTTCAGTTAGCGGATATGCAACGAAAAAAGGTGTGGGAATAACCACTTGTATATGGACATATCTAAATATAATATATATATGTTACAGTTAAGTAATGTCACTCATCAGCATTGCAGTTCAATTAAGGATCTGGGCATAATTTTTCATGATAAATTAACCTTGAACCAGCATATCACTTATACGTTTTGCTAGTGATCCAAAGGTACCTAAGAAGCCAACATTTTGTCCGCAAAATTCCCTAAGATCAATACTGAATTTCCATGGAATTTATCACTCGCTCTTATTTAAGACCGTGTTGAAAATTATGTATCATACAGCATACAGCCGCGAGCATGATAATATGTAAAATATTGCGAGATGGATATGTGAAATATTGCGTGCTATCACACTGTTTTAATTTATATCATCCCAGTGGTAGTGGGTTATTTTGTTACATTGCGTTATGCTAATGCGGTAAAATATAGATACCATTAAATACCGCTTAAGTAACCCATTTAAATGTTTTACTGTTTCACTGTCAACCACTTTCTTCATTAGACTCCCTTCGGGCTTTTAGTCAGGTGGATGTTTTGTTTGACTTCATTTGAAATGACAAAACAAAGGCAATTTCCGGTAAATTAAAACCTTTGATATTTATACCACTTACCGTGGGAATTTGATTTCGGGAACTCGGCACGTAAGCGGAGTCCACAATGTATGGGTATTTTTAACTAGAGCGCGCATTTTGTCACCCTTGGGCTACAATTATCGAGTTAGCTTGTAATGTATTACATATACAATTTATTCATATGCCTGAATAATTTTGTTTGTTATACTATAGTACGGCTAGAAAGTATATGGTGGTATTTTCCTCTTTTTAACCAACTTCAAAAAAGGAGGAAGTTCTCAATTCGACTGTATGTTCTCTTTGTATGTTTTTTACGTCATAACTCTGTCATTTATAAATCAATTTTAAAAATTATATTTTTTGTTGGGAAGGGGGGGGGGATTTTAGTTTTATTGGTATTGGACCTTGGATTCCGAAAATATACCGGGAAACTCACCTGATATTCCAGATGATATGGCGAATGCACCGGTCTGAATTTTCTATCGGATCAAGCTGAAGCTGAAAACAATTTTCGAATCAACTTAATCATCATAAAAATTAGTCCAGCCGTTTAGGTGGAATACCCGTTATATATCTGGACGTAATATACGGAAACGAATCATTTAAAAGTTGAACAAGTTCTTTCGCCTCTATTGAGGCTATTCAGAATAATGTACGATTTATTTAGTTGGTAGTTTATACTTGAATTTACTATCAACACCTACCATTCTCACAGTGACATTTTTATGTGACATTAGTTTTAACAGAGAACTCACATTTATAGAAAAAACGGCTAACTACACTTGTGTATGTATGTATGTATGTATGTATATGGGTCGGAGTGTAGTGGAAGGTAGTGTTATACACTCCCATTCCACCACAGCACTTAGGCCTCATTAGGCCCTTTGTGCATTCCTCCTTTTTACTCGAGTACTTTTCTTCAAACCATCCTATTTATTACGGGTGGCCTGGTGGCAAAGTCTCTACAATTTGTATGTATGATAGTATGGTTCTGAGTTACCGAGATTCATTACTATGGTCCTCATTACCATTTATCTGGGACCACGCGTCCGCGGCAGATGTGTTGAGTGTTCCCAGGTCTCGGGCAGACGCCAGTCCGGGCCCAAGCCCGCCTAGGTCACCCATCCAAGTGCCACCAACGCCCGCACAGCATAACTTTGAAGATCTTACCGGTCAAGGCTAAGCGGCTAGGCGGTCCCATTCAGTCACCTTAGTCGCCTCTTACGACAGGTAGGAGGTACCCTGGGTCTATTCTACAATTGTGGCCCCGAAGCCAGAGGGGAAGCTACACTTGTGTTTAAGGATACAAAATTTTCAGACAAAAATGATATATTATGTGTATTATAACATACATATATCACATGTTTTCGTGAAATTGTTCGAAACATAGCTTTGGCTGGTCACGGCTATGTGATTGCTTTATGCTTAGCTTCTATTTCTTGAAGAAATACTTTAGCTGGTTAAATTGTTATTTAGACCTGACGCGTTCTAGACTGTCCGTTTTTCCGGGGTTCTTTTGGATTTTGCTGGTTTGGTCCGTCCGCGTAGGTGGGAGAGGTCAGGATTTGCGGGTGTATATATTAGTTATATTAGTTTTAGTTAGTTTACAAAATTAAAGTGGCTGATAAGCGTTGGTACAGGTTTTCTACTTCTAGGTTATGTGTTAGTATTAGTATTTTGTGTTGTTGTTACTATGGGTCTTTTTGTTATTTTGGTATTGTTTATTTTATTCTTTTTTTTCATGCTTTTTGGTATTTTTTTGGTTCGTTTTAGTTATTTTTATTTATTGGTGCCTACTTTTATTGTTCTATTTTGATAGTTCTTTTGTTTTATTATTTTTCCAGCATGTTATTCTATTTTCTTTTGTTTTTTTTCTACTTGTATTAGGTGGCGGGACGCTAGGGTATTGGGGGAGGTACTGGGGGTGTATTAACGTAATTTAGGGAATTTACTGTAGCTAGGGATATTTGGGGGGTTTTCCAAGTATGAGTCTATTGTGGGGACCCCTGAGAGGCCGTGTCTAGTTTCTATGGTGACGCGATGCAACTTTCTGGTTTTAGTTACTCTTAGGCATTCTGCTGTATTGTTATTCTGCTGTATTTGTATTCTTTTTTTCTGAGCTCTGGTAATGAAAGGGTACCAGATTGAGGCTGCGTATGATAGTATCGGCCTGATATAGGATTTATATAACATTGCTGACGTTTTTGTTGGTGTTTTTATCATTATGGGGAATAATAATTTAGTTCTGTATTTTGCCTTGTTGATTGTATCGCTCATGTGTTTATTGAAGGTGAATCTACGGTTTATGTTAATTCCTAGGTATTTAAGATTTGTGCCTATTTTGATGTTAGTGTTCTATTTTGATGGTGAATTTCGGAGGATCCCGTTTCCTCGAAAATACTACTTTGGGTGGTCTACATCCAATCGCATTTTATACAAATGAAGCTGCTCTTTTTTTACAAAGTCGACATCTTCTGTCAGATTCATTATATCGGATATGTCCCACATTGTCATATTGAGAAGCATTCACAAAAGACATAGACCCTCTTGATGATTTTGGCCCATATGTGTTCAAAAAGCTACATGAAACAAAACGGCGAATAGTCAATAAGGACGCACAGTTTGGGTCATCTGGATTGAGTCTTTTCGTTAGTAACCTTGCATTGGAATTGCTAACATCTAGTAAATAGGCGAATATTGGCCAGTATCTACTATTTTCTTTGCCTTATTCGGCTTCTATAAAGCGCTATGGGGCCATCCATTTTATCGACACCTTCCTACACCATCTTGTACCTATGTATGTATATGGGTCGGAGTGTAGTGGTTTCACTTCCACTACAGCAATTAGACCTCATTAGGCCCTTTGTGCATTCCTCCTTCTTACTTGAGTACTTTTCTTGGAACCATCCTATTTATTACGGGTCGCTTGGTCGCAGTCTCTTTACATTTTGTATGTATGATGTATGTATGAGCATGGTTCTGAGTTACCGAGATTCATTATCTGTCCTCATTACCATTTAGGGCTCGCGGATAGACGGTCCCTACCATCTTGTAGTTTGTGGTATTGACAATATTGTCGCTTTCCAAATTAGAAGATAAAGTTACAACTTTTTTGTCCTTGTAATTGTACTAACAGCAGATTATCTTTTGCCACAAATTTACGCACGTCTGTCTTGGCTTTTCCACAAATTCTTGTCGGGAAACGGACAGTGTCTGTTCGATTCTCTCAGATAGTTCCTGTAGCGCAGACACTGTTTTCCGATAAGTGACCAAGTAGTTGTGGGATTGTAAAGTAACTGTCGAGGTAAACTTTTTTAGCCGTTATTTCGTAAAATTTCTGATATTTCTGATAACTTCAGCACTTATCAAACTCCAAGCCCAAAACTTCGCTCTTCAGTATTGTTTTGTGATCTACCAGCATAAACATCAACTGCTATATCCAACAGCATCCAACGGTTCTTGATCGGCATCTTGTCCAAGCAATTCCATGAGCTGGTGAAGTGATAATCTGTAAAAATAACATATTTTACTGTAAACACGTAAATGGTAATCTGTGCATGGAGTCCCCCATAGGGGACAACAGACAAAATCATATCTACAACTAAGAAAAAGGCTCAAAAACAAGATGAGTCACCGTCGATAGTTATCTCTGTAATCGACCATCATAACATGTAAATATTAGAAGGTCGATCTTGTCTTATACTAGTAAAAAAAAGTACTTACCCGTCACCACGGGTTGAATAAAGGTCTGGATCCATAATTAATTCGAACTGATAGTTCCGCACTAAAAAGTTTATCACACATATCCTATTATCTAGTTGTTAGCGACTGAGCAACATTAGGCTACCTATTTAACGTCGGCACAGACGCACCAAATTTACATATCATATAAATTTACATATTTACGTCACTTTAAAGGGAAAAATGAAAACCTAAAATATAATATACACTGACACTAAAATTATGGAATATGGCTGTATCAGTTAAAATTAAGTATAACAAGGCAGTTTAAATTAAATTAGAAAACATCCTCAGGGAGCTAAAAACTCTTATAATGTACAAGTTTATCCCTAAGGATGCCTGGTATAATACACACAAGACCTTGGCATTCACAAGACCTTGGCATTCCCCAAAACATAATGAAGAATATGTAAAGTTTGCCTATAATGCTTAACGCAGCTACAGGATTTAGAACATTATTTTGTGCAGTTGCAGCTAATAGATTTTAACAAATTTTCCGGAAGTAATCCATTCTGTTGGATTTAAATCACTTCCAAGTCATTATTGGACTATTAACGTTTCAAATTCACGAATGCTAAAACGTTAACCTCTACCCACTGACAATAAACTTGTCTTGTTGCACACGATCTTTCTAATTAAGAAAATTATATATTGCCTCGATGGATGGTAACGTCGATTGGCATATTCTTCGATAGACACGTTCGGCTTCTGCAGTCTCTGCCACATTGTCCATACATTTTTAAATTATCTTGCTCGCTTCTGAAAAAACATGTATTGTTAATGCTAATTTTTTATTTGAATAATTAGATATGTATGTCAAAGCGTGGCTGAGAGTAGATATTGATTTTAGGTTTTCTTAAGTTAGGGATACAACACTATATAAAAATGCAAAGTAGTGAAGCATTTTATTTTGTAATGGGAGACGAAGGACGAATTAAATGCGAAAGCTTATAAAGAACAATACAAGTCTGTCTAGTGCTGGTAATTTGACGGTAATTGAGCAGCGAAGCCCGTTTCGTTGTTATTGTGCTTATAGACGTCAGTATTTCCTGCTTTATCCCTGGCCGTGGATAATTTTGCTTTTTCAGACATACTAATGTTACTTGCAACATTCTTTGAAATCCCCGTTTCCTTTACGCTGTTATAAAATGTATAATGTCCATGTCAGGTCGGTCTTAATTTAAACTTTGAATTTTAATGGGGCAAATTAATTACAGTATTGACGTAGATTGAACTTGAAGCTTAATCATTCATTTATAGTGTGACTTTAAAACATTGGCACACTTAGCTAAGTGGATAAGCGCAGTGCGTTCAATACACTATGGTGCTGTTTTGATCAGCCTTTGCATCATTTAATTTTTGGCAAGAGCTACTGAATATATTTATTCCACATTCAAACTTTTTTCAATCAATAATTTGATCATTCATTCGCTCCAAGTCTCGACTAAAGATAATAGTTATATTTATATTATCAAGATTGAGCGTAAAATAAGTTTCCTTGAGTAATATAATGGATTATATTCAGTTGTAATATAACAAGACTGAGAATAAATTGAAAATAATGAGTAATTTTCGAAAAAAATAAGTTGAGAAAATATCTGGATAATTATTTTCTAATTTATCGATATCTCGTGTGGTATTCTATAGATTATATTTTTCGTAGGATCTTTTCCCAATCAGAACATCCAATTTGGTTAAGTTAACTTAATATAATTTCAATATTTTTTTACTGTACGAGTATATAACTAACAATAAAATTTCTGTATTTCATCATGTAAAGACAGACAGATTATTTCTGACAGTGAATGAAAACTGGAAAAAACAAAAGACCCTTGAATGGTAGAAAAATATGCCAGCTGGAGTGCACGAAATCATAAAATGGACCAAGAAGTTAGCAGAATTGGCAGGCTTAGACGTCACAAATAAAAAAAATCAAACCATTCTCACCAAGCCACTGCGGTAAAGGCTGTTAAACTGTTAAAAAAAACTTGAAGTATTTTTGTCTTATCTCCAATAGTTAGCAGTGAAATAGAAGCAATAGTTAGTAATAGAAATGATGATTTAAATGTGCTTATGACCACACGATATATACAACTTCTAATTTTCAAATTGTAAAATACCTACCTATATAATTATATTCTCAGGTATTTGGTTGTCGTTGGTTTTCCCTGCCGTGTTCAGGCTTTGGAACTTGTTTTGCGTTTTGATTTCCACAGCGGATTTTGTAGCTGTGATGTTTGGTTTCTTGGTTGTTGAAGGATCTGTGAAGGACGTACCTTGCTCAGTGATACGTCTCTTCTTTGCAAGTTTGCACACATCTTCAATTTTGTTGCTGTTTTCAGGGCCTGTGCCATTTTTGTACGTCCCGTGTCAGGAACTGATACGTACCTCAAAATTTTTTGAATTTCCTTTTTCTTTCGGATTTTCCGGGGTTTTGGGCGTGTACTCGATGCCGCACTGGCGAAGGAGGTTGTATACACTGTTTCTACCACAATAAGGGTCTTTGAGATGCTTCTAAAGCGCGCTTTACCCGACTTTACCCGCAGGGGCGTTACATAGCCGAGCATGACGCGTGACGGCCAAGTCTCATTCAACACCCACAAAAATAGAAGAGCAGAGAGAGCCTAAAGAAGTTTTCACTTTAATAATGGTGCCTTAATATTAATATTTAGCAACAACAAAAAAATATTATTTAACAAATGCGCTTTTAAGCAATAATTTTCTTTAAGACACTATTTTTTTTGTTAAAAATCATATTTATTGATGATTAGAATCCAATAAAATATTGGATCATCTTATAAACAAAGCATTTGTTTATAACAATAATTTAAACACTAGGAGTAAATAATACTAGGAGTATAAAAACCATTTGTATGTAGCTCTCAATAATAGAAAAACGATCTAAAAAATTTGTTGTAGGGAACCTACTCCTGTAGTAAACTTGGGCATGGGCTATTTAGGCATTCTGGCCAGAGATAAACTCTAGAGATAATTTTGAACAAATTTTTTTTTTCAAATGCTCCGATTTTCCCAACGGGGATCTTTTTTAAATTCTTTCAAGAATATCTCCAAGGAGCGAAAAAATTTAAGGTTTTTAGTTTGACAGGTTTTTCATGTTAATTTAAAACTTGAGATAATAATTTATTCTAAAGCATGCCTACCTAGTAAAAAATTGGGAAATTTTTTTACAATGGATTTATTGTTTATTCAAATATCCAAATGGTATGTGAATTTTTTATTTCCTATTAATCATATTTAATGGGTTTAAATATTTTTTATTGTCAAAGTGTCCGAATCGCTCGGCGCGCGGATGTCACCCGTTTTTAGCCCTATTTTCACCTCTAAATCAAAATTATAAATATTGCTGGTAGAGTTCCGGGAGGCAGGACATTTTTAAGGATATTTCCTGCTCTTTAAGGATCTTTTCCTTGATTTCCGATATCGGCAATAGTTTTTGAGATATTTGCAAAAACAAAACCCCCCCTTTTTTTACTAAATTGTTTATAATTTTTTGTATTAGCATAAACAATGATGTCACAATTTGCTTAAAAATACCCCGATTCGATTCTATGGCGGACGGGAGAAAAATTTCCGTCCGACATAGATGCGGGCTTGGAACTAAAAAAAAATCGAATCGGAGTATTTTTCTGCAAATTGTGACATCACTTATGCTTGCCATACATTTTCTGCAAGCCAATGATAAATTGGCCCCTAACTATATGATCTTTCGAGATTGAGATTCATAATTCGGATTTAAGGCCTTAACAAAATTTCGGAAACCTGTGCTTCTACATTGAGAAATGGCTGTAGATCAACATCAAAAAATTGTACCTAGAAGCTTTTTTGACATGAATTGTTATTTTTTGTCTACCAACCATGTAATTAGTAAATTTATTTACAAACTTTTTTTACTGAATTGTTTATAACTTTCGTAATTTTAAATTTTTACCGGCCCCACAAAAAAGGTTTCTAAATTTCATTCCATATCGAATGAGCCCTAAATCTAAATCTTAATTTTCGGTGCAGGTTATGAGAATTTCACCAAAATGACACTTGTTGATTAGACTATTATCTACAGATTAGATCATCATCATGAAAATATAAGGAATCAGGTGAGAGACTGCACAAAAAGCACTGGCAAGCACTTCGGCAACTAGTAATATTGACGGCTCCGTCGCGTCGCAAATAAAAGAACGTAGTATATAAAAACTGTATTTTCTATTGTACTAATATGTAATAAAATTAATTAATTGCTTCTTTTGTTACAATTTACTAAAGAAACAATATTATCAAACGCAATCTCAGCTTCATGCACAGTTACGTACAAATCGTGTTGGCTTAACAGAAACCGACACTTTGTAATTGTGCATCAAGTTATCGATGTTTAGCCGATTACACAGCGCACTACAGTTTATTAATTCCGAACACCGTTCACTTGTTCTTGATATAGCCTACAGCACTACTATATTAACTAGAATAAAGGTGCATAGCATAGACTCGCAATAAATTTATCAAACAAACAAATAGCTTCCGAGCTAAATATATACTTCGGGTTTTGCATACCTACAAAACCAAGTAAACGCCACACCAGACGACTTCTCATCTATTCCAGAGGTTCATGATCACGGCTGCTGCGGCCGGATAGTCGGGACCTCCTCGTGTACTATATCTGTCCTATTTATAATAATTCAGAGTGGATCAATGAACTTGGTTAAAAAGCAAAATCGGAGTTTTATTATTCAATACGTTCTATTAAAATACACCCTACTAGGGAAATCTCGGATGTACAATTTTACTATTCTGCTGTTTATATATCATTCGCATGTACTTTAGAGATTTAAAATATATATGACTTTTATGTAAATTCAGATTTGATGAAAGTCGGCGGCGCAGAAAATAAGAAATTATATATGGCAGCTAAGATCAGGTTAGGGATTAGAGACAAAATATTTTGTAGTGACGTTTGGAAATGTGAGGCAAGTGGCACTTTTCCTAACTAGGACGGAAATATATTTCCCCGTTAAAAAGTCATTAATCAATATCCTTAGAACATAATAACAATTAGAAGACAAGTTATTAATACCTACTTATACCTACAATAGCTATTTGTGTACCCAGTTGGGAAAAGTACAATTCTGTGTAAGGAGCAGATTTCTGCGAAAGCAAAAGCATGCGAGTTACACAAAATAGTGTTTCCCAACGTATTTCATACAAGATTTTTTTCTAATTTTCACCAATTGTGTATTTTATGAGACGAAAACTGAATTTTATACGTTTAAAAACAATCCAGTAGGTTTTAATGGTACATTACGTGATTTTTCTATGCTTGGACTCTATTTCCCCGAATACTTTGTCCGTATTTTCTATATATTATTAATTTTAGCGTGTTCTTGACTTGCCATTTTTACGTTTGTTGGTAGCTATGGTGGTTGGAATTTTTTGGATGATATCTGCGGGTTCTAATCTACTTGTTAATATGTTAGTTTACAAAAATATCTAAGCGGGCTATTTAAGCGTTGGTACATCATTCTTATTCTATGTTAGTAGTGTGTATGGCGTCTTTTATATTTAATATTTTATTATTATTGTTTTATGTTGGCTCTTTTGTGTTCTGTTCTTTTCTATTTTATTATTGTTTTAGTGTGTTTTTTATTTTGGTTGCAATGCTATTTTTTATATTTTCATGCTTTTATTTTTTTTGGTTTTTCTTTTTTATTTTGGTTTTATTTTATTATTTTTTTTGTATGTTTTTTGGTTTATTTTTTTAAATTTTTTTTCCGGCTAATATTAATAGGGGATAGGACGGTCGGGGGTGTAGATGTAGTTAAGGGAGGGATATTTGAGTGGGTATCTGAATTTTGGGATAAGAGATGAATGAATGGTTGGGTTGGGGTGTGTAGTGAGCCTCTATGACAGCTTGTCACTTTCATAGCTTGTCAGGTCCAAATAACCAACTGTGAAATGAACTTTACAAAAGCAGTTTTTAACGTAAAATTTACTTACTAAATAAAGTACGTAAAATTTTTCGTAACTGGTTGTGAAAAGTAAGACGTTTCCTTACGTCAAAGGGTTTTGGGGTTTTGAAAAGTGTCACTTTAAATAACAAAATTAGAAAAATTTTATTTTTATAGTGACAATTTAATTTATATATAAAAAATCACTTTGACAGCGACAAAAGTTACTTGCAACTTTTACAGTGACAAATACACTAGTGATTTTTTCACTTATTTATGTTTTAATCAAGCTCAAATAAAAATGTGCTTATTTTTAGTGTTTTATAAATAGCCTAAAAACAAATAATTTAACTCAAATTTAGAACTTAGATAATTTAACTTCAAAACGCTCCACCTTCGATGTCGCGTTTTTAATAGTTGGCAGTTTTTCCTCGTCTAATCGCTAGGCAACAGTTTCTCATTAAACAATCCAAATTTATCCGGTAAAATACAAACCTTTTGTGCAATGGGCATTTTCACTAGATTCTTAAGAGTTCAGTCTGCAAAGCACACAACAGGTGCAGGAGTAAATTCTTTTGAAGTGACAGTAGCGGGAGGTGGAGTTTATTATCCGTTCGGTGTTCTGCTGTTGGTCAACGCCACTACGGTGATTTTACTCAGGGTTGAACTGAGCCTCGTGTATAGTAATATTAAATTATATGGAGGGTATTTAGTTACTGTGAGTGATTATTTGCGTTTACTAGCGAAAATAGTGGAACAACCATGGACTATAAAAGAAGAAAAAAGCATAGACTGAGAATTAGTGTTCCTAGAAAAATTGGTTTTGCCAAGAAGGTAAATATAATATGAGGTATGAATGTAACTTTCATTACAGCTTGAAAAGAATTACATATTTATTTACAAATTAGGCAAATGCCTACTTTACTACTAGCGTTGACTGAAATTCCTTCTATCAACGACTACTAGGGTTGATTGAAGGATTTTCCTTCAATCAACGCTACTAGTCTATTACTTTATAAATAATCAATCAATTGATTATATCGAATCGAATATGTTGAGAAAAGCCGATACAGTTGAAATAAAAAATATAGTTTGAGGAATGCCTTTCTAATTTTTTATCCGACACACGTTTTAAATTTGACATGCTGTGCCTGAAATATTTTATTTAATTATTTAATAATTTCTAAATAGTTTATTTATTATTTAAGCTGTGTGTATATTAATCACAACATAATATAGGTACATTATTTATTATATGGTAATTACATTTGATAGCAATGTGATCATTTATTGATTTAGGTACATCATTGTACCTAAATTATTTTATTTTATTTTTATTATTTTACTAATGCCATGTTTAAAATACATACGGTGAATCCACAGATCCGATTGATCAAAGACACATAATTAGTAAATTATAAAACAAAGTAGAAATTACCACGATATTCCCATGAAATTTGAATCTCACGAACTAAAAATACGGCGAAGAAAAAATTTTTGTTCTTTGGTCGTGTATCTCTACCTATAGTTTTTTTTTCGCGAACTAATCATGACAGAAATTATTTCAAAAATAAAATATTACAGCAAATCTAAATTATACCATATCTATCTAGTATTTGCAAAACATTTATTTGTATATTGGCTGTATAATAATAACTTACTATTAGGTTCTGTGTATATTTTATAAGTTCGGGGAGTTCATTTCTGTGAGAATATTTTTAACCTAAATATGAATTTCTACTGCTGGCAATGGCCAATACTCTAATTTTTTTTTCAACAAAAGGCACTATTTGTATAAACTCACTATTCAAAGTCACTATTCACTCACTATTCAAAGGTCACTATTTGTATAAACTAGTAGAATTTGTATAAATTCTACTTACCTTTAAACCTAACAAAAATTTAAATCGGAGGATAATACAGGTTGGTCGCCAAACTAATAAAAAATATGAAAATCTGTTCTTCATGTCTTACTTAAAATATTTATAATGCTCATAATGTACCTTACTGTGTTGTTGCGAAACTATATAATCTAAAATTTGGGAATCGCCGAGACTTTTTTTTATAATATATCTAGTTTGTAATATTGTTTCAGTACCTACCTATTGGCGTCACGATTCTACATTGAAAATAGTGTTTACATACCTTCACATATAAGGAAAATAAATAAAACAAAATATTATATTATATTATTTCCATGACTATGATTACCATGACTATGAAAGTTCTTCAAGATTGTATTGAAACTAACTTTATTTAAAATAATTTATAAAAATAATTAATTGTATTTCAATTTCTATATAAAATCTGAAATAATACTGATTTTTTATTCCTTTGTCTGTTTCACTGAGTCAAAAATAAAATATATGAACAAATAAAAATAAACTATTTTCACGACAAAGATTTTATGTGTTTTTATGCTTAATATGAATTACAATAATTCAAACATTTGGTGTTGTATGTAATACCATGTAATACTGTAATACCAAGAATACCATGTAATACTGTTATTTAAATGCTGTCCATAATAATACACGTAAAACGGGGCCACAAATCACACTGAATACGCATACAGTGCAGCTATATTGGAAGAGTATTGCTAGTAGTGATGGGAATAATCGGGATATTTTCATAATCATAATTTTCATAAATTTAATAATTCGAGTGTAAACGAATGCCCAACGATAATTAAAATAAAAGAACAAGTGTAGGCTACAAACGTATATTATTCTAAACTAACTAACAAAACCTCTACATATTTTTCCTTTCATAGGGCCATCAAAGCAGCCCATAAATACTTTACAGTTATCGAAACTGTCTCGCCCTGAAGGCAATTAAATACGTCTACCGCATCTCGATAACATAAACAATAAACATATCGCTCAGCCGGTACGGTCCTATCCTAAAAGAGGCGACACCGGGCGTTAGTGTTTACACGAGATATATAATCGAATTTATTTAGGATGAACTTATAAAAATTCGAATTGTTTCATCGAATTTGTAGTATATAAAACATGAGTTGGTTCCCATTGTGAATTATGATAGCAAAAATGAAATCATAAATCACTAAATGAGAATTACAAGACCCGTATACGCGGGTCGACCATTCGCTACAGAAGCGATTGCATAAACATCCAGCATATAAACTAAGTTAAAACAAAAATGAATAAACGGAAATGCTACAATTACAACAAATGTTTCAATGAAACATCAAATTCAACTATTCTAGTGCTATTTAATAAAAACAATAAATTGAAAAAGCGTTAGGCCTGAGGCAAAACGTCCTTTATCCAATAACATGATTTATTATAATTTTAATTCTCCAAAAGCACCGTAATCTGCATATGCTGCAGATAGTCGGTGTGTATATACTGAAATTCAGGATTTCTCATTACTGCAGAATGCTTTCGCCGAAGCTGTACTGACGAGATCTAATAAGGTTGTAACTCGTAAACAGTAAACAGATGATGATTGCATGTTGTGGTTTACACAATGGAATAGATCCTCTTCTGTAACACACTAGTGCTGCAACGGTGCCGTTCAACGTTTAAATCGTGTTTACTAGTAGGTATTATATTATAAAAATGGTACATAATATAGAGTGAAATTTGCTACAATTGGCTGGTACAGCAAGTATAAATTAAATCATCTTCCCCCTTCCACGATTTAATATCATAAAGGCTGCTTGTCGCTTGTCAGAACTCGCGTTAAATTCGCGCGGACAAAGTCGCGGTTATTAGCTTGTAATTCCTAATGTAAACAGAGCACAACTTTGTAAAATATGTCGCCGATTACACGTTAGGTATAATTGAATTTAGAATATAAACAACACACGTGAATGTGTATATAGGGATAGGTATAGGGTAAAATATGGCGTTAAGTTACCGTAACATAATATTACATTATAACTTACATTATAACTTTGCTGCATGCAGAAATGTGTGTTTAAGGATTTATTTGTTGAAATTCCCCTCACAATTTGTTATACAAAGAGTATTTATAAAGGATATTACACATTGATCACAGTTCCGTCTATTTTGTTTGCTTTGCTAAACGGGTTTCGCGTGAAATTTTGTAATAAAATGCTGGATTGGGAAAGCATTTTACGGCAGTAAGATTATTATGCAAATGTTTTACTTTATTTTGTTACAGTATATTTTACACTTTTATATGAAATCTATATTTTTAGATTTATTTCAGGTTCAGTCTTTTTTATTTATCTAAGTACAATTGCCATGGCAAACAAGAGTAAACGATATATTAATGTTAATTATATTTGGTAATGTATAGTACAAACTGAGAAAATTATACCACGGAAAATGCTTAAATCTAGTTGTATTATGAGCTGGAGTGATTAAGAGTTCTCCAAGTCTAGTGCAATTCTGTTTAGTGTGTATTAAACACATAAATATGTACACACATGGTAGAGTTAAAATTTGATTTTATTGAAAATTGTTGTACAACTTTCATTTGCTACTAAATTAAATACTAAGCGCACCAGTATCTTTAGAATTTAGAACAAATATCCTACTCAGTTATCTACCATATCCCCAACTGTTTAATGTAATGTAATACATATTATTCATCAAAGCATAAAAAATATTTAGTAGGCCCCCTTCGTCCAACGTATTTTTCATTTGTAGGATGCCAAAAAAATAAGCCTTATTTTTTTCGCACAAGTAGTTTTTTCGAGAATGATTAAATATAAATGGATAGCACGAATTTATTATATACAGCCCGGACGCGGAATATGAGCGTTTTGAATTTGGTGAATAATTAGTAAAATCGATAGACTCGATAGAATATCGATAAATCGATAGAATTTAAAATGTAAGCAATGGTAAAATAATACGCAACATACCAATTTAAGTAGTGCTGTTCTCGTTTTCCGAAGTATAATAATTTGGGTTCCATTAAGATTTTTTATTGTTCAATATTTTTTTGGTTGACACGGCTAGGGATGTATGGTTTAATCTGGTGTACATTATATTTGTTTCCATAAGAAATTCCAATTTATCTGTCCTTGTAGTTAAAGAGTTATGACACTGTATATGATAATGTGATAATGACATGTAATAAAATAAACTCATTTTCAGAATCAGCAAAATTAAATTATGTTTCAGAAACAATAGTTTTTCTGTCACTAAGATTAGAAGATGTAGACTCGTCCTGTTCTTTTAAAGCTCGAAAACTACACAATTGTGGATATTATGTACGTACAGGGTGGTCCAAATTTATATTTTTTAATATATTCGAAGGGTGGCTCAGAAAATCATGGCTTAACAAAAATACATTTTCTTAAATGGAACAGATTATATTTTGTTGCGGTATTGATTCTCCTTGTAATTGTAAGTTTTTTTGTTATAAGAGAAGATATGAAAAATTTTAAGCAGTTTTTGAGTAAGATTCCATTTAAAGAAAAAAGGAAAAACATGTTTCTTTAATTTCCCAATAAATTCACTTGTTATTCATAAAATCATTTGACACCTTGTCTGATTATAAACAAAAATTCATTCTACTACGGTATATTTTTACTTTTTGAAAAATATTATACAAGGTGTGAAAAAATGCAAACTTCTAACATATCGAGTACCTCAAACTCGTTTTTTAAATGGAACAGCCTGTATTTTTGTTTGCAGAATAGCAGTATAGGAGTAGGGTAGAAATGCGACGCGACAGTGCCTTTTAGGATAATTAGGAAACAAAAAATATTGCCTCGTTCTTTCTATTACTTTCGGTATCGTTTTTGGGGGTAGAGGAAACCTGTAACCATAGATGGCCACTGCATTTGATTATTATTATTAATTTGCACTATAGTATGTATAGTAATTTGTCTATATTTAATATGTATATAATAATATATGCATATATTGGAAACCATTTGAGTAGTAGAGAAAATGCTGTACTCAATACGTGTGTAATATGCATATTACGCAGGTATAGATGGCACAGTTAAAAATGGAGTCATTGTACCTGCAAAAGTAATCTTATTAAGTTTATTTAGAGAAACAAAATTTCGCTTGAGAAGAGGGAACTTGAACATTTAGCTGCTAATTTCGATTTATAATTAAATTTCTTCAACTCTGAACTTCTAAATGTATAAATATATTTAATTAGATATTTTATTACTTATTAATGTGTACTTATCCGGCACACATTTTAAGGTGCGCAAGGGCCGTAAATAATTTTATCACCTTAATTAAAAATGTATTTAAGATATTTATGATTTAAAGGATTTTTAGGGTGGAAGTAATGTGCAAGATTAATTTATCAGTCGAACGAGTGCGAAGTAATTTAACGCGAAACTGTTTCATTAGAACTGACTATTCGTCATTTTATTATTAAGGAAGTCAATGACGTAACAAAGTTAATGGTTTAATTTATATATATATATATATATATATATATATATATATATATATATATATATATATATATATATATATACATATACATATATATATATATATATATATATATATATATATATATATATATATATATATATATATATATATATATATGTATATATATATATATATATATATGTATATATATATATATATATATATATATATATATATATATATATATATATATATATATATATATATATATATATATATATATATATATATATATATATATATATATATATATATATATATATATATATATATATATATATATATATATGCGCCTGTGATGATTCAGTTTGTCTGTTGTTGCTGTCAGTTAGTCTAATGGATCTGGTTACCAGGGTGTTAACGTCAGAATATAATTGGGATGGATGGTGGTGGGATTTGGCATTAAGGTAGCGATTTTCTCTGAGATTTATTCTCTCATATTCTTATCTTTTATGTTTATCAGCGTATTTAGTTTAGCACAAGTTTAGTTTTCCTCATTAAATTTGTTTTATTCAGCTTTAAGCCTATAATATGCAAACTACCTCGAAATCGGTCCATATCTGGTGACGAACTGACGAATCATTTTGGCTACCAATCAGAATTTGTTGACGTAATTGTCACAATATTCACTATAAATTAATAAGGTATCTTAACTTGAACTATTTAACAATTGAGTTTAAGTTAAAGAATTGAGCAATTGTCATAAAGCAATTAAATGCTTGGAGAATGTAGGTTACATCAAATAATTATGATACGTTTAGTTGTACTAAGCATACATTAGGCTGGTAGAGGTTCTTAAAGGTACTTGGGGGCAAAGGAATTATTAATCTAAGCTAAGTGAGAGACCAGAAAATATGAAACATTTTTAGCAGTTTTTGAAATTAAATTTAAAGAAAAAAAAATGTTTTTTTAATTTCTCAATAAATTCACCTATTATTCATAACATCGTTTGAAACCTTGTCTGCATATAAACAAAGGTTTATTCTACTACGGTATTATTTAATTTTTGAAAAACATTATACAGGATATGAAAACAAATTGAAATCCCCACATTTCGAGGGCCTAAAACTCGTTTTTTAAAAGGAACACTGTATTTTCGTTCGCAGTGCCTTAAACTCGCTTTTTAAATGGAACACCCTATATTTTTGGTTGCATAATAGCAGCATGTAGCGGTAGGAATGCGACGCGACAGTACCTGTTAGCCAATTATTACACTGAAATTGGAGAAGCAATAATAATGCAAGAAATTGGGTCCCACGTTGTGCTCCATTAAATGATTAGGATGGCTTCAGGCCTCACGTTGAGCCTGATGTCCTAAATTAATAGGATAACCTCGGGCCCCACGTATGAATTCAATGGAGTTAGGTGCTAGTAAAATGTCAGAATGAAGAAAAGTCCCATACCATACGTCGTATGCAGTCGTCACTAAGAGAACTCATTTCTCTATATATATCTAACAGCACCTTATGATCCAAAATACCCCAAATCGCACAATATAACGCCCAAAAACAATAATAGAAGCACCTACTATCCAAATCTAGAAATTTGGCGGTTACGTCATAGTTATAAACCATACGGACCAAATCATTATTGCACTAGTCAAATGTGTGTTGAAATTGAAACATCTTGACCGGATGTACACAAACTTTACTCGTCCCCCGATGAGACACGTAAACATAATACATAACCTACAATTTGTCGTGAAAATCATGGAGACTAGAGACATGGACTGAGCGGGGTTTAAGCAATGGGACATTTTCCGTCGGAAAAATGGCAGATTAGTTCGGGTGCCCCTAAGTGCACTGAATGTGAAGAGAAAGTGAATTCAACTGAAATATAACCAAATTCTGTCAGTTTTGAAACGGTGCAAGGCTACCGCGGGTACGGCGTACGGCGCTAGTCAAAAGAAATCGATCAGTTGATCAACCGACAAGACACTTGACACATATAAAAATAAAATCTTGACCAAAAATGCGTGGACATTGTCACCTCGAAATTGTCAATTCGTCGTTCAACTCGTGGAAAGAAGCGATGGACATACATATGGACATATCTTGGTTATCTTCTAATAAATCTTGGAAAAAAGTGTAAAATGCTCCCAAAGTCTTTTTTAAATTACAGGGTGCCCCCAATATACCCTTTCCCTTTCTTCAACGCGTTTCCTTTCGTGAATCATAATTCCTCTGTTCTCTGCTACAGAGACGTCTGGGCACTGACGGCACACGACCGGATCGGGAAAAGAACGGTGAAGGGCTGTAAAATGGCGCCGGTCCGGTACCGGTAGCATTGATCCGGCACGTGTGTAGCCGCACTTACTATTTACGAAACCGTGCTCTCTCTTTCTATTTCGTACAGCAGCATACAACAACGTTAGTCGGATATATCAACAGTCACATATAACGAACTTCTTTTTATTGACTTTCTCGTGTTGTAGATACAAATAAATTAGTGACTTAACCTCCAACTTTCAAGATTTAAATATTATTAGTTGTACGCAGTAAACTACTCGTTCAAATTACGGCTTGCTTCTCAATCCCGTGAAACTGGACATTTACGGTTTTTCCGGGTACTCGTGAAGTACCCTGGTTTTTCCCTTGTGCGGCAAATAAAATAACTGTAACAGCTCTGCGACATAGCTTGTTTTTGCCCCGTTTGATGGTGCCTCGAATAACACTAACATTTGCGTACACCATGACCCCAATATCTCAAATTCGACGAAAATGTGACATCTGCTTTGTCCCATGTAGTCCTCATATTATGCATTATATACAAACAACCACCTGTCTACGTCTTGTTCTAATTTTAGAAGTAGCACATGTAGGCAATGGACGTACATACATTTCCACTGGATGTATTTACACCCGGAAATGTAAGTCCAATGGACCTCTGATGTACACTGTGGTTAACCGGAGATAACATCCAATGTATATCCGTTTTATTATAATATAGATAACCGCTATTGATCGTATTGTCTATTGTGACTTTAAACGGAGAATGATAATTGGACTCTGGAACAGATTAGTTGTGGCTATCCGGAGCTACCATCAGATAGATGTCCATTTTATGGTAATATGGATATACGCCATGGACTGATTCTATACAGTCCATGGGCGTGAGAACTTGTGACATTTCTATCCCTAAGGGACATCCATCCAGATCTATCTGGATTCGAAACGAATAACTTATGGATACTTAGAATATCCATAGCCACATTCCATACTACATCCATAGGATGAATATATGCTATTTGGAAAAGTATCCAGAGGTTTGTGAACACTTGGTTGTAAGTCACCCATCTAAGGCACATTTCTACTCCATCAATAGAACTAACACCCTCCCTCTCCCAAGCAACCCCTTACAGAACTTATCTGTTAAAAACAACAAAAATGAGAGTCAATATATCACTACAGGTGATAGTAACACCGCGCATCTGTCAAACAACACCACCATTCTATTTTCTTTGCCTAAACTTACAGTAAATAAGTAAATCAACAGATTATAACAACTTATTATAACTACTTCATATTAGTGGTTTTATCTGAGTCACCGAATTTGAACTGAACATTTCTACGTGCAATAAATATCTCCTCGAGATTTAAGTGGCATCTTTCCCCGCTTACTTTGAAATTTAATTATCTGAGGGTGTAAATTTAAGAGAAGTAGTAGCTTTGGTTGTGTGGGGCTGTAAAATGAGTGGACTAATTGCCCGACCCGAGGCGGCCACTTTTATATTTCAGCTACGTAAGTTGGGACCGACTGAGTCTGGGTCTCTTCAGAGATTGGCGGGGTCAGGGTTTGCCAGACAATCTTTGTGTAATTAAAGTTCACGCCTCAAATCTGCATAAGACGAGATGAAGTAATTTTCACGATTTTTGACTTAACTTTCCTCATTAGTTAGTGAGTTGTGACTCTTTTCTGTTTGAATTAGGACTTTCATAAACTCAATTCAGAGATTCGTTTTTTAAAGTCAGATTTACGTTTTATACATTTACTTTGGGCCACCATAAAATATGGTACTGAAAGCCATCACAAATAAAAACTGTTAAACTTAAAACTTAGAGATGCGATATATAAGCGAATGTCACAAATATGGTGAGGGAAATACTGTTGCACCAGACATTCAAAATGTCTTTTTTTCAAAATTTTATAATTATTTAATTTTCATTTAATTTTATAATGTATGAAACAAAATTCATGTATATCTTCGCTCCTATGCATCTTAGTAGGTAAAACACATGTTGTTCCTTATGAAATTAAAAAAAAAACATCGTCAAGTAGAAGTCACTAAGTGCAATTGTTAATTTGCAAATAGTTTCAAAAGTTGGAAAAGTGCCTTTTTTGACATTTTTAATCTTGAAAACTCATATCTAAGAGTCTGATTTTATAATGCCATGACGGTGTCTACGTTGACCCAAACATGTGGAAAAAGTTTCAGCTCAATCGTCATACACTTTCCGAATAATTAATTTTTGCAAGCCTTAATTGACAATTGCGCCATTTACCTCGCAAATGGGTATCACTGGTCGGACCAAGCCAACAATATCATCAATCTATTCAAATTTCATGTCATGTTGGAATTTTTGAAAAACATAATAACTTTATGGGTCTTTCTACGCGTCTACCTTCTTATACGTGCCATAAGTTTTCCTATAGGGAAACCCTTTTACACATGTTTTTGTCAACATAACCTTCTCCAATAAATTCTAGACACCTATGTATAATAGTTTTCAGTTCTTTATTACCCCTGGAGTACATTCAACAGCGATTCAAAGTGGGCAATAAAAGTTGCTCAGCTCTTAATAAAATAAATATAAAATTCCTGTGAACGCCACTGGCCATGCGTAACTAAGTCAGATAGTCCCCAAATTATCCTGGGTATCGAATCTAATCTGGCATTTTCTGTAATTTTTGGGGGAAAGAAAAATAAGAGACACAGTATACTTATTAGTGGGTTTACTTTACAAATTGGTAGGTTAGAAAAATGGTGATACAACAAAAATAATTCAAAATGTATCAAGTCCATCAAACAGTCAATATCAAGTCAATGAAACAGGGTATGTCCCTTTCAAACTATACTATAACTATACACAGTGTTCTGTGACGCAGAACACTGACAAAACTCACGAAACTCACAAAACAAGAAAGCGACACAGATGTGCAAGATATTTGTGGTAAATCTATGACAAATAATCTATTAAATGCGCTGTGGAAATATCGATGAATGCAATCGACTAATTAAAATAATATGCCGACCTGAATTTCTAAACACATGCTAAAGGGTACGTGTAGTCACTGCTTAAAAATCAATTTATCCGTCAAATATACCTACAATAAATTTCAGATTCTCAAATTTTTAATTACTAAAAGTGAACGTAACATCTTCCAACATAGGACAAGTTAACAATTGCACATAGCGATCTCGACTTTTGAAAATTTTATAATGAATTTTATAATTTTATAATGTTTCTCAATGAATCTAGGCATGCTAAAAATGATTAGGAGCGGAGGTATAAAGCAAAACGTGAAAAAAGCAGCATTTTTTTCACCCAAAATCGCATTCACCGGCAAACAAACGATGTAGGAATCGGTAAAAAACTGCAGTTCAAAAGTTTTTTTGTCTCTATTTATTTCATATTGAATAATATTCTATTGAACAATATACATTTAAAAGATTTGTAAAAATAAGTTGTTAATGGTCCTTATATATAATAATGATCTTATATAATCCCTATAGTAAAAAACTCGAAAAAAACATTTCATATTTTTTGAAAAGTGTTCTTTATATCACCGGAAAGAGGTTGGCCCTTTGATATTGATTTAATTGTTCATGAATGAAATCCGAATCACATTGCTTTAATGTGCACCTAATAGAACGTCAAATCTGGCCGCTAATTCGGCGTAAAATGGTTAACGCCCTCAGCCGAATGATATTGTAAAGAATACACACATTAAATATTTATCTGGCTCCAGAAAGGGCACTCAGATTTAATCGTTATCGTATCGAGCAGGGCTATTAAGGGCACGCGTAATCACATTCCATGACCGATCAAAAGAATTATTGTTATCGGAAGCGTCATTTCAAGAACAATGGATCGATTAGATTTTGTTTTAAAGAGGAACAGGACAGGCAAAGCCCTCTTGTGTCGCCGGTTTTCCTTATTAATTTCCGCGGAATCCATTGAGGAAGGGCGTGATACGTTTTTGCCTAACGAGAGGAAATCTAGGATTCATCTTTTCAAGAGGGATTAAAAGATGTTAATATTTCATGTAGATTTATTGCCTGCACACAGTATTCTGATTTAATGTGACGGATCAAGGTACCTCCAGCTGTCTCAGGGGTTTATTTGTGCTGGATTTGGCGGCTTATTTACGTCATTAATGGTTCGATATATCCCGCTCCTGACATGAATATTGATGTGAGACCATATTGTCACAACTACTATATAGGAGAACTAATTTACACCGGAGGTTACCAATATGCCACTTATTAGCGGAATATACTTAATTGATATATTCTGGTATTTAGTTGCATGCGGGTATTTCCTGATTTATCCCTGTTATGGATAGATATCTGGAACCTCACTTATAGCTGTAAACATTATAAACGAACAACTATTAGTTTTGATATGTCAACAATCTATGATGTTTATTTTTATTTCTTAAATTATAAAACGAATAATAATAATAGGGGTGTTAATGATTAAAATTATTTCATTTAATTCGCTTGTTTTTTTAAATTTTAATCCCTGATCACTGATCGATCGAAATCATAAAATTTATGAAAACGTAAAAAAGTAAAATAAAAAATAAAAAACCACATTTTACATGTAAAGCAATAAAAAAACAATTTTATGATTTTAATATAACATTTGTTAGCGTTTATTTTATGGCAAAGGTAATATTAAAATACAAAAACAACACATTTTATTTGAAATCAATAAAAAGAAAATATCTACCTACTTGAAGATCAATAAATAACTTGAAAACACAAGAATAACAAAAATATAAGCAATATACTTTACTTGATAAATAGTGATAACAATATTTAAACAAACAAAACTTGAAACATTCTATTATCAATCGACATATTAACGAACTAAAAATTTACAAGCGAATCACAAAGCGAAATCACGTGAAATCAAGTGAAAAACGCCGATATTTCTCGCTATTTATGATGAGTATTTTATGTTTGATTTAAATAAAAACAAATCTGATATATTTATTTGCTTCCTCAAAGTATTTTTTCATCAGTTTTATTTAAGTTTATTTCGTATATTTGTTTGTTTTTTGTTTATACACTCACCAGCAAAATAATCGATATAATCAAAATATTGATGAAGTTTGCTTATCAATAACTTTGTTAATTTAAGTCCGATTTGATTAAAAGTTTTTTTCATCTAGTAGCTAAATTTATAAAGAATCTTAAAAGAAGAGAGGATTAAATTAGAAAACTAGGCAAATGTCCGTATTATACAGGATGACACAAAAAATGCCTTTTTACTCTAACTTTAAAACAATATATGGAGTGGGCAACCTGTTACAATTTCTTATTTTATTATCAAGCTACATCTATTCCCTACATTTTATTTTTTATTTGTTACAATAACTTTTTTTGTTAAAGATACAAGGGTTTTAGAAAAACGTTACATTTTACATTTATTTCTATAACAATTTAAAAAAATTAACCCCTAACGAAAACGAGTTGAAAATAAACTGAAAAACATAATCAACTTAGTGTGCATTGTTTCCCCCACGTGCACGAATAACTGCTGCAATTCGTTTTGGCATGCCCTCAATTAGGTTTTGAATGTAACCGATGGTCGATTTGCTGCCATTCTTCAATTAAAACTTCACTTAGCTGCTGCAAATTTGCAGGAGCTGGTACACGAGATTGTGCTTTCCTTCCAAGAGCATCCCAAACATGTTTAATTGGGTTCAGGTCTGGGCTTCGAGGAGGCCATCTCATTACTGGGATATCAACCTCGGCCAAATACTCATTAACGATTCGTGCAACGCAAATCGTCGACGAATGGTGCAAAAGGAACAACATACGGTTCTAAAACGTCTCTTATATACCTATCTGCTGTCATAGTTCCCCTATTTACTATGACTAAGTCCGTCCGGGCTTCTATACTCACGCCACCCCACACCGTCACCGAACCGCCTCCATAACTTACTCTAGGCGAAAAATGGTTTAGGAAGAAACGCTCAGTAGTTCTACGGTAAATTCTTTCACGTCTATCCGGTGATCTGAGACAGAACCTTGACTCGTCAGTGAATAGGATATTGCTCCATTCTTCATTACCCCAATATTCGTGTTCGGTTGCAGAAAGATCCATCTTTTTAAGCTAATCGTATTTTTTAAACTAATGATGAACGCGCTCAAATGTGACAAATTGTAAACTAACGGTTGTCAGTTTAGTTCTGACATAAACAATTGTCTGTAATAGCCAGCTGTGTAAAAATTATTCCTTGTTCAACTTTGTTATTACCATAGAAATAAATGTAATATTTTGCCGGTGAGTGTATGTTTGTTCCAAATTTTGCAACAGCTTTTTCAACTACTTCAAGAGACTTGAAATTTGGTATCTGTATAGTTTGGTATATACAGTGAGCTCGTAAAGTTTGGAATAAATTCAATTAATCGTTATTGAAGGATTTTCACAGGAAATCCTCGGACACGTCAACCTTATTTTATAAAATGTCACTTTTTTCAGCCATCGATTTTTTTTTTGTTTTGTTCGTTTTTGAGCTATGACGTCTACGACAATTTTTTTAAATGACAACCCATATTTTTTTTCACGGATTTCGATAGAGCACATTTTTCTGAGTGCGAATATGTCAAAAACATAGTACCTTTAACATTAAAGTTTTCGAGATATTCGGTTGCAAAGTTTATAAAATGTACCATGGCACCATGCATAAGCTATCGGGCGGGTCAAGATTTTTAATAGCTTATTGATTCTAATAGCTTATAGCTTATTACATTTTAAAAGATTAAGGAGTAATATTATTTATTTTGGTAGCTTATCGAACATTTTGAAAGATTTGGGAGTAATCTGTTTAATTTTTTAACAACAATTTAAACAAATAAAAAAATATTTTAACAAATAAATGATAAATAATTAAAGTAAAAAATAAAATCAGAGTAAATTTTCAAAGTGACTTCCATTCACTTCCTGGCAATATCCCATCCGCCACTGAAACTCCTGCAGAACCTTACCAACAGTATCGGGTTGAATGGTTCGAATTTCATTGCGAATTCTGTCCTTTAATTCTTCGATGGTATTTGGTCTATTGAAATAGACTTTGCTCTTTAAATAGCCCCATAAAAAGTAGTCTAGGGGAGTGAGATCTGGAGATCTAGGGGGCCATTCGATAGTTCCCCTGCGACCAATCCAATGGTTAGGAAATACATGGTTTAAATAATCGCGAACGATCACTGCAAAATGGGGTGGTGCACCGTCTTGTTGGTACCATATCGTGTGATGGGGCAGATCTGGATCTACGTCATTTGGGTAAAGTACCGCAAGTGCAGGGACTAAGTCGTCTCTTAAAAATTCTAAATATATTTCACCTGTTAATACGCCTTCAAAGAAAAATGGGCCCAAAATACGATTACCTACAATACCAGCCCAAACGTTAACTTTTTGTGGAAACTGACTACGAGTTTCCATTTTCCAGTGTGGATTTTCAGGAGACCAATATCTACAGTTTTGCCGATTAACTGTGCCGTCGAGATAAAAGGTAGCCTCATCAGAAAAAACAATATTGCGTAAAAATCCGTCGTCATCAATCAGGCGTTGCAACATGGTTTGGCAAAACTGTAACCTACGGTCAGGATCATCTTCGTTTAACTCTTGGACCAAAACCACTTTATACGGATGCCATTTGTTCAATTTCAAATATTTCAAGACGGAGCTTTGAACTATTCCGTTGTTTGCCGCCACTTGGCGGGTGGGTAAATGGGGATTTTCTTGAAGCTCTAGTAGAACATTCAATTTAACATCTTGTTGCACTGGTGGACGACCCGTTCTAGGGCGATCTCTCGTATGACCCACTTCTAAAAACTTTTGTTCTATTTTGCTAACGGTGGACTGTGTAATTGGTTCTCTGTTTGGATATTTGTTGTTAAATAAACGGCAAACTTCTACTTGTGTGCGAGCTCTGTCCCCGTAACCGATCATCATCAAAATTTCGATTCTTTCCCTTTCACTCAAACGACGGACCATTTTTAAATAAAATGAATTATGATGGAATAATGATTAATCAACTTACTTAATGATATTATTCAACTGATTAAAACACAAACTTACGAGGAAAAACTTCAAAATTGTGACAACTGTCAAAACTGTTGTTTTTCCTGCGCTTTCTTGATAAATGATTAGCATTTGGTCATCGCTTGTATAATTCATTCTTAAAACTTTGCAACCGAATATCTCAAACACTTTAATGTTAAAGGTACTATGTTTTTGACATATTCGCACTCAGAAAAATGTGCTCTATCGAAATCCGTGAAAAAAAATATGGGTTGTCATTTAAAAAAATTGTCGATGACGTCATAGCTCAAAAACGAACAAAACAAAAAAAAAATCGATGGCTGAAAAAAGTGACATTTTATAAAATAAAGTTGACGTGTCCGAGGATTTCCTGTGAAAATCCTTCAATAACGATTAATTGAATTTATTCCAAACTTTACGAGCTCACTGTATACTGTATATAGTTCCAGTGACAATACAATTTAAAAAAATTTTATTACAAAAAAGTCAAAATGGCGGACTTTCCTATTTATAAACCGATTTGTCTCAGACTTGTAACTTTGCGGTGTTTAAGGTCCCTCAATACAATTTTTGCATCAAACTTAAAAAAATCAAAATGGCGAAACCAAAATGGCGGACTATCGAATTTAAGAACCGATTTGTCTCAAACTGTGTACTTGGGGTTATTTAAGATTACTGGGCTCATTTGGTTGCTTTTAACGAGTCTCATATATTATACCCAGGTTTGTCTCATAATTATTTTGTAGTTTTTAGTATAACTGAGGATTTAATACTGGGTTCCCCATAATAGACTACCCATTTTAATATTTGAATTAAATTTTTTTTAGTAAACAAAACAAACTTTTTATTTTACTAAATTACAGCTAACTCTTTGGGATTTATGATAACTTATAAACATTTGGCTAATTTAATTTTAACTTTTAAAAATCACGTCTATTTAGAAGACGTGACCTCCACCAACTTCAACATATTTTTTAATATTGGATAAAAAGTGGTTCTTTACACGGTGTAGCAAACCTTCGTCTATTCCTTCAACTTCTTCACGCATTTTGACTTTCAGTTCCTCGATTGTATATGGACGACTCGCAAATACTTTGGCTTTTAAATATCCCCACAGGAAAAAATCGGGTGCCGTTAAGTCGGGGGACCTCGAAGGCCAAGGCAAATCTCCGAATCGAGAAATGAGTCGGCCATTAAACATTTCTCGCAGGACCCTCATTGAGTTTCTGGCTGTATGAGCTGTTGCTCCATCTTGCTGGAATAGTAAGGCATTGTTTAGTAATCCTCGTCTATTTAATTCTGGAATGAGAAATGCCTTTAGCATATTATCGTAGCGCTCGGATGTTACTGTTACAGCGCGGTTATTCATCATCAAAAAAATAAGGGCCAATAATACCAAAAGATCCTACTCCTATGCCGTTCAAATAAAATTTTGCTTCGTCGGTCATGTGAATTGCTCCTTGATGTAAATCCAAAAATTCTTGACAAAATGCTAACCTTGCTTCTTTATCTTGATTGCCATTTGGTATTTATAGGGATGAAATTTGAAATCCCTATGAAGGATTCGATCTAAGCTTCCCTTCGATATTCCTAGAATAAGGGTTTGTCGATTAGCAGACCTTACAGGACTTCTCGTAAACGCAATTCTAACTCGTTCAATATTTTCTGGTGTACGACCTGTTCTTCGACGTCCAGGCTTCTTCAAATTCTTTACAAAACCATTTTCACGCCAATGACGAACCCATAACCTAACAGTTTTACGATTTGGCGCGTGACCCCTATGTTGATATTAAACTGACGCCGGAATGCATGCCTAACTTCTTCTATCGAATTGCTTCTTATGTAAGTTTCTACACAATACACACGTTGTTGGACTGATCAATCCATGAAAGTTCAATAATTATTAATGAAAACTAACAAACTTCTAGTAGAAAAATTACGTTCCACGAAATTATTAAATTAAAATTTATTTGTGACAGGAGCCTACTTGATTAATAATTTACTTAAATCCCAAAGACTACAGAAGATAATCCCACAGAGAACAACCTATTTAGTTATCTCATAGGGAATTTATTAATAATATAAAATGGGTAGTCTATTATGGGGAACCCAGTATAAAACCGTTTAAGTTAAAAGTGTTTTTATCAATTTTCATTAAATGCATTTCTATTAAATGAGTGACTTTTATTTTCCTAGAGACGAAAATAAAAATTCGAGGTAAACATTTGTAGGCAAAATTGGAGGGCCAGCAACCAACGAAGTATTATACATGCTAACACCTAACACTCTTCCTGCAGATACAGGAAACTGGATCTAACTGGCGCACCCAATTTACATGTTATCCCAGTTATATTTGACGCATCATAACGCCTGCTCATTACGAGCGCTAGCAATCATTGTTTCCTCCCGATCGTTGAAATCATATGCTCTCGGCATATTATCGTTCAAAATAATTGAATATGATAATGGTGAGATGTATGCGCTGATAGAAGCGAAATTGCAGATTGGATCCTCAGCTGCGATCTGTAATATGCATATTTACCTCTCCGTTATGACAGTTTTGAACAATCTTATCGAATTCCAGATACCAAGCGTTTAATATCTGACACGAGGGAAAATATTTAAAGATTAGTTCAATTCCATTGTTGCTCCTACCTTTTGTGAAATATGCATATTCAATGAAAAATATCATATAAACAATATAACTGACTTGAAGTAATTTTTAACTACAATATTATTTTACAGATAACAAATTGCAGATTTGGTAAAAATAAAATGAATATTAGTAAGAGATTTTTTAAAATACCAGTAAGTGGGTAGTTAATACTTCAGTGTCTAATATTAAACAGATTTTCAAATGGCATATTTTATGAATACCTAATATTTTTTTGTTGCAAAAATAATGTATGTACTAACTTATTTTAATTAAACTACTATTCTAAATATGACTCAATCCAGTGAGGAATCAGTCAATTTTTTTAAAATAATATCACGTCATTGACGTTAGGTAATAGTCTGGTTTTAATACTGCTGAATAATTATGCTTCACCAAGTATTAAGAGAAGCGTAAAAAGATGGTACAGATACATACTCTTTATCTTCTATATGTGATTGTATACCTAATAGCCTTCCATAAAAAATCGTATATATTTCATTAGATCCTACCTAAAAGAAAAGTGACAGTATCTCAAGGTAACAAAACTGCAACATTTCAATAACTGCATCTCAAGGAAACAAAACAAACTCCTCACAGTTTTTTTCTCAAAATTATAGGTCACACGGTAAACGTAAAATGCGCTCTAAAATGCGTAATAGCTAATTAATTCTCGCTATTTTTCGAAAAAGCATGCTATTGGATTAAAAATCGTTTATATTTTTTTTGGCCTCAATAATAATAGCTGGTATTATAAGTGCACACGTAATTATATATGTGTGTATAAATAAATTAATAATTCATCATATTCCTGGCGCATTCGCCAGAATTAGAAAATAGCACAATTTTAAATTTCCACCCACATGAAGTATATTTAAAGTAAAAATTGATATTTTCAGAATTCTGTAAAGCATTACATAAAGTCAAGTGTAAATAGAAATTCTGTATTCGTAATGTAGGTTCCTTCTGAAGAGCAGTTGCGTATTATAAACATTATTTGCTCAGTAAAAATTGAAAGCAATTTGCACTTAACGGATTTGAACTTGAAGTTAGTTTTTATTAAATCTTTTTAACATAATATATTTTAATAATATAAATTAGCTGTTAATCTTGGCATGTCATCCTTTCACAATTTTAAAATGTTTACCAAAGTATGTTGTTACCAAAGTATTTTTTAAGTGAATATGTACGCAGAAGGCACTAGCAATGAAATACGGAAATTAATTTTCAAGATACCCTTCCCAGATCCAACATCGAATAGTGAAATATATAAATATATCTTTTATATCTATACTTAGTATTCGTTTTGTTTTAACAAAATGTATCAAAACGGGCTCTAAGTTTATATAATTATAACTTTGACTATACGTCAACGTTTACTAGGTGTATTATACATATTTTTGGTTTACACAACATGCACAAGTAGCAGCTGTTTGTCAAGTTTACATGGTTTGCAAAGTACGTACAAACAGCAAAAAAGTTAAAATAAGTTTCTAAATTGTCTCTAAATTGCCGCGGGAGATTTTAAGATGTGAATTTCCAACAAAAAATAAAAGGTGTCTTTCCTATATTTTTCCTCAAACACCTTTCCCTCCAAGTTACAGCCCTCTAAAGTTCGGTTAAAAAAAAGTTTTTAACTTTGGAAGAATTTAGAAGAATTAAATTTGGCGAACAACTTGAACTAATAAAATGACAGTTTATGACAGTTCCTGTAACCCTCATATATTATTACATTTTTACATGGGGGTAAAAAAGCCAAACCCTACAATATTTTTCATCGGAATTTTTAAACGCGTTGACATTTTTTATTTAAAATTTGATGTGCAAATATGGCTTCAGTAGGTACTTATCAAGACTTTATTTAATACAACCTACTTGACTTTTGACCCCTCAGTGAATTTATTTGAAAAGAGGTGTGTATCATTGTATTTTTTGTGTGGTATAAATTTTGTAAATAATGAAATGTTGACGAGTTGAAAATTTCTGATATGAACATTATAGGGCTTGTTTTTTACCCCCTCGTATCAGCATCTCAAGGAAACAAAACTCTCATAAATTGTAATTTTATTAAATTGTATTTTTAGTGCACGTTGCCACCATAATTCCATCCTTCTAAATTCCTCCCTAGTGGAGAAAATAAATAAAAACAATTTTTTTAACGCAACTTGAGGGTTGAAACTTTTATGAGAAGAGGATTTAAAAAAGTATTAGAAAGACTCCCTCCATTTCTGCTGAAAAATGACCCGTTGAAATTATTCCCATCAATTTATAAACACCCTGTTTCACAAACTATTTTTTTTAATTAGGGGATTAAAATTTATAATAATTAAGTGAAAGTAATACGAATGGTAATATATATTTTCTTTAGCAGATATATATTGATGTAGACCATTGCACAGACGTGTAATTAAATCAAAAAAGTGAAACTAAGGTAATTGCAAGCATATTTTATTTTATAATTCAGCCTAGATCGTGCGTAAAGTTTATCATTATTAAAAATGATGAAAAAAAAAATTATAGTAAAAATTCATTAATTAATTAAACATATTACTCTCAAGGGAATGAGCTTTTGAAAACGTGATTCATAAAATGTATACGGCGAGACAAGTAACAAATCGTTTTAAATTTCGGTCAATTTTTTATTCAGCCGCAGTTTTGATTTCTTCGGACATGCGAAATGTATAAGCTATATGTACCGGGTAAGTCTATTAAGATTGACACCCCCCTTATCTCACTTATCCTTTGCCGATTTAACTCATTCAAAAAAGGAGTAGACACGGTTTTTGATGAATTTTTATAATCTGAGAACAGATATTAAAAATCTCGTAAAATATACAGGGTGGAAAATAAAACATGATTTTTTTAAATGGAACACCCCGTATATTTTTAGACCAAAATAATGTCCTTAATTTTCTGAATCCAAAAATGTGTAATTGTTATATAATCACTTCACCTGTTCGTGAGATATTACTAATAACTTATTACATTACGGATGTCAATTATAAAATAAGAACATCAAGATACCTCTGGAAACAATGCATATTTGCATTGTTTATTTGTTGACAGATGTCATCCAGTTTTTTGTGAGATAGTAGTTTACTCTCTTAGATATTAGCGTAAAAAATACGTAGTGTTCGTAAAGAAGCAAGTTATTTTGTAAATGGTATATTCATTGGAAGAGCGAAAAGTGTTACTTGAAATTTATATTCAGTGCAACAAGAATAAGTCTCTTGCTCGGAGGGAGTATGTTAGGTTATTTCGAGAAAGGCTACCTCCTTCCAAAAATAGTTTTAAAAACATTTATGCAAAGTTTAGGAATACCGAATCTCTGAGAGACAAGAGGGAAATGCGAAGAACAAAACATGAACAAGACACAGAACTCAGAAATTATATTTTGCTGAAAATCCATCCAAATCATCCTATGCCGCAGCAATAGAATTGGATATATCACAAAGAAGTGTGATAAAAATATTACATCGCCATAATTTTAAACCATATAGTATTTTGCCCGTTCAATATTTAGACGACAACAACCTTCAAGACAAATTAACCTTCTGCAGAGACATACTTGATAGAATAGAGGAAGATGATGAGTTTCTAAATCATGTCTTTTGGACTGACGAAAGCAGTTTTTCTACTGCGGGAATTTTTAACAGAAATAATGCACATTACTGGCCAGCGGAAAATCCACATATTATAAAAAAAAAATAAAAAAACCAAGGATACCAAACTGTAAACGTGTGGTGTGGCATCCACAAGGATGCTATTGTAGGTCCTGTATTTATAAATGGACCCTTAAATGCACAACGTTATGTGGATATTCTTCAACATCCAGTTGAAAATTATTTAGATAATATTAATTTAGTGGACAACAGATCTGTTATTTGGCAGCAGGATGGAGCACCACCACACTCTGCAAGGAACGTCACCGAATACCTAAAAGTATTCCACCCTGTATATCTTACGAGATTTTTAATATCCGTGCTCAGATTATAAAAATTCATCAAAAACCGCGTCCACTCCTTATTTGAATGAGTTAAATCGGCAAAGGATAAGTGAGATAAGGGGGTGTCAATCTTAAGAGACTTACCCTGTACAAAGAATCAATATTATTTTAAGTTTCTATTTAATTCCTATCAATTATGATTTACCTAATATCGTTTGTTTTTGCTGACGTTTTTAGAAATTACAGTACATATACATAATTGAATTTTCCTTGCAATTAGGCACTTATGCCTGTTGGGCAATAAATAAATAAATATTTAAATAATCATAATATTATGATATATTTATGGCGTGTTAGTTAAATTAATTTAATTTTCCATTGAATCGTAAAATAGGTTACTACATAGCTTTGTTTATATTCCTGGCGCATCCGGCAGAATATGCTGATTAATTATAATAACCAAAGCCAAATATAAGAACCGTATGGCTAATTTAGAAGCTTTATGAATATAATTTCCAATGGATTTTTGAAAGCATGGTGTTGCATGTATAACCTCTATACCCATTCATCTTCAATAAATTTTCATAATTATGTATGTCAATTGAAGTTGCAATATATATACAGGGTGTACCACTAAGGTCGGCGGGGTACGATATTGGGGAAAGTATAGGGCTATTTTTAAATCGCCTGAAATCACTGGAAATAGTTTTCATGTCGGCACAATCTACACACTATAGCCTATTATTTGACCACAGCCTACTTGATTGTCTCTGCGATAGATTGAAGACAATATGACAGCAATCTTGATCCTTCCCCGTGTCTTTCAGTTTTTTCAGTCAAAAATCTTTCAGTTTTTTTTGTGATTGTAGAATAATGATAAACTTAGACCTAAGAAACCGAGACATATTATTTTTTTGTCAATTGTACTGGCTCAATAAATGTCCACTCTCCAACGTAAATATTCTTGCTAATTTTAAACCAAATTTCCGGAATTGTGCAGTGGATTAAACAACTCTCAAGAGATTAAGACAACGAAAATATAATAATTAAAGAAATTGTATTGACCCAAAAAAGTCCCAATGCATTTTTCGATTCAGTAAATTTTGAATTCATGATGGTCGATCTTAACTGTTAAGTATATAAATGTTAAACTCCAGACCTATATCTATCAAATAGCATATATTCGAGCTTTCCAGAAGTTAGCAAGCTAAGGCTCCAGGATATTTAATAATATCGTATAGAGTTCATTAATCATCCACTGTCATTTAAAAACTGAAATATTTTCCGCTACCTAGAAATCAAATTACCATTTAATGGGATCCTGATAATAAATTTAATACAATTGTCACATTTTACGTTATTGTAATATTAATAAATGTATCTAAGAATAATAATAAAGGTAATATTATTACTGCAGATAAGGAGTAAATGTGTCTCTCAATATGCCATGTAGTAGGCAGCTACTACACAATATACTTATTCCTGTAGATCAGCATTGCCGGTATAAATTCAGAGATTGAGGAACTGGATTTGAAAATCCCACCGAAACAGAAATCCTATTGTATGTGTTAGCATTTTTATATCCTCAACGCGAGCTGGGAAAGTTGTAATCCCATAAACCACAGGTTAGTTATGTATGTATGTACTTACATATTAACTTTAAATCTCGTTAGAATTTCAAATCTAGCATTCGAGAGAATAAACACGTTCGTCTTGGTACTGAATGGAAAATTTGATCCCTGTTGGATAAAATAGACGAGAAGACGGATAAAATAGACGAGATGACGGAAAACAATGATTCTGTTTTTCTTAAATATATAATATATCAACCAATTTGAAAGCATGATTAACTAATGATGAATACTTTTTACAAAGTTGATGACACTGGAGTATCTGCTCCAGTTATTATTATAATGAGAAATATTTTATATCAGTGGCGGCCAATGAGATTTGGGCACGCCTATGGTCAAGCACCATAAAATTATAGATTAACATTCGCAGAGCAAAAATATTTGCTTAAAGAAATAGGTTTCGTTAGAAAAATGTCCCCTTTTTTGATGAGATGACAGAAATCTCGACAAAAATTATGTAAAACAATATTTAAAAATGTAGGTATTTGATATTTAAATTTAAAAAAAAATATACGTATACGTTATTTTACATACAACGCGCAATGCCCAATGCAAATGCCATGTGACCTTAAGGAGAAGCCGCCACTGTAATGTGATATTCTTTGCAGATACAGGTATTCAGGCATCAACTAGGTTACGAATATTAGGATTAGGGTGTGATAAGGATAATGCTATTAATAGTCCAAGAGCTCATGACTTATGCCCTATTTTAAAGTGTCTGATTCAGGTAAAAATTTTACACAATAGCATCTATAGGTAAGATGTGTAGGTAATAGAGTGTTTGCCTGACCTACCTGGGTACGCGAGGTACTGCACATATAAGAAAGGTGTACAAAAATATGTGCCAAAAAAAGTTTTTGATTGAGAAGCCATAATAATTAACTATAATAGTACTTTTATAGTTAATTATTATTAACTATTATTACTACTAAAGTTAAGTTGGTTTTGAGAAAAAAAAATAAGGCAGACACTTTTGGACAATAAGGCACAAAATAGAAACTAAGGTACCTACATATCTGATCAGATTAATAATAAAGAGGCAGCAAAACAAATATTTCATGAATCAAGAGTAAAACATTTCTACAACAATATAGAAAAATTACTTACCAGCATCAATTTTATCAAAATAAGAGCTCACATTAATATATATTTCAACTAACTTTCCACAAAATTTACAACTTTCATCAGGGAAGCCATGTTTCTGAATTTAATGCATATATTAAAGATATTTATATAGTTATCTATGTTATCGGCTCTGCCGAATAAATTTTATTTTTATTTTAAAAGTTTTTTTATTTTCAAGTTTTAATGTTAATGTTTTCTGAAATTATTCTACATGGTTTATAGTATAATGTTCTATATTATCGGTATAAGTATATCAAGGTTTTAATAAGAATATACAGCCTATTATATCTATACGTGTAGAATTATAATATAGAGGCGAATTTAAAATTTTAAGAAAAAATAAAGACATTGTAGATATAGTTGGTTGAATACATAAATTAGGATAGGTATTTTAATATAAATTTGTAGTTTCTGAAACATTTAATCTTCTATTTAATGGTATGATTTTGCAAGAAAAAGGTTTGTAATAAAAATCTTAAATTTTGGTTAGTTGTCTATGATCATTTATGAATAAAAGTGTCTGCTGAATTTCTCTACTGAATCGACTCCTGATAAAGATCTTAATGCTCCAGAATTAGGAATGTTCAGCAAAGAAAATACAAACACGTAAAGGTAAATGAGCTTTTAGTCAAGGATAATTTTAGGTTACTATTACCTGGCAACAAGTTTTAGAAAAATCTGTCAAATTATTTTCAATTTATTAGATATAAAAGAGTATTAAAACTACTGAAAATATTAATTTCAAAAAACATTGATGACATCGCTATGTATGATACGTAAATTGATAAGAAATATTAGTTGTTACATTCTGTATAAAACGTATCATATCATTACTATTTCGAAAATGTTCAATGTTTTCTCACATAAAGAATAATTTTCTGAGTAAAGTTGTGTTGCGAGATATGAGCATGTTTTATATATAACTTGATATAACTCTCTACAAGTCTCTCGATATATCCCATATTGGGAGGCTGCCGTTGACTTCATACTATAACGTTGGCTTTACGGACATATCCAACTGGATTTCATTATAATACACGAAATAAATCTATTTCTAGAGTTTGGAGTAAGTTCCTAAAAAATGTTCCGAAAGTTTTGCTAAAGCTCGACAAGTCAATAGGTAAGGTAAAATATTTTATATTGATTACATTCAACGCCCTCGGCAGACTATGGACGCTTGGAAAATTGGGGTAAGTAATCATTGGACAACAGTTTCTAGCCTTGGGAAATGGAAGGCAGTATCCTCTGAGATATAGACTCCAGCATAAGAGGAGGCGCGTAAATAGAAATGGGAAAAGTGGAAACTGCCCATTGTCATGCTGGACGTCCGGGAATTGCGGGATCGTCTCTCTTCTATCGTCATTCACTGGGGACCTTCAACACACCTACCTAAATGATTACAGCTTCAAAGGCAATTACCACATCGCAACTATAGGTCAATTGAAAACTTTTCTTCGAACAATTAATTATTTCTGCTGGGAAAGATTACAAACTTTATCACTAGTAGTATCTCCCTAGTGGTTGAATTATCACCGAAAATTGGTTCGAATTCACGAATATACTGAAAATTGAAATTCCTGATTGAAAAAACAAAAATTTACGGTTATCAAATGGAATTAAATAATAAAATAAATCAAAACTTGTATAACAATGATAGATCAGGGTCGATAATTTTTGAAACCAAAAAAAATAATAGTAGGATGAAACCCATTGAAAAAGGAAGAGAATATAACAAAAATGAAAGGAAAAATAATTTACGGGCGATCTGAGGTCGGGAAGCGGAGGGGGTGAGTTTTTAAGGGTAAAAACGGTTTATCTCGATTTCTGGCAAAACTACAAGTCCTATGGAAAAAAGCTAAATAGTAAAGTTGTAGGTAATAAAAAGATCTACAACTTTTGTATTTATAATTTTTTCCAATAACCTCAAAATTTGTGTGAAAAATTCAAATAACCATGTTTTTGGTTTTTATTTTTATCTTAACCAAAAAAGATTTAATTTTAAGAAATTTGGTGAAAACTTACCTTTTGATGTCCCAAATATACTGTCATTTTTTTGATTTAAAATACTTATTTTTTCACCATATTTTGACTTAATATCGAAAAAGCACCCTAATTTTCAATCGAAAATTCTCGCGTCGAAATATCTGCTTTTTGAAAACAGTCGGTTTGGTTGTTAGTCGCTGAAATCTTTACTTTCTGATGGTGTACAAAAATTATATATTACTATGATAAATGTTCTCATAAAATGCAAAGAAACTAAACAAACTCGAATCAAAATTTTTTTTAAAAATCATTATGTACCATTTTCAGCTATTTATTAAAATTTACACTTTAATTACTCGAAAAACTTAAGATTCCATGTTACATTGATAAAGAAAAAAAATTATAGATCCATAAAACATAAAGATTGCAGAAGAGATGCGAAAATAGTTGTTCTAAATATTAAAGATAGGATTGAAAGGGGATTTCATTTAAAAACTGTGACAAAAATGTGCTGCAATTTTTTTCAGTAAAAAAGTTCATTTATTAAATTCTAATTACATTTATGTTACATAAAATCTCATAATATATAAAAATACGTGTAAATCGTACTATTGAATTTAGATACTTTATACTGATTACGATATTCATTATAATATTTTTAAATACATTAGTCTTGTTATTTATAAATACCTTACCTTGAATTGTAATCACTTATCCATTAGTTTTTGCCTCTTTGATGGCATTTCTTCATCGTTAGATTCGACAAACCTTCCCGATTCTAGTAGATCTTCAAAATTTTCAAGACCATCACCGTCTTCGTCTCTAATATTATTTCGAGTCTGTATTGGTTCTCCATCCACAATTTCATCTGAATCATTAACTTCCTCGTAGATTTTTCTTCCATATTGGAGCATTTTTCAGAACCACGACAGTTTGAGCATAAATTTGTGCATTTTAAACCATGTTTTCGGCAGCCACATGTTAAACTGTTACATCCAGTTTCATAGCTGCAGCAAATAGTTTTGAGCAATATTTCCGGAATTAATTCATTTTCAATTAACTTGGGCATAATGCCACGTTGATGTTGCTTCCAACTCCAATCTGTTGCTGTCAGTTCGTTTCCCAGCCAAGTTTGAAGCTGATAATATGCCCTGTAACACTATCCCTGGACATATGCCCTTGTAAAATTATACATACTGATTAAAAAAATTATTTCGGATTCGAGTTTTTTCATTTCTTTGCATTTTCTGAGAACATTTACCATAATAATTTATTTTTTTACACCATCAGAAAGTAGAGATCTCAACGAACAAAAAGCCCACCGAATTTTTAAAAAAGGAGTTATTTTGAAAAGCAGGTTATTTCGTCTCTCTCCAACAACACGTCTGTGTCAACTTTAAAATTGTACTAAAACAAGATTGTGAAGATCAACGGTGGTCATAGTGGTGGTTTGATAATGAGGATTTCCCTTCTACCGTGGCCAGCAAAGTTGCCAGACCATAATCTCATCGAGCACGTATGGAATATGCTCAAGCGTCCTATCGCTCCTTATCTGCATAATTTTCATACTCGCTAAAGTATTCAAGATCTTACACAAGAGTGGTCACAAATTGATAATTTAATTTTAAGTACGCCAAGATGGTGCCAGGCTATAATTAATGCTGATGGAGGAAATACAGATTATTAGTAACATTTTTTGTTTACATTTTCATGATTTTGTTTGATAATTTCATCAAAGAGAAAATATATCACACTAATTAATTGCACTTTTCAAGCATAACGGTATGTCACTTTTTAAAATCCAATTCAAATTAATGTATATACGAGGAAAAAACTTTGTGATCCTTAGACTCTTGTGTTTTTAGATTTTTTTAGACTTACATTTAATTCGTTTTTTGTCGAACTAGCAATTACCTATCTATGTGTACTAACTCCATTTTTTTTAAAATTGTTCTAATCCATAATCAATCATAAAATCTTTATTGTCTAATTTTGATTTGTTTTTCTTTAAAGCATTTAATTGGTTATAAAATTGAGATAATATCAGTCAGAAAGTTTGTAGATTCATCAGGATCCTTTCCGTTTTAAAATAGTAGTCAATTTACATTATGTAATTGTTCAGGAACTAGTTGTTTTAATTTTTCGTCTGCACATAATAAATTCATCTTTAATTTTATTGAATAAATCCATTGTAAATAAAATTTATATGTGATCATAAGGTGCTATTATTTTGATAGATAAAAAATATAAGAATAAAAACATAATCTGTGAATATTTTTGACAGTTGTTTTCAATAATTTATGAACAGACAATATGAAATAGTTGATAGTAAGCCACTGTTAATTGCCTTTGTCTGTATTTGTGTCATAGCTATTATACGCTATGTCATGGTTATGCTCAAAATTCTACGAAAGGCTATTAGTAATTCACATTCATTACATGTAATCGAAGTGCGTTCGGTAGATGAAGGTAATATAACTTAAATTCCTGGAAATTGATTCATTATTTAGTAGGTATTGAACTGGTGAAGTATGCATAAGAAAATCTGTTTAAATATATAAAAGTTCTGCGTGTAGTGGGTCACTCGTTTAATCGCACTCACGTTTGCACGGCCTATAATTTTCTTACGTACTTGTTTTTCTATTTTTAATTATACCTAATTAGCAATTAATTAGATTCTAAACATCCGAAGAACTGTTGTTGTCATTATGTTATATTATTACGGTTTCTGATGCGATATTAATGATGATGACAACGTGTAGTATAAAAATGTATCTAATGTCTTCTATCTATCGCTATATATAAGTTTATCTCTTTTTTTTGACGTGTGAGAGAATATTATTATGAAATCGCATGGGACGTTCAGCGTATTTATTTCCATCTTTCTGAAATTTTCTTAGATATATTAGGGAGCAGATTCTTGTTCAGTGTGTATTCTTGGTAATTATTCACGAATATGAAATTCCCCCTTGACCCTGCAATTAATTGCTATACCCAGACCTACACCCAGACCTATGTGTGAAGGTGAGCCCTTCACACATCATTTGAGTTATTTGCCTCGTTATTCTGTCTTCTATCATCAGTCAAAAGTGTGAAACCCAGGTCATTTATATTAATAACGAATGTACCTAATACTTAAGAGTACTGGACCGAGTTTAAGTCCCTGATGGTAGATACGTTATAAAACTATGGTGTTCTCATAAAAGTCATAGTGTTTGAGTTTCCCCAACACAATATTTCATAATTTACATATGTTCTCGTAAGTTTATATAATGTACTTAACAATAGTTTAAAGTGATATCTTAATTTCGTATAATACTCATTAAATTCCTGATCGCAAGTGTCTTAGACCGGTTACTACTCCAAAATCGTATTTCAGTAGCAAATAAGACTTTGAACGGTTAGACAAAATAAAGAGCTGACAAAACCCCCCCAAAAAAAATTCCAAATATTTATTTAGTCTATTTCATAATCATTTTCAAGAAAAAAAATACATTGAGAATTGGTTTGGTTTTAACTTGGATCCTGTAGATAATTTACTCCATCTTGGAAGCGTGACGTTCTATAAAGAGAACTCTCTTTTTGTCAAAATGGGGAATTGAACCTAAAATCTCAAAAATATGATATAATGGTAATATAACATTATAGAAGATTTCATCGTATGAACTTTTTTAGAGTATAGCTACATCCATAGCCTTTTAAATTATTAATAACAGATGGTTTTACTATGCCGCAATTTAATTATACAGGGTGAATTAGAGGGGTATGTGTTGCTGAGGGATTTTTACTCAGCGAAAGTGACAGAATGAAGCTAGATGCTAGTTTTTGAAAATTTTCCCTATATTGAATACTTTGACTTTTGACCTTTCTCCAAAATTCTTGTATTTTATCAGAATAGTAAGAAGCAATACAAATTTTTAAGAATCCATGTTTTTATTGACAGGCTTATAAAGTAAAAACGAATATTTAATTATCCAAAATTTTATCAAACATTAATAGCGCGTATGACCTACGTGAACCTAAAGCATATACTTAACTCTTTTAGGCGTATACTTGTAATTAAATTATCCTAAGTATTTTGTTGTAAATATTGTTACAAATCTGGTCAAATCTGATGTCGATGTAACATCGGTTGAAGCATATCCCAGGCATACTCAATTGGGTTTAGATAGGGAGAAACAGATCGCAGCGGTACGAATGACATTTTGCGTAATTTTGTTTTTATCCTTGTAATGTAAATAAATAGGTAATATTCTTGTAAATTCTTATATACCTACTATATTTTATGTTGTTTATTTAATATATAACAAGCCCATTGATGTCTGTTATAGTAAGAAATAAATGGAGTTACATGTTACAAGTTATACTACATATCTACACATCTAAATAGTTTTGCCCCTTTAGAATAATAAACGGGAATATTCACAGTATTTTACTCTTACACCGAATCCTTCGCCATTTTATAGCATTATAATTATACTTTACTATTTGGTATATATGCACGGTATAGGTCTAGACTTGTGCTGTGCATGCCTTCCGTTTACTTATCTTAAGTGGTCATGTATCATCTACAAGTATTGTAAATTAATATATATTATATTTATCTATTTTTTTTCAGGTAAGTCTTTATCGTAAATTGGTTCTTCTGATCTTCTAGATGTAAGTAAACCCATGATTTAATTAATAGTTTGGAAATTCGATATTTATAAATGTTCCTAATGACGTAATGCTGTACTAATTTACTATTCGCTACTAGAATCGAGGAGTATCATTTGATCAGGAAAAACTAAATCGCCAATTTTCGTTGGACGAAAATGTTTGTTTCATTGTGTTCAACAAAAAAATTTAAGCAAACTTTGAAGATGTCCATCTCTCGCTATCTCATGGACGAAATGTTCAAACAACGTTAAGATTTGACATAAAATAGGTTTTCGGGTAAAGAAAGAATCCTATTGTTTTTGAGCGAAATCATATAGTTTCGACAATTTTTTACTACATTATAAGATGACCACGCAGCATAACATACCATTAATATACAACATTCACATAGCATCAATTTTATAAAAATCGATAAATAAATGGCTGCTGTACGGCCATTGAATGCTATATTCCGACGTGTTTGATACCTTAAAATGATTCATTAAATATTATATTAGTTAATTTAGCGGCGCTGGTATGTAAGCAGACCGCGGGCCCGGGGCCGATCCATGCCAATACCACACTTTTTTTTTCTATTTTACGCTTATAGCAAATTTTTAATTAATCACTTAATTTTCTGTTTTTATAATACATTTTCAGATGTTTCATATTTCGATACGGGTTTCGCCTATAAAGTTGCTGGAAAATACTGATGAATTTTCAAAATGGCGAATGAATATTGCCTTTATAGTCCCAAACATCTGAAAGTGGAACGAAGCTGCGTTAGTGAAAAAGTTTATCATTTATCAGGGCCTCGTATATCTGCCATTATTCTACTATTTCATTATAATCACATCAATAAAACCATTTTTGAAGAAAATTCTGAGAGGATATTCTGATATTGTGTCATTAAGTCCTTATTCTAAATTAATTTTATGGTTATTCCCATGAGAGAAACATTTTCCGTAAATAGATGGGAATGGAGCCATATACCGAGACAGATAAAGTGGATAATATAATTGAAACATATACGCAACTTGCATAGAGAGAATAGCAGTGGGTTGTTGAGTAATGATGATATGATAAAGGCCGCAGGACAATAGGCAAGCAAGTATACTTTAGGTATAATCCTTCAGCAGAGTCCATGTAAACGGCCTTGCTCCGGAAATTCGAAAATGTGGCACAATATTCGGCTTGTAAGGATAGCCCATTAAATTTCCCTTGGTATTATACTAAATTTTGCTATAGACGATATTGTATTATAATATTACCATGTGTTCTACGGCGTTCCACATTATTTCTTTAAACGTTTCGTAAACATTTCAGATCACATATCGGGTATTATCGTGCATTGTGTAGTAAAGTAAAACGGTAGATTTGAAACAGTATAGTGTGTTGCAACAGTACAGAGTCATGGCAGCAGTACTGTCAAAGTGCGTATTATTTCGAACTAGTTGAACAGTAGGTATTCTTGCTAAAAGTATCTAAAATATAGTTGTTTTCGGACGAATGGTTGCTGCTTCCTGACGAGGCGAAGTCAAGTCCGGAACAGCAGATATACCCGAAAGAAATGTTTAGATACATGTTGAAAACAACATTTTTTTAGAGCTTCCAAAAAAGACATTCAAACCTCTTATTCATATTATGTATGATTAATGTGATAAATACAAACAATAAATATGGAGGGTCATTCTGAAAGCAGCCTTATCCACTTTGGTAAAATGTTGGCAAGTGAAGAAAAACGTATGTCAGTTTAATTTAGTTTTGGCATGGAACCTAAATTTCAAACACATTTTATTTGGGATTTGAGCCAGTCCATTTGAGTCCATTATAATGCAGATAACAGGGATTAATATAGAAATCGTGGATTAATAACTTTTGGAAGACCCTCCTCAAATAGACTGGAAAATTATTTTTCAATGTTTTTGATACCTTTATATCATTCATATAATTCAAGTCCATATGCTCTCATCGCCTCGATAGCACAGTGGTAATTTCCGGATACATAATACCCTGCCAGTACCACATTTTTGAAGTGAATACTTTTTTGGCCACAGGTCGCGTCATAACACAGTTTATAAATTTTCATCTCGCAAGTGAGATAAAGCATATGACAGATATGCGGGAGAGAGAGAAACATATATAGCGAATGCAGATTTGACTTGGGCAACGATTCCCCACAAGTGCTCTAAGCGGAAAGCACTTTTGATATAGTTTATAAACGATCGTAACAGAATCGGAATTAACCAGAATACGATATTACTTATGAATAAATAGCCTGCTGATATATCTGGATTGGGCTTTCGAATCTGATCCAAGTACATGATGATCTTACCTGTTCTCCAAGAATAGGATAAATAAAACTCAAAATATGAAACTCAAAACTCAAAAAATTATCTCCCCTCTCTTCCCCCCCTCTCTTCCCCCCCTCTATTCCCCCTCTCGCTTTCCCCCCTCTCTCTCCCTCTCTCAACGAATCAGTACAGAAGTATTCACTTCTATCATATGTTCTCTATTTTACGTGAATAATTTTTTATAGATATAAATTTCTTATAGTTATAATACATTTTGAGATGTTTAATGTTCCTATTCTCGTTTTGCTAATCATATTACTACAAACAAAATACTGAAGAAATTTCAAAATGGCGAATGAATATTGCAATTTATGGTCCGAGGCTACTCAAAATCGGTGTCTTGGGAATTTTGATCACATATCATGAACTTTTTGTCAATATTCAAGATGGCGGAGTATGTATTTATGGTCCGATTCGACTTGAAGTCGGTAACTCGGGAATTTATGAGGATCAGAATTTTGTAAAAACTTATATTTAAGGTGGCGGCTTCAATATGACTGACATTTCTTGTCTAGGGATCTATGGTAGTCTTTTCGACTTAAAATCGGTACCTCGAGAAATTTAGTTTTTGTTATTTTGGATTTTATTCGACTTAAATCCATATCTCGGTGTTTCCGGCGTCGCGGTGTTCACCAATATTTTTGTCAAGTCAAATATTCCAGATTGCTCAGAATTTTGCCATCTGTTGTTCTAATTGACTCAACGTTTTAAATTTTTTTATGATAGCAGATCACCAACCTTGTAACAACAAATATTTAAGCCGGCCCATGCATCAGGATCTTATGCCTGGCCTAAAATTTATTTTAACCTCATCCCAAATCCGAACCTTATTCTAACTAACGCTAATAACACCATCCAAATGTATATCCAAATCTACAATATAATATAATTCGTTTAGCTAAACCTAAACATAGTTGAGTTTCTTTTTACAATAAATACCCAACCCTGCCTATAGGATCGTATAGAATGTTTTATATTTTATAATTTATCACTTGTTTAATAATAATTTTAAATGCTTTAAGCGTTTAAAGCATTTATTTAAAATAAAACAACACTTTTTGCTATGATACAGCCAGCAGCGGGATGAATTATAAATACCGGCCAGGAGCTCGCAATACCATATTCCAGCCTAGACACTTTACCAATAATGATTTATGGTTGTGTATAAACTTTTGTAGGTAACTATGACAAATTGTGTGCTCTCAAAAATATATCACGCCGACAATTTATTTGCAATGATTTCTGTTGAGGCCGATATTTGTTTAGATAACAGGATATGCCGACATTCGTTGTTTTTACACAATTTACCCAGTTAACTAGTTATATCTCATAGCTGGTATAATTTCGCTGGGGAAACTTTAGTAAATGACTTTTGTAATATTCCCTCGCTGATGGAATTTACATTTAATTAGGAAGTAGCCGGTAGAAAACCTCTGGATAATTGTAATTCGACGGAGAGACCATTTGGCCTTCGCCACATAATGAAATGGTTAACAGGGACGTATATATAAACCTCCAGTGGCAGTGGTCCAACGTAGGAAATTACATTTAAAACTTTTAAATTACGTAGGTACTGTAGACTCTCTCTCTTGCTCTGCTCTGATATCTCTAGCTCTCTCCTTTTTCGCGTGGGTGTGGGTTTAGAAGATTTGTGAAATGTATCACCAAAGGATACTTTACTAGACTATTTATTTTCCGAAAAAGCATTAGCATAATATGATACTACCCACAATTTGGTATAGTACCATCCAACACAATACATACAACTGAGACACGAGTACAAACAGCTGGTATACATGCAATAATATAGTTGGCCGTGACAACGTCTCGCTATTCTAGGACTGACTGCCTCGTGTCGGTGGAGGACACCCCCACCCCCTTACATCTCCTCCGGGTTCCCCATTCACGCACCAGCACTAGAACCACTACACAACCCCCTACTTAAATCTAATTTTATACGTAAATGATTAATTTCAGTACCCATGCCAATAATAACAAAAGAATACTCATTTATTTATACCTACTCCTTGAAATTTTAAACGAAAATCTTAAGGCAATTACTGCGTAATTGATAAACGGAATGTAGGATAAGAGGACAGGTCCCAAAAAGGATACGATGAGAGACTATCGCCAATCATAGTTCCTTGGGAACTACCTTATAGGACTTATAGGACCCTTTATCATCACTAATAATATATGAGGTGGGTCCTGCGTTCCGCAGAATATGAAAAGGTCCTTCATATAATAGCACAATTTTTTTATAACTCGATCGTCGGCCGCCGACTCTGCATAAGTTTTTACCAAAACTTTGTCACCGATATCGAAAGAAATAGGATTGATTTTTTGATTTATTTTCTGGACTCGACGCGACGTTTGGCCTTTGAAGTTAGATTATGGTCAGTAAAATCCGAAAATATCGTAATTTTGTTGACATATTAGATTTCTCCGAAACAGTTTGAGATATTATAATTTCAGGCTTATCAATAGTTATGGGAGACGCATACTATGCGATACAAAACTATATTTTGGTACGCCACCGGCTATTTTTAAAGAAAAAAATATGACACCGCTGATTTCTCTAAATTTATATTTTGAATTCCTTGTTCAATTATGAAGAAAAAAGATCCCTTCAGATTTTATCGTTCCACGCACTGTTTATGAGTAAAAAAATCAAAACCCTTTTAATACATGTACATTTATCAGACAAAAATATTTTTTTCAAGGGTTGATTCAAGGGCAAAAACAAGTATTTTACAATAAGTATCACCATTTTCTGACCAAAAATTACAAAAACTGTTGAAAGTGAAATCTATTTTTTACTCTTTTTTTAATTAAACTTTAACATCCTGTAGACGCTACTCCTCTTACGTCGTGGTTTCGACGAAAAACATTCAACACCGCAGTTATATCTGCTTTCTAACCTCTTCCTAGTCGTAGGAAATTACATTTAAATGATGTGATTACATTTAAATGAAATGATTCCAATGATGTCACACTATTTTAACTTATATACTTTACTTTTAATTATTAAAATTTACAATATTATAAAACACTAGCTGTTCACACCTTGAACGCTATAGCTGGACTCTCTGCATTATTATTTGTAACCACGGGATGTGCTGTATATAAAAAACGGTTGCATTTCCTGGATACGCACTTCTTGCTTTATCGTTAATATAATTTGAAATCTATTTGATTTAATTGTGAATTCTAAGCTTATTACACTCATCACATTGACCCTTTGTTGACAAATCTCAGTACTCTAAATATGCGTCATATCTACATAATAGTTTTCTTCGAGAGACATATTCTCGAAACCCGTTTCTATCACTATGCTTTCGCATTCATGTTTTAATATAGACATAGTTTATGTATGCTTGATATTATATAAATCTTGTTGGGACTTATTATTATATTACTATTGCAATGATGTTAGATAGAGATTTTTGCGCCGATAAATAACTTAGATATTATGAAATTAGATTCGGACCAATCAGATGCGTAGTTGGTTGGCTTTGTGTATAGAACATGCGATATATAGGGATACGTGAAAGCGTACAATGTTACTATAGTGGATACGATATATATTGATCACGAATTTAATATAAATTTATAATTTGATATATTTACTGTATTGAACTACTTATTTAGGCTCTAGATTTTCGTTTATCTCAATATATATATATATATATATATATATATATATATATATATATATATATATATATATATATATATATATATATACACACATATGTGCTAACATTTTGATTGCTATCGTTGCTTTCAGGCTAGTTTAGTAATTTTATTGTACAAATCGATTCAATGCAATTAGGTGTAAGAATTGTAAGTTTTATTAAAACATACAATTTATGTCCCCTTCAACCATATATCAGCTGCTGGGGACTGTTACGTTCATTTCCAAACACTCCGCGCAGAAAAAGGAGGAAAGTACAATTACCGACTAGAAATTTAATTAGCCATATGCAATGGAGGCTGAGTGCACTTTGGATGCAAAGAGAAAAGGAATAGATAAGTGGAGAGCAAATTAGCGTGCACGACAATAGATTGTGATTATTTTAGTCGATACGTGACAGTAAAGGAAAACCGTATAACCCCCTATTTTCCGGCGTCATATTCTCCGACATAAATCCCAGAGTGTGGGTAAAATATTGCTCTCTATGGATAAACGTGAATTTACGAGGCAAATTACGAAATTTATCATATCCCTTGAAATAATAATTCGTAACTTAGCATGCACTATTAGCATTTTTATTATTTTGATAACTCGATGTACTTATAATCAGAAATTTATGTATCTAATACTTAAATACAAATAAACTGGAACTGGAGAACTGTTTACTATTATACTGGAGAACTGTTAACTATAGATGTTGTAATGGGCATCATAAATGTTGCTGCCCATTCCAGAGGTATAATTATATTATATAGCCAATTAAGTCTAATTAAAAGTATTGTTTTAGAAATATAAGTATGTTTCTAATAACTATGCCGTTTTCTTAATACATTTTAGAATAATACTGCAAGGGTTATTTGGCAACAGGGGGTCCTTGAATTTTCAGTAAAAAACAACGCAGTAGTAGCTGTCAAGGGCCGTCACCAGTGGTACGCCAGATAATAACCTCATTATTTTCGTTCTCTTAACCACTACATATGCTCGAATTTTAGTCGCTCATTGGAAGGAAGCCTCAATGGTCCCCTTTCGCCGATTCGACCTTTTATACCCAATTTTGTTATTTTATTACTTACCACTCTGAGTAGTTTCCACAAACACCAAAACGCTTTCACTTCGCTAGACGCGCGTTTCGCCAACCAAGTTGGCATCATCCGTAGAAGATTAAAACTAATCTTAAACTAAAAATCTACCCTATTTATACTATTTATGGTGAAATCATTAGTCACGCTTCAATGATTAGTTGCTAAGCAACGCGTAAAGCGGGCTGTACGGTATAGGTCCCTTGTCGCTATTCATACTACTTTTACATTTTACAATTTCTATGCTCTCAAATGCATCCAATTGTTTATTATTGGTCACATTTCTGACTAATCTTAAATTACTAATATCTATTATATGATTGTTGTCAAAAGCATGTTGTGCAACACTAGACTTATCTGTTCTTCCATATTTTAGATGAGCCATATGCTCTTTAAATCTGGTGCTAATTGATCGTCTCGTTTGTCCAACATATTTCCGATCACAATCATTACAACTAATTTTGTAAATCCCAGACCTTTCATTTGGAACAATTTTACTTTCATCATTACTCGATGAATGAATCGCTGTTATACCCACGTTTTTGAAGACCTTACTCAAACCACGAGTAATCCGGGGTTCGTACGGGATGGATAAATATTTTGGAGTCTCTATATCCTTTTGAAAGGTCGTAGAATTAGGAAGTGTGTCCTTAAATTTACGCTTCCTAATTAGTTTTTCAACTATATCTCTCGGATAACCATTACTCACAGCTATATCTTAGAAGGGACTTAGAGAAAATACAAATTCCGTCAAAAGTTACAAAACATAATTATCCCCCATTTACGAGGCTGCTGAACGATGGTTATTTTGGTTTTTGACCTTTTTCCAAATTCGCCCAAAAAAATTGCCAAATTACGCTTTTGCATATACGTCCTGAGAGGAAAGAAAAACATATTTCTTCTTTTTCATTGTAAATATCATCTAGAATTGTTGTCTCTATGGTTTTTCGACATTCTCTAGCTCTTTTGACCTGCAAATTTTCCATGCATCGGAATCTAGAGTTCGAAACAAACTGTTTGTCAAAATTGTGTGGGGCAAAATTTGTCAGGGTAGATTTTCTCTTGTATTTTCAAAATGTGTTTTATGTAAAACTGCACATATTGTCTTAATTTCTTGTTTACTTCGTTAGGCCGTTTTCTCTTGTACGTCTTTTCTATCATGTAAGAGGCATCTACGTAAGAAGGAGCGTTCAAGGTCACAGCTCTAGGTGCTGTATGCGAACGCTAAGCTATGATAGGCAAATTGGCATGGTCCAGGACATGGCTAGGCATCGCGACGTGTCCTCAATAGCCCACAGATTTGCTGCTTTGCATACAAAACGCGTTCGCATTAACGTGTATATTGCCTGGGCAATATTTGGCAGCTATGCTGCATGCTAATTGCAGTAAAACTTAGTCTGTTTTCTCTTGTACGTCTTTTCTATGGTGTAGGAGGCTATGAAAGAAGGAGCGTTCAAAGTCACAGCTCTAAAAAAATAGACTAGAAAGTTGTCATAAAAAATTTATAGCTACCACACACTAAGAAAAAAAATTCATAAAAATAAAAAAATATATGATTTTTAATTGAAATAATATTTGAAATATTGAAATATTTTGGTTTCTTTAATAAAAATCTAGTATTTGCCAATCCTATTACATCGGTACCTGTGCTTCCTGTTATATCGGCAGTTCACATAAACTTGATTATTCTACACGGGGAATAGGGGAATCACCCTGTATTCTTACGTTTTTGGATTCCTCATCAATATTAAGGGGAAGTTGATATTATAATCCTAACTTGATTCGCAACTCTTTTGAGTTGTTGTAATTTTATTATTCTTTTTTTAATTTTCTTGCATTTACAGCGTCTTAAACATTCAAATACCTGCAGCATCGTTCGGTATGAACGAAATGTAAATACCTAACCTGCAATTACACTTTTTCTTTTGATTTAATGATAGTCCGGAAGCCTCAAAGGGATAACGCAATTTGGTCAAAGACAGGTAGTAAAATTAAAATTAAATTTGCAAGCTGCGGGATGAACTTTTAATTCGGGTTTATTTGATTTGCTAAGAGGTTTAATACCCAGAGTAGATTTAAATTGAAAACGTTCTTATTTACTCGTACATAATGATTGAACATATCTTGATATTTTCATGTATAATATTACAGAATATTGCAGTATACTGGTTGTCCAAGAAAAATAGATTTTCACATGGACAAAAATTATAACAGGCTCAAGCTTTGTATGTATTATGGTCCTAAATAATTTCTCAGAGTTCCCTATCGATATTCTTTCCGCTAGCTGTGTTACGCGACGTCAAAGGTCGCAAAAAACAGTTCTCGATGATGAAAAATCAATTATAAACAGAAAAAAATATCGTGCCTGGTATTAATGTTCCACGACCATTAATAAATAATGCAACAAATCATAACTTTATGACTAAATACGTTAAGACAATGTCGAAATACATTAATATTACGCCCTGTTGTCTCCGACCACCTAAACAGTTGCTTCGATTCCCGCTAAATTTACGCTACAAAGAAACAGAAAAAAGCTAGGAAAGAAATAGTTAGTTTGCTTTAAAAAATGCAGATTAGATCGATCGAGATCGATCGATGATTTTTCTAGGAGTATCGAGTGATTTTTCTAGAGTGTACAAGTGTTTTATCTTTACTGTATTTAACTTGAATTTCCCAGAAGAATGTATCATGTTCTGGTCATTATTTATCGAAACTTATTTTTATAAAATTAAGCCTTCTACCACATTGCCCAAAACCCATATTTAATGCAACTTTTTAGAATGTAAGTAAAGCGAGATTGTAAAGTTTAGGGTTATTCTCTTTTAAGTTTCATAAAAAATGTTTAAATAAATATAAGGATTCTAAATTACCAGAGGCTTTTATTTTTTTTCTTAGTAGATCTTTAGTTTGCTCAAAAAATACAAAAACAACTAAAATGCGGTAGTTTTTAAATTTAGGTCTTAAATGTCTTAATAAAATAGTTAAGCTATAGCAAAATGGATTTCATCCTCTTATCTTTATTTCATTATTTTACAGTTTGTATATTATTATTAAGAAAAATAAGAGAATTTTTATAAAGCTCGAAAATGCGCAACTTCGCTGAATTTAAACTATATATTACCATTTTCAAAATCTCCGTCGTGAGCATAAAATTTAAATCACTCAGTATATAAACTGAGCCAGTTTTTAATCGTCGCCGGATGATCGATAAATTATATCGATACAGCGGAGCAAAATTTATGTAAAAAATCATTTTGCTGTTTTTTTATTCATATTACATAGGTACGTTTTTCGTTGTGTGTAACACAATAGATACATGTATTGTTGTTTTTATTTAATTATGAATGCATTTATTACACATTTATGCATTTATTTATGCATATATTATTCGGTGATCGTCATATTAAGATTCTTCATCGGTATCGGAGACCAATTCTTCTGCCTCCAAAGTTTGGACGAGGAAAGACGATGAATCGATGTCTTAATCATTCTCCGCGTTATCGATATCAAATGGTACCGTGTTAGAGCAAGTTTGGCCAACGTCATGGCCAAACTTGCTACACACTACAGAGCATCTATCTATCTATCTATCTATCTATCTATCTATCTATCTATCTATCTATCTATCTATCTATCTATCAGAGTAATACATCTGGAGCAGAGTTGTAATTGGAGGATCAATTTCGTTATTTCCTAGCCATACTTGAACTTGGTAATACACTCGATGAAAGTGTTGCTGAGCAGCGGCAGAGGTTGGCGGAAGCGTAGACAATTGGACAGCTGTATTATGTTTTGTCGATTGAATGAATTTAAAATATCGCAATTCATCAATCGATTCTTGTTTGCTTTATATAGTTGTAGAAGAAAACTAGGCCATTCTCAAAAATATCATTACGAGTACTGTTAGCTGTTGTAAACGCTCCAGCATAATTAATCATATGATCACTCTTTTCAAATTGCTCGAAAATATTCAATTTGCCCTTTCGAAATCACAGCCAATTACTGGCTGTGGAGAAATAAAATCTGGCGCTGACATTTTGGATATAAGGCTAAACTTCTAGAATATTTCTGATTCCACTTTGGCTTTACCAGGCTTCTAAAATACAATATTTTGTCCTGGGGAGCTCGCGCAACCAATATGGCCACAAAGGGCCACATCCTCGCCAATGGCAGTACTCGTATGTGACTGTTCTATTGCTGTTTCGATGATCAGAACATCAGCATAATTGTATGCCTGCTTCACAATGATATTAGCTGCTTGAAATCTTTAAGACAACATGGATATGAAGCGACTTTTGTTGTTTTTATAGCTCAGGAATAGCTTTTGTTGACTCGTTGTCACCATCATGGATGCCTCAGAGATGCAAAGAGCAGAGAGAATATATTTTACAAGATCCTATTACTCACTGGGGACCCAACATTCATTTAGTAAATTTCTTCCGTGACTTTATTGTATTTATTTACGATTATCAGAAATTAATAAAATCGCCTTAGCTACAGATTAGCTCTTTATATTTTTTTCAATAAATGTCGCCGTTCTAGAGATATATGTGAGAAACTGTTTTTCGCGACCTTAGACCTAGCGGAAAGGATATCGATGGGGAACTTTGAGACGTTATTCAGGGCCATAATATAAGGTGCATGCAAAAATTCAGCCTTTTACAATTTTTTTCCAACTCGTCTCCTTTTTTTGCTCATTTTTGCTGGATTATGGGTAGTAATGAAATTACTGCAACAAATTTTTTGAATTTTGCAGCTCTTGTGTACAAAAGTGAAGTTTTAAATCCAGCAATTGTGTAGGACGATTATTTTTTGGAGCCGGTGTACAACAAATATGTTTGATAATGTATTTGTTATTATATCGTTAACATTATCAAGATTTTAGCAACATGTTTCGTTTCAGGAATTTGTGATGGTGCGAATGCTAATAATGATAAAAACCAACAGCAAACCAGGAAACATTTTTAAAACGCATAATCGTTATATTACAATTTGTGGAAAAGACGGCATAGTGGCATTTCTCTACAAGATATTTTTTTTATGTTTTTATGGATATTACCTTTGGTTATAGTCTTCTAAATAAAAGCAACAGCCATCGCCTGCTTTTTGTGAAAGTTGGATGTAGTAAAAGCTGTTAATAGATCTTGTAAATTGGCGTTCCTTGCTTCCTATACAAAAAGGTTTTCTGTTTCTTTAAAATGGAAATCTGCTGAAATTGCCACTTCTAAATGCATTATTTAGATAAAAGTATAGGGTCAAATTTGTAGTTTTATTTTATCTACCAATTTTATGACTTTAGCAGTTATTTGAAATGAAAATATTTGTGTTCTATTAAATAATCTGATTCATTAAGTTGCTTTCTGCATGCAACGTTGTTTTCAGAACACTTTATACTAATATGTGCCGATATTATGTAAGGCATAATAATGCATTCCGTGAAAACTTTATGCAATTATAATATATGATGTAGGTACAATCGGCGTCACCTTATCCACCACCATACAAGTGATTCTCTTTCTATCGCGCGCACACCCTGAATTTTTAGTGAGGCACTGAAAATTACAGTATTGACAATACAGTAAATTACTGTATTGACAATACACCCTGTATTGTCAATACAGGGTGTGTATTGACAATACATAGCGCATCGTTATTAAGTTAAAGAAGGATAGATTTGCTAGCAAGTGCCAGGTCAGGTAGGGAGTCTATTCTCAGTATTTGCAATAGTTGGACCATCATGCAAATAAATACCTACCTACTTATTTAGGTTTGCTATGCGTTTCATTTTCCTCGGACACTGTTCCTTTTTCAGCTCAGAGACTTTTGTCAGAGAATTATTAAAATTTTAAAAGTATCGTTTACAGTTTCATTAATCCGTCATTGAATAAATATTTACAATTATAATGTAATGATAATAAAATATGCCAGTTAAAGGGAAAGAAGAAGGGAAACCCAGAAAAATTAAAACCGGGTGTATACAGGGGAAGTAAAAATTTAGTACCTACTTCATAAAAAAATCCTATCGAGTGTCAAGCCTGCAAAGTAAGAAATGACATCAATGAAATTTTTGAGAAATTCAAATAATTCTTAATAATATGACCGCGCAAGTTTAAATTAATATTCGTATTATATTTAAAATTATACATCTTTGAGAGTTACCACATTTAAAAATTTTCTGACATTTTTCAATTCCTGTCTCTGCTAAAATAGGTATACCATATTTCAATCGATATCTTACACCGTTTTTTAAGAATACTGCAGTATTGTAATAAAATATACATTAAAATGAAGTAACACTTCATTAAAAGAAGTTTTTGTGGAAAGAAAATATTGATCTGATAAGCATATGTTGAATATGTGCATATTTGAATATTTCTTCAATACAAATTAATGAAGCATTAATAAGTAATAATTAATGCAGATGTAATAATAATAAGTAATAATTAATGGTGAAAATCGTTTTTAAAAATAAAAAGGTTTTTTATATAGTGCACAATTTTTGACAAGCACTGTATAAGATTATAAATACCCTTTTCTTCAAAATAATATGCCTTTGTCTCATTGCAACTAATTAGCGACAAAAAAAACTGCGTACTGTAAGATAATCTATTAATTTTTTAATAAATTTTGTAACGTTGTTGACTTCCGAAGTTGATATAAACTTAACAGGGCAACTTATTATTTCAAAAATCGCCTCGACGTCATTTAATCGCAACTAATTAGTGGCAAAAAATACGTAGTTTAAAGTAATCCATTAATTTTTTCGTAAATTTTCAAGCAGTGTTGACTTGCTAAGTTGATATAAACTTAGCAGGGCAACTTGTTATTAAAAAAAAATGGTATCGACGTTATTCGATCGCAACTAATTAGCGACTAAAAAATAAGTGATTTCAGATCGTTTATCAATATTAAATATTTGCCCTGCTAACTTTACATCAAGTTAGCAGGGCACCCCGGGGAAAAAACAGCAATAGCGACAAATTCAGTTGACTCGCAACTAATTAGCGACTAATAAGCGGAAAATTTTCGGCACCTAATTTTTCGATATGTCCATGTTGCTCTGCTAACTTTATATACCTTTCTAGTTAATATCAATGTCAGTGTTAATAACAAAAAAAAATTACCTTTGTTTTCAAAATAATATCGATAAACGGTATTTTAATTTTTATATTAAAAAACCAAAATATTGGAAAAAAATCATACATAAAACTCGAATTTTGCTCCCATATAGTCCTTATGAACTTTTTTTATAGGGCTGATACTGTAACCAAAGTCGCATATATTTTCGGATAAAATTCTTTAAATTTCATATTAAAAATATTTTCAGAGATGAGATGAGGGGTGATTCACTAGAACGGAGCCCTGACAATGAGGCTTTTTTTTAATACAACACCCTATATATTTTTTAATTTTTATTATGTTTACACCTAAAATCGATATTTTCGCAGATATTTCGACAGACATTTTCATTACGAACATGTAAATTACTCATATTCATATTTTCAAAAAAAGCAGAATAAACAAAAAACAGAATAAAATAAATATTTAACGGGGGGTCCCATACAACAAATGGACATAGACCTGAATCTGTATGCAATAAATGAGAGGAGTCGCCGGTCGCACGAAATTTATTTATTTATTTATGTATTAACGAAAATTAATAAGTCATTATTAACGAAAACTAAGCAACATTAACTTTTCATTTCAGAAATAAGATAATATACTTTTTTTCCCATTATATTGCCTTATTATAGAATATTTTACAGACGGTCAACGAATTTGTACGCTACACTTTGTCGCAGACATAATTTTCACATAACTCAGCAAAGCATAAACATTGAAATGTCAATTGTGTGAAATATACACTATTTTAAAAATGTTTGATTGTTTATTTTTTCACTCCACTCCAAACATGCTTACTTTTTTTGGAACTGTTTCTTTGGTATTAAAACAACATTGAGTTCTTTCAAATCATTGGTTCAGTTACTACACAGATGGAGGAAAGAATTGCTGCGCTTCATAGTGTACCATATGATTTTGGTTTCCTCAGCGGAAGTGCTATCGACTCAATGACAACGGAGGAATTAAAGAAGAAAGCTGCAGATTTAGCATTAAAATATACAGATATCTTAAATGCGTATGAGTTTTTGACAGAAACTGAAAGTTTAAAATTCCAAGGCTCTTCTCTGCTTGATAATTTTCTTGAAATGGAAAGCAAGACTTGCATTTATCCTAACTGGCACATAGCTCTAAGAATATTTTTGAGGCTTCCATTGACAACTGCTACGTGTGAGCGTTCCTTTAACAAGATAAAGCTTGTAAAGTCCTATTTAAGATCCACTTTAGGGCAGTTTAAGATACTTTCAATCGAAAAATCAATTTAACTAACTTGACTACGACGAAATTATCGATGTATTTGCAGATATAAAATCTAGAAATATAATAATTCAGTCCTCTGCAAGTTTTGTGTATTTGTAATATTTTAAATGTTTGTGTTATATATGTATGTTCGTGCAGTTTTAATATTATTACTTGTTTGACCAAAAAAAAACTAGCCACAAAGAGCTTAAGTTTATTTTGTTTTATAGAAAATATATTTTATAATTTTGATATTTGTTACTTAATTCAATAAACACTAAAAGAGGGCGCAAATTCATATCTTGCCACAGGCGCAAGCTACCCTAGTTACGGCTTTGATGCATCGATTCAAATTTAATTTGGTGGAATTTTTAAAAGAATCTTTTAAAGAATGATATCAACTAGGATCAACTAGTTCCTTAAATATATTATTTTTATACTTTGGAACTAATTATGTGCGTTTTTTTGATATTTTATTGTGTTTTAGTAATTTTATTGATTTTTGTTGTTACGTGTGCATTGTGAACAACCAAAATCTTTAACTTTTTCCAAAAATATTTCTGTATATAGACTTTTCTTTCTTTCTCCAAACCCTATTTCTGCTGGCCTATGTGTATCACTTGTAAAACGGCAAGTTGTTTAATAGCCTTTTATTTTCCATAAATTATAATCGTTCTATTATATTATGTTGTTTGGCTTATTGCCTATATTTAGGTTGAAAATAATAAACGCTTTATTGTTATTATTATTATTACTAACTACAGAATCAGGAAATCATCAATTATACAAATGTTGGAATTATACTACAACATTATGTACCTACCGAATGTTTTATATATATCCACTGGCACCGACTGGGTCTGAACTTTTATTACATTATACGCTTTTATGTTCCGTAGGGTAGATGAAGTTTAAAATAAGCCACCATTTTATTGCCGTATTTTGTAATATCTTGCGAACTGCGAACTCAAACTAAATTAATATTTAATCATGTTAAGTACCGGGACCGTATACAAACACAATGTATGTCTCTCCACACATAATAATCCTCGAAATGAAAAATATTTCCCTAAAAATACCTGAAAGTTATTCCCCTGTGACTTAAAACTATGTCTTCAGCGACTAATCCATTATGCACACACACTACACAGCCCCAATAGCTCCGTTATCATTATTTAATACCTCACCAGGAACAAATTTGACGAGAATATTGTCTTTAGTTACACAGTTTTAGAACAGTTGTATGTCAAATTGACTTTGTACTGCTGATTGACTATACATAATGATCATAATCTATTTATTTAAATATACACTATTCGAAGGATCCTATTACGGAATAGGAACTCACAAAAAGTAGAAATAGAGTGCGAGCGATTAATTGTCAAAAATAAAGAAAATAAACAAAGCAAATATGAATGAAAAATCAGAAAGTTAAGTATTAGCCGACAAATAAGGAACGAAAATTTAGACCAAATTATAAAGTAACTTTTAATTAAGATATTACAGGACATAATATCAATTTCACAATTTATGTTGTTATAATTATTGTACATATTATGTAAAGGAGATAATTTTTTAATATTGTTTCGGGCATTAGGCAAATAGGAAACATTTGACTGTCTAACTCCAGCAGTGGGAATGTTAATAGCAGTCATTGATACTTGGTATTACTGCAAAATCGCAAGTCATTAGCAAGGCAATAAAAGGCAAGACACTGTTAAATTTGCAACAATGTCATTTATATAAAGAATAAAAAATAGGGGTCTCAAAATGAATCCTTGGTGAACATCTCACGTGGCAGATACTTCTACTGATTTATAGCTGATTTATATCACACGCTGCACGTTATTTGAAAAGTAAGATTCAAGAAATGTTTTTATTTTTTTTTTATATTTGAAAATGTTTAAATTTTGAGTAAACCCGTACGCAGGCAATTTGTTAAATAGTATACCATGGTCAATTTTATCGAAGGCCTTCGGGAAATCAGTGTAAATTACTGATCTGATTACCAACCATCATCAATAGCATCAGCTAAAAATTCCTTTGTACAAAATAAGTTAGTCGTAGTCGATCTGTCTTTAACAAAACCATGTTGGCATTCAGTAATCATATGTTTACATTAAAAAAATATATCACAGACCATCTCAAGGTATTTTGCAGACTTGGATATTATAACAATAGGACGATAGTTAGAAATGTCAGACTTGTCACCTTTTTTTAAAACATGAGTTTCCTTGGATAATTTCCATTCCGAAGGAAACATTTTTATTTTTAGCGATAGATTAAATAGCTTATAGAGTCCTGGCAATATTAACGCAAAGTCACGGAATAAGAAAGAGAATTCCATTGAGCCCGCTCATAAGTTTTGGCTAATTCGCTTTAAACAACCCAGAACATTACTTTCGTATATTAACGTTATCTATAGTGAATTAAAATTATTTTTATTTGTAACAAAATACGTATGGTTCGTAGGTTTGTATACTAAAGAATTCTTGAAAAAATTCATTACTTACTTCAACATGATTACTTATTATTTATTTCAATGTACTAAATAATGTTGCAGTTCTTACATCATATTAAGTACAATATATATTTTCGCAGATTATTATTATTATTTCAATTGCCAAGACAAAGATATAATCTCAAACACATACTTAAACACATGAAAAAGAATGATATTCAATTTTGTCTAAAAACAATATTGCCTGCATCAAAGCGAATGTAGGTAGAATCCGACTGTAACAACATACATTTTAAATTTTCGATTTTGTCTTGAAAGTTTTGTTAGGATGCGCGCTCTCTGAGTTCAGTTCTTTTGTGTTTGGATAATGAAGTAAGAGACGGCTTTCCAAGTGGTTGGACACACACGTCCCGCCGACTACGAACACACGGCTATAAATTTACGGTTTTTGCGGTTAGTTTAATTGAAAGTGTATACAAACACATCGTTGCTCGCAAACGGAAATGGAATTCAGTTGTACGGAATACCCAGCGGTATTCTCAATCATTGTTTAAACTTTAACGTTCATCCGTTATGTTTATCGGTAAATATGTGCCTACAGGGGCTGTTGTTTGATCATTCATTGGTTGTAAATTGTATTTAATGTGTTGCAGGGAATACCTGCGTGTTGTTACGTTCGATATTCATTACTTGACATAAGTTCAATATTTAAGAGTATATTGTAGGTATTTATATTCTCTAATAGTACATTATGAAAAGCGATTACGCGCTCCCTCTAAGATTCGTGATTGGAACTCTGAATAATACAGGTTTATTTCTTTATTTCTTCGAGGCATTAGTCGATTGCCTTTATCGATATCTGTGACAATACGTTAATCATTTCTTAGCGCATATTATTGGTGCTACCTTTGCTCTTTGATCTTCTGTTTCTAATAATCTCTGTGGTCGCGTGCTAGGCGAGGGTAGTAGTTTTGTGACCGAATTTTGGGGTTAGATAGGTTCGTCCTCTCAACAAGTGGCCATTTTCTTTTCTTTCTTGGCTTCTCGTAGAAGCGTGGTGACTCTTCATTTATGTTAAAAGTTTAAGTGGGTTCCTTATTAAATAACGTGATGACTGTGACTGTGATACGCTCCGATGGTGCGATTTTAAGAAAATTACTCTCATGTGTTTGTGATTTTGATAAATCGGCACATACAACAATAGTTGGATCAGACAACTTTTTAAATAAAGGTAAGCCTTTTTTATGCCTCATGGCTGTTTTCTATTTTTTTCTTTCTGTGTTCTCTATGTTCTAACTTGTATAGTCCCTGGTGACGACTGAGAAGCATCTGGTGAAAAATAATATTGGGGTTAGTTTTTTTACCCCCTTGTAACACTATCTCAGTCATTTTAGCGAGCCTGGAGGGCAAGGGGTTTAGGAAAAAAAAATATGAAAGACCCCTATTAATTTGTGCATCTATTAAAATTCATCTATTAAAATGTTTCGCATCAATTTAGAAACACCCTGTATATCAAAGGAGTGTGATGACAATATTACAGCGTCATAATTTTAAACCATAGTATATTGTCTGCTCAATGTTTAGATGACAATAACATTCAAGACGGGTTAAACTTTTGTAGGGATAAGACAACCTCGCTAGGTTCATACAATTGTTCTCAGCGCATTCGTCATTTTTGCAACTCGCCAATACTCTAATAATTATTATTATTCAAGAACATACGAATCCAAACAACTCAACAATACAACACAAATTTTGCTTATGTAAATTAAAAAAAAGACCAAAACATACTTCAATGTGATATAACTTAAATTTAGCTGACTTTCCGTTACATTTGTTCATTAATTTTTTTTTGTTAATCCTAATTAATGTCGGTAGAAAACATCCTTTATGTTTTATTTTACATTATTTTAGTTTGCGAGTTTAAGAACTTTGTTTGACAAAGTAAACAATAATATTGCATAAAACTGTATTGCATTCACTGACACTTACTTTTTATATATTTAGAAGCCCATAACCTCCAAGACAGATTATAGTAGGAGGCCCTAGGGCATTTTACTTGCACCAAAATGCCGATGTTTGGTAACCCATATGATGTTAAAAAGGGTGAAAATGTTGCTAGTCAATTAACGGTTTCCCAAAAAGCATTCCATGCTTTGTCAGATTGCGATGTAACGGGAGGTTTTGCAACAAAGGTTAAAAAAGTATAGTTTATCCATTACTCAAATGTTTATTCATATACTAAATTTTGTAGGAAAACTTACATTTCTGAACGCGTTTTATGAAGCTGATGACAAATTCATGGCAGCTCTTATTGCTATGGGAGTTATCACCACTGGTATTAAAGAGGTATATAAAGAGCTGGAAAGGTTAATTTGCCTAGTATATGCCCCTACAGCAAAAATCTCAACTTTGGCTAATATACGATGGTATTGTTTCTCAAAACAGCAAATCGAGAGCGAGCTAGGCAATTACCTTACCTTAGTTACCTTACCGTTAGTTACTTCCAACTGAAGCTGTTTTGACTTCAGCGTTGCCCAGAGCACGACTTCAGAAATACTTTTGTATAAACTCGCAAAAAAAATTGTTGAGGAACGAAATCCAGAAAATTACGGCTGCAGAAAATCTTGAACATGTTATTATCCCATATTATCATGTTGGAAAAATAAGCTACATAATTTTCAATGCACACGTGTTCTTATGCTATATAGGTGACACGTCCGACGTGAAAGAAGATGATTATTACTTAATAGCAACTTATTAATTTTTGTAATAAAAATTTGTTTCTTTTCATATATTTGTATCATTTATTAATTTTTTATACCAGACTTCTTAAGTTGAATGTGTTGGGGGGATTCAGTGGAGGGTACAATCAATGAAACCTATTACTTACAGTGTGACAGTGCATCTCTAATAAGTTATGTAAAATGGAAAATGCTTCATCTGATTTTTTGCTTTGTCAAAATAATCAATAAATATAAAAACCTACTATTATCTTTAGGTAAAGATATCACGTTTAGTTTTTGAGATATTACAAAAACTGTTATATGGTGTGTACTTCTCTGTGATACTCTTTGTAATGGTATCAGAATTTTGATCCTAGGTAATTCTGTTCCTGAGATATAGGTGATCAAAATTTAAACCATTTAAGGTTGGTGGTGGAACGACGCGGGGGTGGGGGCGACAAGATGGACTTTCTTGAAAAGGAAGTTACTCTTACTAACCCCATATAGGTTGTCAATCATGGGCACTTTGGTACAAGCGAACTCATTTTTTTCGTCCTAGTGTCTCTATTAGTGTACTATTATTAACCTTTTGTAGATATAAGATACCTTGCTGGGTGGGCATCATTGTTCTCAGCGCATTCGCCATTTTTGCAACTCTTCAATGCTCAGTAATAATAATTATTATTCGTCAAAAACACGCGAATCCAAACAACTCAAGAATATAAAACAAATTTTGCTTAGGTAAATTTAAAAATAAAAGCCTATAAAATACTTTAATGGAATGTGATTATTTACTTGGCTTGCGAGTAGTTTGTGATTGGAGAACTTGGTCAAAGTAAACAATAATATTGCATCAAACTGTATTGTACTCACTGAGACTTATTTTTTAAATGGCTTAATTTAATACGTGTTTTTGCTACAATCTAATATAATACGTACACTTCTATATATACGTACACTATAATACGTACACTTCCTAAAACTTGAAACAACTGCCTTCTTTGTGATTATTTTTGTTAGCTCTTGTTACTGGATTTATTGCCCAATCAGTTACTATGAGCAAGAGCGTTTAATAGTACTTTGGTGTAGTTTAAAATCCTGGTATCATGTCTTTGGGTTTTCTGTCTGGCTGACCACCGAATTTCCAATTTATCAGCATCACTTCGAACATGGAGCGACGTTTCTCCGGCAGACCGGAGAAAATTACACTCGTTGGATGTAACGTTGCCAGCTTTAGATTGAAAGTAAACATCGTTTCCGGTAGACGCGGTGGGATCTACTTCAGGCCAGAAGCGGCATGGTCAATGACAATAATTTGCGAAAATTGGATACGGGTAAAAACCATTTTCGTTAGTTAGTTAGCACTTGAGTTTTACAGATTTATGTTGCGGCTTTCTCGAAAGCATTGGCATAAAGAAATATCATAAAAATTTATTAAATTGTGTTAAACAAGTTTTTATAAATTTTCAGCCATGAAAATTAATTCACTATCATAATCCATCAAAATATCTGCTATGATATCAAGATATATCCTTGATGTTATATTTTTTTTGATCCTCTATAAAATACCTTAGCCTAATGTACCTAATATTAAAACTGGTTACGTTGAAGGATATGTAACTATAGGTTTATTAGGTATCTTAATTCATAATTATTATTTTCCTAACATGTAATTTTTAAATAGTTATTCTTTTGGATTATTATTGTAGTCAAAGGTGATTATTTTATAAATCTTTCAGTAATGAGATAAATATTCAGAATATTACTCGGCAACTAAAAATTGAAGGATGTTAATTTTTGCCATCTGAATTCAATTTAATAATTTAATATTTAAAAATTTAAGAATATATAATTTAAAAACTGATAAACTACCGATTTTTGATATATATATATATATATATATATATATATATATATATATATATATATATATATATATATATATATATATATATATATATATATATATATATATATATATATATATATATATATTAGATTATAGCTTTTAGCTATAATCTATAGCTATATTAGCTATAGCTTTAGTCTTTTTAATTATTAATAGCAGAATATTGTATTGTGACGCAATTTAATTAGGGAACAAATTAAATGATCATTATTTTAAATACAATGAGCATTGGCTTTGAGGCATTATAATAAATATTATGTCAATTAATAACCGAATAAAAAAAATTATTATCAATAAATTAATTTAGTCAGAAACAATTTAATAATTTTAACACTAATAAATATTAACTCGATGCTAAAAAATCATTATGCTGTTGAATAACAATAAATGTCCTTATATTTAAATATAACTGATCCACAATTATTAAACTAACATTACGTTATTTAAATAAATAAAATTTATGATAGCAAATATATCAAATGCAATGCATCATAGGAAAAAAAATCAGCAAAATCATTATTTTGAATAAAATTATACTGTGTGTGTGATATGTGTTAAATGGCACTGGATGGAACCAATTAGCCAGGCTATTTAATTAAATGATTGGTACCTGGTATGCACCCATCATTAAAATGTTACATTTTATTTTATTTGTTATATTTTGTTTTCTATATGCCATTTTTTTTTTTTTTTTTTTTTTTAGAATTATTATTTCTAATATTTTAATTTCATTGCCCTTGGTATATACAATTTGTTCTCAGCTAAGACTTTTATGAGAAACTGAAAAAATATTTTAGCCCTAAAATTAATAAATGCTCATTAAAAACGGTGAAATGTTCACTATACCATGTTGATTCGTTGGATGTGTCACTCGGGTAGCGAGTGTACCATACCAGGCTGCTTTTGCGCGCTTTGTCGAAGGGATAGGTTGGCTTTAATTGTTTGGACATAAAAAGTCCACCACGAAAACGAAAGGAGCATAATAAATTATAAAAGGTATGTGTATGTTCACTAATGAAGTTCACTAAATATTTTTTGTGCCATTTACTTTATATTATTTTTTATTTTTGGGTATCTTCCCAGTAATATACTGGTTATGTTAAGGTTAGGTCAAATTACCTTTGTTTATTTGATATTTATTTATTATCTTTACTTGGTTATTCGCCTACAATACGTATTTTTTACCTAAGGCTTTCATATTTTATATATTATATTGCTATATTAAGGTATAACCCCTACCTTTTAATTAGTTTTACCTTAATTAATGGCCTCTCATCCAGAAGTTGTTTACTTATGTGGCTACGTTATCGGATGGTAAATTAGAGGCTCTCGTAGCACTTAAAATATTCTAAGCACCCTTAGAATGCATCACTTTTAGATTGAAAATGCACAGCCATTGAATTTATCTCTACTTTTGATTTATATTTTATTAATAAAAAAATACTTGCACTCCAAATCGGCAACTGAAGAAGTACGACAGACTGCAGAAATGTAAAACAATAATTATCAGCTGTAACCTCTGTTAATCACTCAATTAAACAAACCAGATATTTTATAAAAACAATATATTACAAATAAATAATGAAACACCTAGTGTATAGGTTCCCAGTTAAATTTAAGACTATATAAAAATTACAAAGGAGCCTAAAGGGCTTAAAAATGACAGTAAAATGCAAGCTAAAAAATATAAAAAAGCTTACATTTTATATGGGCTCTAAATCAAAACATTAAAATGGCAAAAGCTATTGACTTTACGTCGAGGTGAGAAAATCCAACATTTACCAAAAATATTGATGAACCTTGTTAAGGAAGTAGATAAGTTACAATAAGACCTGGCAATTCCTGTGGCAAATGATAAGACACAAGGTATACCTTTCCTGGTAGATTCTTGAGATCCACTCGTGGAATGTGGAAATCCTAAGGTACGGCTATCTGCCAAATCGAAGATCCAGCAGAACTGGAATTTACCAACCCTGAGTGTACTGTACCAACAACGGGAATATCTTCTAGTCTAGCTTTCATGATTTAAGGCAATGGTCTGCACAGCTTGGTCACTTGAGGACTTGTTTCTCGGCCGTCTCGTCAATAGAAGAAGAAATTAGCAGTATCAGGTTTATCTATTACAGTAAAATTTGAAAGTAACAAACTATGTCTAAATGTCCACGCTTAAGCTAGAAATCACACGTATAATATTTGAAATTTAGACGAAATTAAACAGTTAATTAAATTAATATAATAGAATTAAACTAATTAAAAGTAATATGAGTTTTAATTAGATCTTAAGAAAATATTCACAGGTGAATAGGTAACTAATTATTTTAATAACTTAGTTAATTGATACTTACACAAGTATCAATTAACTGATACTGAACAATGATAACTGATTACTAACTGATTATTAACTGATACTGAAAAATGATTTATTTAGGTAATAATAAACTTACGTTAAATTTGATTTATGATTACCAAATATGACAAATAGAAACCAGTGGAATTAGCAGTAAATACAAGAAAATGGTATGCCAATTAAATAAATATGATTAGATATGCAGAAATATACTTAACCTATATTTCTGCATATCCTGGCTGATATATTAAATTTAAAGAAAAATATGGCCTAAGCCGTAGTAGTTTATTGAAAATACGAAATTATTCGGTATGTATAGCACTTGGACTGAGAAGATACTGTGATCGACACGATAAGATACAAAATGCAATAATTAAATATTCATTTAATTACCAAGATAAATGAAGCGGTATAATATATCAAAAGATAAATATATACGTATAACTCTGGTTAAACCCAGATTATCTATATCAAACTTATATTAAGATAATAAAATGTGGCCCAAAGCCTATTTTACCGTCGAAACAAAGTGAAAGATCGCTCGTTGAAATCAACGTAATTTCTTATGGAAAACTTTACTACATGAACAATGAACAGCTAGATTTAACAGTATCCCCCCCCCCCCCCCCCCCACACACCCTCATCAACACAGACATCTTTCTTCCTACCATTCTGCTAGTGGCATACGCCTCGTGGTTTATAATCGCAGCGGTCTATGATCGGAAACATTTGAATTTACTAGCGGTATTATTTACGTAGCGCTTTTCGCGACGTATTTTAAAATATTCGAGATACGGTAATATGTAAAATATATACTATTTAATGGAATGGAATTTATTTACGTTAGAAAATTAATTTGTTCAACATAGTGGAACAAATGATTTACGATAATCGATATTTTAGTGCACGAATAATGCTAAAAAAGGCTTATAGTTAAGGAAGTGGCACGTCAAGTCGATAAAGGAAAGGGCCAATATTGGAAAGGCAACCGGATAGCGAATGGTAATCTGGGCCTTTGAGTAGTACAGAGCCCCCTCGTTGCGGCCAAAGTGACCCCAAATGGGCAGGGGCGGAATATTGGGGTGGGGAAAAATCGAAAATTTTTGACAAAGCAACCGGATAAAAATGCGCTAGCATTGAAGGTAATGGCCTAATTATATAATAAATTTTTTTTGCCAGCCGAAACACACGTTTTTGCACTAGCGAATAAAACTCGCCCATCGGACCTCGAAAACGTAGGGGAAAGGTGGTTTGGTAGCGTTCTAAAATACTTCCATATACTAAATCGTTTTGGTCGCCGGCGCCGGCGCCGTCTGCAGAGACAGAGTGCATAGTGGTAGTGGAAAACGTAAAAGTATTGTTGAAGTATAATGAACATTCACAGACTTTTTTAAGTCCAAGCAGTCTGTCAATATTCATTGAAAAAGATTTCAACAATTTTGTGCAGCGTATGGAATTATTGTAATTTTAATGAGGTTTGGGGGTGCCTAAATAGGGGTTAATTTAATCAAAATCGGATGACATTGATACATACTATTATTTGTACTTAGGACAGTATAAATTTCGAACGCCGTCCGATTTCAGCAATTTTTAGTGTTTTTTTTAATTATTGTTGAAACAATCGAAAAAAAGGGTTTTTCGGCGACTGAGTGGTTGTATCTCCGAAACTGCCCATCGGGATCGGATGGAAATTATTTCCCAATGTTTGGTGGTGTCAATAAGTATGCTTACCAATTTTGAAGCGGTTGCCTCATAAGTTTTTTTCTTGTTTTTTTTATTCGCTAGTGCAAAAGCGGCCGTGTGTTTCGGTTGGCAAAAAAATTTTATTATATAAATAGGGTATTACCTATTAAAAATTTTTCGATTTTGCTCCACCCCCATATCGCCGCCCCGGCCCATTTGGGGTCACTTTGGCCGCTACGAGGAGGCTCTGTACTACTCAAAGGCCCAGATTACCACTCGCCACCAGGCTGCCTTTCCGATATCGGCTTGACGTGTCATTTCCTTGAATATTAGTTAAATGCCCAAAACTTTAATATATTATGCACAACCATTTATTATAATGCGAGTTCTAATCTTAGTAATTTAAAATATATAAGTATTTAATGCGAGGTATTTGATATTTTAATGTGCAAAATAATAATTTTTGTACTCAAAGTATTTATAATAATGCCTAAATCATATCCATTTAAATATACAGAGTGAAATATAGTATATGGAGTATACGGAGTTGTTATGGAATTTTTATATAATTTTTAATAGACATGTTCAGCTAAATTAACAAATAAAGATTTGCCTATATGATAGTATAAAAAAATCCCCATCTTCAATAGTTTTGAGATTATGACTTTTTTTCTAGCTGTATCTTTATTAAAAATAATAATTAATAACTTTTAACTAAACAATATTTTCGGCACTCGGCATACTTTCATAAGGTTGTTCAACGCATATTGTAAATCTTATCACAGATATGGTAAAATTTATATAAGCTACCGGAAATTCTCTGCAGGTGGCTGCGACGGGCATTAGTCGCAGCAAACCCAATGGTTTAAATCGGGAGAAACAGCGGATAGCCTGAGGTGATTATTACCACTATCTTGTAGCCTATGACTGACATTTAGCGTTCTGTGGGAAGGTGCATTATCATCTAAAAAAATAAAGTCTTCTATTTATTTCTATCATCAGTTTTTTTGAGAAACCCGTAGAAGAGACACAATGTGCAAAAAAATCAAGTATGCAGTGTATGACCAATTAAAAATAATATTTTTTTTCTCAAAAACAACAAATTGTGTCACTTTTTTTATATAATTTCTTTTAGGTAGTATTAAAAAGAGGGTAATCTATTTATTTCTGTCATCAGTTTTTTTGAGAAACCTGTAGGATTTGGTGATGTAGGAAAACTTGGTATGTTACCATGACACTTGCACATATATTTCAAAATTTCACCATTTCACCACAAATTTCAAAAAGTAGCGAGGTGTGCCTCTTGGTCTCCATTCTCGAACTCTCCTAGTCACTGTGTAGAGCGGAACTCATTATTTAAAAGGACATTTTCAATCCTGCTAGTTTTAGTGTTCATTTGCCTACATGATTGTCTCCTTGTTAGTGGCAAGCCTCTCATTGATCTACAATAAACTAAATTTGTTTCTTTAAGTCGTGTTCTAAAAGTGTCTTTCTACATAACTAGTTCTATATATGTTTTTGCTACGACGCACCGTTTTCTAGATATCTGGTCTCAAGTCAGCAATTCTTTAAAAACTAAATTTTGTTCTACATTTTGATTCGCTATTCTCGTGAGATGTCGAGTTCGGATGAAGATGATCTTGCTTTGGCTGCTTATATCGTTGCATGTAAGAAAAAGCGAAAGACGAGGGCAAAAATTAATATCCTCTAATTTTGCGTTCCAGTGTAGATAGAGCAGACATAAATAGATTAAAGATCCAGAATATAAAATTTTTGTATGCAAAATATTTAAGACAAAGTTGCAGGCAAAACCACGTTGAAACGTACCACGTTAATTATTTAGTTGAGACGTTACCATGTAACTCATTATAATCTGTTATAGATAATAATTAGGTGGTAAATTGAGATTGAATGAATTATATATTTTGTGTTTATCTATACTCTATCCAACGAGAGAATGGACTTGCTTTGCGCATCGGCGACTAAAAAGGAGGGGCTCTGTAACGAGCTACGCAGGACCGTCATTCGATGAAACAAATACAAACTGTGAATAGGTAGGCAGTAGTAGGTACTTTATATAATTAGGTACCAGGTAGGTATCGGACCCAGGCGCCGGCCCTGGCTACCTGCTGAGCCAATTAAGACGTTTAGGGCGTTGAACTAATGTTCTAAGGGGCGGAGATCTGATCAAAACAGACGATTTTTCGCTCGAGTGCAAGTCCATTCTCTCGTTGGATACAGTATAGTTGTATTATATTTTGGTGTATTATATTTTGGTCACATGTACTTAATTACCTGCGGTAAACCTATTTACATGTTTTATGAAAAACAAAATTCCTTTATCCCTAGACCGGTTAACTTCTCCTTAAGTTAAACCCTTTAAGTACTTTTTATCATGGCATAATTATGGTCAAGTTAGAAGGCTATTCTCCGCCCCTGCTCTTAGTGGATTACCTACAGAGCAGCTTGCGGCATTAGGTTTGCTACAAAGCACAAAGCTGCAGATAAATGGACACGTGAGGAATATGTTTGAGAGGCTTACGTTGAGTAAAACGAAATATATGCTGCGAAATTAAATTATGTTGTTATGAATTTGCATAATAAGAGACAGTAAGAATTTAATTAGCATATTTCCAAATTGCTGACCGACTGCATTTTTTTTACTTTTTATGTGAATAATAAGTATACGAAAACTTAGCTTCGCTGTTATGATTTGCATCATAGCAGCTCTTCATGAAAAATATGACATTTTAAATAAAAACATGAATTAATCACATTTCGTGACAAAATAAAAGTTTTCCAAATTTGATAGAACTAATAAGTACGCCTATTTTGTTTGTTATTTTAAAAAGCTATTTAACATCATTTCAATCGATAGCATAATCAATATATTATTACTTAAACTCCATAAATTGACTTAAAAAAAACATAAGAAAACCTTCGGGCAGAACAGGAAGTAATCTACAATTGCCTTATCAGGGAACATATGATATGACATCGATGGCTACATCTTTAATCTAAATAAATTTTTTTTAACTTAAGTCCATAAGTCTGTTTCACTCAGAGAAATTTTTCGCAAGAATAAAAGCGTTTTGGCTCCATATTACTGTATTCTGAGCGAAATTTCACATTATTTATTACGTAGGTAGTAACATGAGCGGCATATGATGTCTATCCATTATTTCTACTAAACTCATAATCTTCTATTACTTTTTCTCTTCTTCGTATCCTTTAAATATGCTTTTATGTTGTAAATTAAATATTTAAATCGTAAAATTTATACTACCTTTTTTTTGTTGCTCCCGTTTCGGGGAATGATTTATTTTAGTATTATGAAAATTTATGCGCTATAAATTAAGGCAGCTCAAGATTAACAACTTACTTAATTGTCATTAAAAAGTCATAGTGGTTTATTTTTAATTTATTACTTTAGTAGGTACAGTGGCGAGCAGTTGAAAGTAAACGATTTTATTTACCTCATGTAATTGTAGCTTTAAATTTTTTAAGTAATGTGTATGTAGCCTGTGAATTTATTAAATGCGAGAAGTGACTTTCTGTTAAATTTATTTCTCCATAATTTTAAAACATGGCGAAGCTGACAGATGAGCGAAAGACACGCATCGAAAATTATTTTAGTACTGGGTGGTTTTTAAGTGCTATCGCCAACCTTTTCCAAGCAAGGGAAAACTGAAAAGAAAATGGTTGCAAGGTGAAGATATAACGTTCCATCATGGGGGAGGAGTTGCAAGGAGAAGTAATTTGATTCAAGTTGAAGAAATCATAAATTGGTTAAGAGGAAACCTCTTTGATACGGCTGCAATGCTTGTCATGGTACGCAGTTTTGCCGGCGAACCGTAATTTTGGAACTTAAACGAATTAGTGGCTCCCTTAGGCAAACCGGTGTCCATACAGGCAGCGAAGATCGTCAGCGACAACATAAGCTTGATTCTTGAGCAGCCTTATCGGTGTACCTCACTATTTTACTTCCCTTTGCCACCCCCGTAAACGTAGAACACCCATAATACATCTATTCAACTCAGAATGGTTCACCCAAATCATCTCGGTTTGACCACCTTAGCTTTTTTATAGCGCGCTTAGACCTCGACATAATTTTACTAAATTAGTAAAAACGTAGAGCTTTCTCCCTCTTGCCGTCCCCGTAAACTTATGCCGGATCACTTCTGTTCGATGCATAAAGGTCCAATATACACGAGGACATCCAAATTATCCCTATCGGATCACCCTGCGTGGTCGCAACCGAACATTTGTTTACTTTCGCTGTTTATGTTCCCCTATAACTGGTACGTTTTGGTGTGGCTTTTCTTCCATTATTAGGTAAATATACTTGGTATAGTGATCCAAGCCTTCTGCATGCCGTCAGTTCCCTTTCGCTTGACGGCCATCCTGTCTTAAAATCAAGATCGGATCTCGCACCCCCCCCGAGAACACATATCACCAAAACAACAAGTCTAACAGAATTACCACGATGAAGCCTGTGGACTTCGATATTGATATCGATATGTGCGGCATTGTTTTTCCTCTTCTAATATCATATTCGTTACATAATATATTCGTTTTATATGTATATAATAATTCAGCAAATAATCTGCCTTCTTCATTTTAAGTTCATCTTCGTTAACCCTTTTCAAGGTATGATCTTTTAGCCATCTTATAGAGTTGTTATTTGATCTTTTAGAGTTATATGAAATTAAAACGACGCCCGTCAGATGCTTTGTAATGACAAGATTGTTATAAATGAGTAATTATTATTAAATAGAATATTGCAGTTCGTTAACTACTTGTACTACCTGTTAAACCGTGAAGGTATGTTGAGGAATACCTTTACCAATATGTTTATACTTTTGTTACCGTAGCTTTTAGATTGGTTACAATACAGAAGTGACAGACAGTAATTATAGTATTCTAACAGCTTTTCTATACGTTTTAGATTATATTTAAAACTCCATAGTTTATTTCCTTTCAGTTTTGTACTGAAGTGTCCTCTGAACTAAATAAATCAGGGATTTAATTCGCTAGAGGACTCTGTAATTGTTAGATCTCTTGTCAGATGCAAATTGGACATTGTCAGTAGCTGTTGACGCGAATGTAAATAAAACAATACGAATGTAATATGTCTCGATAGCAAGTGTATATGCAAATCGATTGCACTCCTAAGCGCATCAATCAGCATACTATAAAGATGTATTAATGTAAATTGTACACCCTTCACCTACATAATGGGACCAAATAAGCACTTATTATCTAAACAGAAACTTCAAGAAAACATCTGCAGATGAGTTTCAACGTCTATGTCATTTTTTTACTTATCATATTTAATTTTGACTATTTTATTAAATTAGTAAATTGTAATACCTACTTTTAGCAATTATAGGAATAGACTTTGATTCCTTAACCTCATTTCAAATATAAAATCCAAGATTTAGTATGGAAATTAGCAGTTATAAATAATGATTAATATAATTATATGACTACTATCTGACGATGAAATTTATAATAAAAATTTTGTCAAATTTACCACAACTAAAAGTTTGATTTGATCTGAAGAGCCTCTGGTCTGCGTTTAAAACACCTCACCATATGTCCTTAGATTGGCTTTGATTAGATCTACCTCTTTTCTGGAATGACCTGTGGACTGCAGCTGATTTGACGTCAGGGAGTTGACTGACCAGTATTCCGTACTATGATCGACTATCACAGAATTAAGTTTATCAGATGTTCGGCTTATAATGGCCTCAGAAATAGTCGGCAGTATAGCCCTTTAGGTCTAGGAAATGGTAGATCTTCTGGAGGCTAGAGGTGGTTGCATGAAAATTTCATCAAGTTCGATGATAAATGGCACGACGGTACATACTGCCTATAATTTAATTTTGCAAAAGTTAATACAGATAAATAACATTATCTAGTCTTATATATTAAAATAAGAAGTACGAACTGATTATTTTTGACTTTTATGAAGATATAATTTACCAGAAAGAAATTATAATATCTAAAAATGAATTTGCAATGTAAAATAACCAAAAATAGCAATAATTGAATAAAATTTAATAAACGAATTTAGCAGTATACATTACAAAACAAATTGCAGTAACTATAGAATGCAAGTAAAATGATCTGCCCATTTAATTAAAATGCAATATGTATAATTTAATTGATTCATAGATGAATCAGTGAATTAATTAGTAACGCAATTCCTATAATTAAATAAAATTATGCTCTCAAAAAAAGTAAATATCCATGCAACTAGCAGGTTAAAAAAGATTTATCTAAATGATTAAACTACGAAAATTAACAAGCAAGGCTTTATGATATTTGATAGATTATATTAATTTGCTCTATATTTAATTATAGCTAAATAACCAAAATCTATCTATACGCCATTGTATATTAGAAATTGGAAAATGTAATTTTTTTCTAAACTACTAATGCGTCCTATGACGGGTTTACAAAAACATTAAAAATATACCTTGCACGTTTAAATAATACCAAAATTTCACCACACAGCTGAAAATTAAATTACAAATAACCATTCGGCTCTATAATTTACCAGAAAAAATATTGGCTATACCTTACCAGAGTTACCTTACTTTAGAAAAATTACCAATTAACCTATTACCAATTCTTGTTATGCAAATAAAAATTGGAAATAAATATATGGGGAATTATCCGTATAAATTGCTACAATAATTAATAATTAATCTACTAACTTCACTAAACCACAGCATTAACGTGGTATCATATATATAAACCCTTGAAAATTTAAATAAATTTAAATATAAAAATTTAAATAAATTTTAATTTAAAATTTAAATAAATTGATAAATTAATTAATTAACTAAATAAGGAAATATACCTTTATAGCCTTTATAGCTTTATACAGAATATATCATTTATAGCACATTTATAGCTGGATGGTAACACAAGACATATATTTCAAAAATATGGCATGAAGCCGTACTGGAATAGTTCCCCTATTTAAATTTCCCCACTTGCTTTCATACGATAGCAAATAGTTTTGTCGAGGAAGCCACCTACTATGTAATTCATTATTTATTATTTGCCTATAATATGTGCGACTCATTTAAATAATACCTATTTACAGCTAGAAAATATATTTTATTACTCAACTGTAAAGTACTGGATTTTTATTCCGTTACAATTAATATGCAGGAAAATGATAACGCAAAAATATTGTTATTCTTTGTCAATTGGTTGTTGGGGTATTTCCTTGAATTTATCAGCAAAAGCGATATAAATATGTAGAATTTAAATTTCATAACAAGCTTTGTTGATACCTTCCTGGAATCATTGTAAAATAATTCGTATTCTTTATTTCGACCAAATTCATATTTTGTATATATATCAGAGGTACCGTGATTTTAATAAATATTTATGATGTGAAGTGGAATTAATGGGAAAAATAACCCAGGTAGAAACCTCTCTGCAGGAGGCAAATATTTGAAACAAAATGTCGATAATGCAAATAATATCCAAAACAAGGTAGGTAGCCGCTCAGATCCAGAGAAGTATTCAAGATATTACCACCACATTCCCGAGTCTGTGAAAGCCGTCTAACAAGGCAGGGCTATTTCAGTAATGCAAATTCTATTGATTGCATTCAATTTGACAATCTCATTCGTAATCCGGAATATATAAGACAAATCCAAATCTCATACTAAGTCTCTGAGGTTCCTCCCTCTAGTTCTTCGCAGGCGGCTAATTGGATTGCTTTTACACGACCGTCGAGATGAAATTTGTGATTGTCTATAGAATTTGTGTCTAAATATATACAAATTCCAATTATAAGTTAATTTTATTCTCCCGCCTGGAAACTGCTAAATAATTTCATTTTCGACGTACAATAAAATGTTTATCACTACTAACGGCAATGATTCATATTATAAAATATGTACACTGAGAAAAGGATTTATTAATAATATCTCATATTTAGTAACTATTATTGTAATCGCTAGTGACAGTGCTTGTTAGATATATTTCCCATAAATACCACATTTATTGTTATACATTTAATGACAACCATTTCCTCACATACTTCTTTATTTTTATTGATGAATGTCAATTATTTATATCAATTAACGTCTTTCATAATAAATTAGCAGCGCATTAAAAATCCCTCAAATTCAGGACACTTGAAAAAATTCCCAAAAAATGCATTTTTTTATTTTCGTAGATTATGATTTGATATTTCTGGATTTTAATAAATTTTCTTTCTTGGCAAATATTTTTGGAATATATCTAAATACCCCAAAATAAGCTGCTACACATAAATCCTCAGGAATTTTTTCTCTCAAATGAAACAAAGAACTATATGTATAACCAACAGTCAAACCAGATTAAAAATGTAATATCTCTTGAAATTATTAGTATATTTAACGTAAACGTCAGACATGAAATCCCCTGTTATTCCCCCAAGTAAATATTTTTCCCCAGCATAAGTCTCCAGGAAAAATAACCCAAAAAAAAATAAAGTCCCTTAATTTTTGGGGAAAATCCCCTAATATGACAACCCTAATCAAGTATGCCATGGTAGACTTAAATATAACAAATAATATTAAGTGTAGGCGAGATATACCAGATTAAACCAGATCCCACTAGAGGCCAGTTGCTACTACCCAGCAGACATTAGGAGTAGCGAACTACTCAGAGAGCCAATACTTCTTCCTGCATTGAATTACACCAGAAAATCCCATATCGTAGCTATGGTTTACCAGTACATCCACCAGGTGCAGACTAGTTTTGAGCTATTACCACTCATCAGTACATGTAGAGGAATTAGTGACCAAAATATCCAAACAGTCAAGCCGACCGAGTAGTTTAGTGTAGTCGAGAGATACCAGGTTAAACTAGATCCCTCTAGCGGCCAGTTGCTACTGTGTGTGGTTGTAGCCCAGTTACATGTTTCTTACATTTATGCATACATAAATATATTATAACTGATACAATTGAGTAATAAATATACAAGTTTGTATTAAATATTAACAAACACCACAGTACATATAGCATACATTACATATACTAAAAATAAAATGACCACATACGCAATACATTGTTCTTTCTCGAAAACTATAGGGGGTTTGCGTAGGAAATGATTTAGAAGTCCAGAAGGGTTGGGTACTAGAAAATGAACTCCTGGAACCGATAACGACAATATTACCACCAGCTCCAGATAAATTACTGAACACAATATTTTGCAATTGCAAGAATTGTTGTGCTTCACGCTGCGGATGCAGGAGATCGGGGTTGCAATGTTCTTTAGCTTGTGTCGAGTGTAATGGGCAAGCCTGTTTCAATGCTTCATCGTATCAAAGCGATCTCGATGAAGATAGTATATTTAACCCCGAAATTCTAGCATATCTAGAGACAAATATCCTTGACGACGAAAATAATGATATTGAATTGGATATTTTTGAGCGACCGGAAGACGACGGTGAAGAAGAAGAAGAAAGTTAAGACTCAAGTCCTTCTAATTATAAAAGTTTTTGAAAAACTTCCCCACATTTGATCTTCAACTGTAATATTAATTATTAAACAATGCAAATTATTCATAATTACATATTTTTAATTATTTATAGACTTTATATAGCGTATTATTTACCGGAACTTACGGTTACCCTTGCATTATGCTGTGAATGAAACGGTTAGGTATATAAAAAAATGTTTGAGACAAAAGTTGTAGATGATTTTTTTCTCTATAATTTTTATAATAAATACAAATGGCATTAAAACCATAGAAAGTGCGATATTTGCAAAAAAAAAACGATTATTGCGACCATTGACCTTAAATATCTTAAGACGCGGACAGGAAATTTTATGAGACTGAGATAACGTTTCGAACGCCAAAATAAAGTTTACAGCTTGTTATCTCGCAGTCCGGGGTGAAACCTGTAATGTGATTGGACTATACCGTACTTGCATTTTCTTAGTAACTATGTGTTTTTGGGAACCTCCATTTATTACAGTCTATTCAGTTGTTTCAGCTGGCTCCAGTCACTTCAGTAATTCCAGCTGGCTTAGGGAACCGCAACTTTAAACACGGAGACAGAGAAAAATAATGTTGCTGCTTATGTATTCTATGTCAGTTGCTAATGACTTACTTGTTAGTTCACAGATAGTAAAGGGTTTACACAGATCAAGCGGCTTTTACATTGATACGAGAGGCTGACAGAATATTTAACATCAATTAATAAGTTCGCACAACTCGCTTCAAACTTAGCAGGCGAAATCGCTCATAAATCGTTATAAATATACAAGTATAACTATAAAAAGCTATTTCGTATTAATTTCGATGCATTAACGGTATTGCAGCCTCTGACATCATTCACAGCTATGACATGTGGTCAGAAGCTATGGGTTAATCTACGCCTTACGTCCTTTAAAGGACAATGGAATATAAAAGGATGTATTATTGTCTAATATTAATTTGAAAATTAATTACTTTAACTTTTTTCAGCAAAACTCTGAGAGGGGTTCCCTTTTAATTTATCAATCTGAATAAAAATGGCGATTGACATTTCCGAGAAAAAAATTCAGACAAAAGATTTACGGTTTGGGGGCATTCGATGTCACTGATACTTTGACCTGAGGTGGAGGGTTCAAGGGCATTCAAGGAGCAATGGATCTCTTTTATATCAGATTGACGGTGGATTCGATTCGATAGGTATCAATGAAAGGCAGCAATTGATAAAGACATATATTATAAAATATAATCGAATTACCAATGGGTACAACAATGAGCTAGAGTCTACAATTGTGGAGAATATCTCTCCACAAACACTCGGATCAGTTCTCTAATGTCATTAGCCTTGATATCACTATTTTATTTTTTTTATGAGCGGTAAATCTACCATTACGCAATCCCCCATACTTAAATAGAATGACAGAGAATAAAGAAAATATATTTAAGTAGAATGTTAGAAATCTAAGGAAAGTTTAGCCGCGAAGATAACCCTATTCTACCGTAGGAGCTTTATATCTCCTTAAATTAATAATATTTTGTTCGGCAACTTCTTTGCCTGACCCATCTGTGATTACGTAGGAATTAGGAGCGGCCACGGTCTGCATAAAGATGCAAAATGGCCCCTCATATAACAGAATTTGTTTATGAATATTACCTCTTTTACAGAGGACTGTGTATGCGATCGCATAAGCCCCTGATCCTGAACAGATAGTATACTTAGATAGGGAGAAGTACGTATTCTGAATGTCGCTTGTGTATAAAATGCATCTTGTTTGATCTAGGAACATTGGCGATTCCGGAAATATCGCCATATTACTATGGAATATAGGTGCAGCGTAAAAAGTTATTGGCTACAAAATCGTTTCCTATCAGGCGCCACCAAATTCGCGTCCCTGTGTTATGCTGTTATATGTTATAAAATATATTTATGACATGTTGTAACTTTGATCTATGCGGTATATAGTTACTGCAAAATAATCAGGTTTTAGTGATATGGAATGTGCTGTTCCACAGAATTTACGTGCGTTAATTCTGAACAAAAATGCGAGTTTCGATAACACAATCCTAATATATTTAAATTATTGCAAGCGTAGATAACCACAGTGCTGTAGTAAAACCATGTGACAACTGAAATGCGGTTAACCAACTTGACGTTCACATTATAGATATATCGATATTATAGGGTTATTTAGTCTGCGTATGATGCTTATTCATAAATATTCCAAATTTTAACCAAAACAACATTACAAAAATGAAAACTAAAACAACAAACTCCATGTACGTAACTAATGCCAAGCGGATATACGAAAATATGTGAGTCGCACAATAAGGTAAATTATACCTTTGCCGTAGGGTTTAACGTAGTCTAATTATATGGAAACAGAGAAAAATATTTATGAAGTATATTTTGAAATCTAATTTTTCGAATACGACTGAAAAAATCATACATAATTAAACGTCAATAAACGGAAGAAAATAACGTCACATAAAGCGGAAGTCATTCTACAATTCATCGAAAGTCTTTTTTTCAAGACGGTAACGTAGGTATTATGATAGATTTGGAAACTTAGATACTGGTTTTACAAATGTTGATTAAGCATCAGAGGCATGTCATAGTGGAAATCATAGTGGATTAAAAATCATAAAGCATAAACATTTTCGGTAGTTTCTAGAAACATATCAGTATGTTGTTGTAGCCGTAGTTGGTATAATATGTCGTAAAAGGGTAAAAGGTACCTTCATCAAGGACGAAAAAAAGAACAAAACGTGTCTGAAATTACTTTGCAAGAGCCTCAGTATGCAACCGAGGCGAGCAAGGCCGAGCTAGGATATAGCGCGAAGGAATCCGTGGAATGACCTTCCTCGGATGTACGTATAAATATGGCGTTTCACAACCATTTAAGTTTATCAATAATTGAGCAACAAGTAACACGTTACATATAAAATTCGTTTTAAATCCGGTAAAATAGTTTTAACAAGTGCTTATCCAATTTCTACTTAATTTACCACTGTTGCGTTTAATATTCGATGCTATAAGTAGTATACGTACTACGTATAACAGAGCATATAAATATATACTATTAACTAAGAAGGTTATTAGTTATTTTAATGTCTATGCCTACCGTTTTATTACATGATTTTCCAGCAAATGTACAGGTCGGTATCGCCATGGTAACACCTCGGTATCGCCCTTGCAACAGAAGAAAATTTTATCTTCTAACGTCTCTCCTCTTAGAAGTCAATTAATTAAAACGCAGTTCTAAACCTTCAATTATAATGCATTTCCAAACATTATAAAAGTGGACATTAGTACAACTGATTGTCAAGAAAAAATATGATTACCTTATATCGCGCCAAAATATAGCGTTCGCAGCGAATGTATGACATTGCATACGCATCAGCAGTTTCTCTTTAATAATCAAATATATTAGCTAATTTTTTAATTTTTTCTGTACAGCGTGGCCATAAAGTATAACCTCAATCTCCAAACTAATCAATTAACTGAACTGACTCATGGACTGAAACTGTACAAACAATCAAAAATATTAATATTAATTATTATACATTATTATTAATTCAATTATACAAGACATAATAACTTTTATAGATAATGATACGGAACCCTTCGTGTTTTTTTATATTGACTATAAGTTTGATTCCAATTCAATTGATTTTACGGAAATTTCCGCTAGAAAATCTGCTAAATTGGATACGTGAAACGAAAATTTGCAGACATACTTCAACACTGAGAACTACTCGGATATGATATATGATAGAATATTTGGAATATATAGGGTCAAAAAAAATATTACTAGAAATATTAAGTTTCGATTTTGTCATTAATATACAGCGTACCACCTTAAGGCAACGGAGCGACCATATCTCGGCCGTCATTCATGGTACAATATTGGGGTAAAAGTCTATATACAACTACTTCGATTTAAAAATATTTTTGAATTCCTAACTTCGGTAACTTATAAAATTGCAAAAAATGGTGTTTCAGTAAATCGATAATTTCTCCAAATATCTTCACTGTCATGTAGGTCGCAATGTATGCAATTTTTGTTCCATCCTCTGTTCCATCTCTGTTGAATCTCTGTTCCATCCTCTGCAAATTTTGTTTAAACATTTTCTTTCTAATTGCCATGGCAACGGTATGAAGGATAACAATTTGAAAATTTTAAAATGCTCTGTTTTGTTTGCCTGAGTTTGTCTCATTTGAATTTAACAAACGGCTCCTCATAAAGCACTATTTATCCGAATTTATTTCAAAACGCTCAACACGCAAATTTTGTTTTTAACGACGCACATATTGACATGAATCGTACTTTTTTCCCGCCATGTAGGAGCTGTCACATTTTTCGAAATACCAGGTACCATAGGACCCATATTATTAGACGGGCACCGCGCATCTGAACGTGGAAAATATTTTTTTTTGGTCTGCCAAAAAAAGTTTTCCAAGAAATGCGAACAATTCTTAATCGTGACTTCATAATAACTTTATAATATAAATAAAATCCGTGGCTATCTGGTTATATATATTATTACGCCTACATTTTAAAGGTAGATACATATACATGTTTAGATGCCTACATTTTATGCTTTTTACTTTTATAATATTCAAATTTTTTCTAAGGTATCAGAATCTTGTTGCAGTCGTAAGCAGTGTTGATACTAACCTAATTACAACATAAATATTCACATTAAGACTCATTGCCTTAATATGCATATAACAAAAGAAAACGTAAGTTTAGTAATGTAAATGTTACCCATATATAATAATGAAGTATGTTCTGTGCCCATAGTGTCTACTAATAGTGTCTAGTTTCACGATACTTATAATGTATACTAAATCCTTGCAAGAATTATTACACTTAATTAAGTGACCTCTGTGGTCCCATAAATATTGCTTATACTAAATAAATTTCAACAACAATGTCTCTTTCTTAAACCATTGTTATGAGACATCATATTTATATAAATATCCGGCGTTTTTACTAATACTGCCAATAAATATCAGCAGTGATTTTATGCAATTCCTGAGTTATTGTAAACCATCCGGAACAGCATATTATTTATTCGGTCCTGAAATTATCTTTTATCTTAGGTGGCAAAAATACCCTAAGAAATACATCTTTGAATAAATTTATTAATAAGGCAGTACCTATGGTTTAGCCGTAATTTAACAAAAACAAATTTATTTTAGATTTTAATGTTTATAATTATTAGAATCATCGTATCCCAATATTTTTTTTAATTCGTATAAAATTATGAACTCTAACGGAAAATTGGTTTCGATTTTTTGCACAATAGTGAAACCCTTTTTACTGTTTTAACACGCTTTTTTAATTGTTGGTCTCCCTTTATTCATATGATTAGGACAGTCGATTAAATATCAATTTAATTATTGATTTGTTGCGTCATTTTCAGCACGGCAACAAATGTCTGACTCGAGATCTCTGTAGGAGCTAGTAAACCTCAAATTTTCTAGTATTTTTATTGAAACCTAGTATTTTTATTGAAAAGTGTATAAGTTACAGATGCCCAAATATTGAATTCGCAAAATACATTTGGTTTTTGCTGTAATTTTTGTAGATTGAATGAAAAATTAAAAGCGAATAAATTATCTTTGACCGTTTTGCAATGTCACTAGTACGAAAAAAAATTATATGCGAAAGTATAAGAAATAAATTAGTTGTTCTTCACTATTTGTTTAATAACAATTGAAGCTTGTGCTTAATACGGAATGATTTTTTTTCCGAATAATCGGGTCATATGCTAAAGCGATTGAAATAAGTTCCGCACTATTGGCAGAAATTTCCTTATCCATTATTATGGTATGGTAAATATATAGCACCCGAAACTTTACCTCAAGGTAAGATTCAGAAGAAGCTATATATGATCGTAAAATTTCTTTGTATTTATTTTAAATTTATTTAATTAATGAATAAAATGTTCTATTTGAATGGATTTGTTAAATTGATTCAAGTTAAATTCATCTTTAACTGATGGATTTTATATTTAATTTGACGTATGAAAGATGGTTTGAAATTATTAATTTACAATGTTTATTTAAATTAGATTACGACAATTGTATATTTACGATTTCAAATTCCTAGTGAATAACCTAAATAAAATATTTCCACTTCGTTATAATATATATCACTAGACCGTCCTATGGGTCTAGTGGGTAAAACGTAATGATATAATTCAGTTAAAACCAATTTACTCGGCTATAAATCGTACGCCGAAATTTTATAATTGTTGTCATCTCCAATCAAATTATAATTAGTCTCGGTTGTCGGCTCCAGTTTCATTATTAACGTCATTTCACAAAATCCATTGATTAAGCAGATGACGGAAATGAAAAATTGCTAAACAATCACTGAGTCAGACATTTCACTCATTGATTAAAGTGTCATAATGAAAAACATATTTTTAAATCACAATCAAAAATGGGTCAACCCTAAAAAAATGTAAAAGCTTTCTTGTTAGACTAATTACAATTTTGTTTCAGGTATGGATTCTTCATTTACTTGGCGGAGGTTGATTGTTGTAGCAGATCAATGGTAATGTTAGAAACATGTTAATGTAGAAACATGAAACAATTGCATTTGTATGTAAATAAATGAGAACATGCTTTTATGAAGTTAAATTGGAATTAACACATTCAATTATTCTTATTAGCTTTATAAATAGTCGAGCACAACTTATAATTGGGACGATAGTATTATCAGTTGGTAAAATAATCAGATAAGACTTTCAAACACGCTATTTATCTATCGCGGTAAATATAGTTATTTGAATGATATAATTCAGGATATACATCTCCTGAAAGGAATCAGTGAACCTTTGTGGAAATGAATTAGAGGAATTATTGCAACTTTTTCGTGAAGGGCATGAGGATTCTGTTGTATAGCTAGACGACGAATATGTTGGCCTCTGATGTTGATCCTAAGCGTGATCAATATTATTAAGATCCGGATTGTACGCTGGTCAATGTAGTTTTGCTATTGCGAACGCCTACATCGTCCAGGTATTTACGTGCGATTAGTGCATGGCGTGGTCTGGTGTTGTAGTATCGCACGCTCTCTATTATATTAAATGGGGAAATCGGACGACAGGTTTTAGCAGAATAGCTTCCAATTATCCACGGAAGCTTCAAGCACAAACCTCCTCCTCATCGACCTACAGGGTGATGTTGAAGTTGAATCGCTGTTGATCTCCGATCACTTGTGTGTCGAGCACAACTAAACAGCAAGCGCAGTCGCCATTTTTCTTTCGGAGTAGTCCGTCTCGATTCACGAATCTGTTTGTCTCATATCGCCCGTGAAGCCGGTCACAGACAGAGAGCGATGTTTAATTGCATCCCCGTGTATACCAAAAAGCGCACTAGATCATACATGCGCGTTGGATTATTTTAGTCCTCGCTTTTCCTTTTTTTGTTCCAATTTCAATTTGATTTTCTTTTTTGTTACACAAGCATATCCGACTGCCAATAAATACAACTTGTTATCACTGTGTGAAGGATTTTTTTCAACTGGGGGACAAAAGTCTGTTCATTTAATCTTTGCAGCGTTAGCCAGCATAGGGAATAAAATGCCCACTGATGTGAAAGTGGAAAGTTCCTAAAACGGTGCTGTTCATTTTCATTGTTTATTTTATTTCATAAGCATTGGTCATATTTGTATGTTTATTGATTGTGTGTTGATATTAATTGAATATTGTTTCGTGAGTTTTGGAATATTAAGATCAATATGTAAATACACCGACGGACATAAAAAGTGGCGCACCTAGATTTTGTCCCAAATTTGATGTTCAATAACTTTTAAATCAGGCTTTTAAAACCGATTATGATTTTGACACGAAATTTGATTGTCGCTGTGGAGTGAAATTTTATTTGTATTGAATTCTTAGGTTGGTCACGGTGTTTACCATTCTTTTTTCAATATTCTCTTTTTTGAATCACCTCTCTAGCCCCTTCAGCAACGAAGATTTTTTTACATTTTAGATGAAACGGTGTTATTAAGTTTGATATTCAACAAGGAGGCTATGGTAACGGTTAACACTGAAACGGCAAAAGATTCAGTTGAAATTCTCGTAAAAAAATATTCAGTTAACGTTCTAAAAGAAAATGCCAATGCAAATTAGTCCAATTCAAGTAGCTAGAGTTGTGGCTTTGGTAGAAAATGGAAGGAGTCAAAGATATGCAGCTCGTATTGCTGGTCTACCAGAAACAACTGTCCGAAGAGCGATTCAAATTTCGTGTCAAAATCATAATCGGTTTTTAAAGGCTGTACATATTAAAAAATACATTTTTTATGGAAAGCCAATTACGAAGTAGTCATTTTGGGACAAAATCTAGGTGCGCCACTTTTTTTGTCCGATAGTTTATTAAATCAAAAAGGTTAATGACATTAACGCCTGGAAATAAGCACCTTGCATACTTGCTACTTTACCCATTGTAAATCCGGCTTACTAAGTCCAACCCACCACTGCGAAGTTTAACTGATTAGACTTTAGTCGATTAAAGGCGATTAAAGCCTGTTTTTTTCTCTTAGCTTGAAATTTTTGTCTATAACTTGTGAAATAAATAAACCGGCAAAAGATTTCGAGTGGTAAATAGATAAATCTTCCGTACAATGTTGGCAGAATCGAATAAAAAACTTTGGAACCGTTCTCAAACTGCTGTAAACATGGACAAAGTTTCGCGTTCCGCGGTTGATTTTAAAGAAAACTACCTCCTGTCGTTCTCTAGCAGACCAGCAAATCCAAACTTAATTGCCGAATAAAAGGACCATTTGTAAGAAATACATTTTGTAACAGTACGGCAGAGCCTGCGGAATAATATTAGAAATATTCGAAAGCTCTTCCACCCCGCCGTCAAAAGGTCAAACTTTAATGTATATATTTTATATAAATATATAGGGTGAGCGGAATACCGGAATTTCTCCAAGCCTATATTATTAGGCTTGAAGATTAAATGCGAGAATGGATTAACCAAGTAGATACAAAAACGTCATTACCGTATGAGAAATATTGTTGCTATGCCTCCCATCTCTAGATATTATGCTTAGACCGCTGCCGTATAGGGCAAACCGACTACAATATAGTTTAACAGCACATTGTTCTTTTATTTGAAAATCGTTAAGAGAAAAACATCGAGTTGGGGTATCAAAATTAACTACAGTCCACTTCTTAAATTAATCAGCGCGCAAATATTCTTGGCTAGATATGTCACCTCGATAAGAGGAGGCCGAGGGGTACCATCATATCATACCAGAGAAACTCCACATAACAGCTACCAAATGTGACATAAACTTACATGGATCTTTGCGTCGATGCTACCAGATTCCTTTAATCGATCACTCAGTTTTTACTCAATCCTCGTACAGGAACGGTATATGAAGGTGATCGCAGATTTCCGCTATATGTGATGCCATTTTAAATGATGAAGCTGCTTCACATTTACTCAATATAGCCAGATGTGTCGCATACCTTTGGATAATATGTTCTAGCTAGTCATCTAGTTGAGATTTTATGGAAGGGAAAGATTTCAACTACTACATAATATGTCAGTTCTGAAACCACCAGATCATCTTTTGTTGGACTTGGTTGCACTTTTGAGGAGGCAGACGGACGGATGCATACAAGAGACGCAGTCGCTTTAAAGGGCTTTTACATGATATATAAGATTTTTTCAAATCAGATACAATGATGCAAGGTGAGATGATATTCATTTTTGATTGCTCTGATCAGTGTGATCAGAACACACCGAGGAAGATGATGAGCATAGTGGGTCACGTGGTCGTAAATGATGCGGTGCTGGTACATACTGTTACTGAGGTTGCCTCCTCTCAATTTCTGTGGTCCTGTTCTCAATGGATTGGATTTACTCTTATATGTCTCGCACCCCGTGTAGCTTGATGATCTTTGCCGCAGTTGGCACATTTTGCGGGGTCCGGTTTTGGTTTGGTACACTGGGTGGTTAGGTGATTTTTTTGCGCCCTTCAGGCACTTTGGGTCCTTTGACAGTTTGCTGCCGAGTGACCCCTCGTCCTTATGACAGTTGCTACACACTGGGTTATTTTTCTCTTTCTTTTTTTCCTTCTTTCCCAGCTTATTTTCGTATGCATGACGAATTTTACACTAGTGTTCCAATTTTTAAGATTTACTCTCTTTTCTGTGATTAGTAGGAATAATGGCCTATCCTGTGTCTTCATGGTGACTTTTGTTAATGTCTTCGACGATTTTTTTGGGGTCAGGGTTACTCTCTAGCCCCCGTAACATAAAAGCATGGGTTTTCTGGTCATTTGTTGCATAGGTGTGAAACTGCGCTTTTTCGTCTGTATTTTTTGAGTACTCGATGTGCTCGATCGGTTTTTTGTAAAGATAAGCACGGAAAATCGTGCGTACTTGACGTGAAAGACTAGTTTGACTCTTTCACTAATTTGCTTGGTCAAAGCTACGTGGTTCCCTATGCTATCCTTAAGGTGGGGATGCGTTCTTTTTATTTAGTTTTGTTGGGGTGGTGGCAGTTTTGTGGCGTCTTCTTGTTCTCGGGCTAGAGCCTGGTCCTTCTTCACCACTTGACTCTGGTTCGTCTGTGTCTGTTAAGGGTGTATATCTGTTTGCTGCGGAAGTTTCGCCCTGGTTCGGTTATTTTATTAGTTGGCTCAGTAGCAGGGGATTTTCGGGAATTGGAAGTCGTTAGTATCCAAATCAATTTCTTGTTCTGTATTGCTTGTGATGTTTGGTAGGGGCAACGTTTCTGGATTGTTCAGTATGGCTCTTTCCGAGGTTTTTCTGATGCGTGGCCTACTTATGCGTGTTTTTGTACTCCCTTTATGGGGCTCGCTGTGTGTTGATTCTTCATGTATCCTACTACCGATTTTGTGATTTTGTCCTTGGATAAATTTATGCATGATTTGCTTTGGTATTTTATTGCATTCCTGGTTCTGATTCTTTGAGTTACTGTCACTGGCACTGTTATTTAACTTGTTGGCTATTTCGTGTACCGATTTATGAGTCTATTTGAGGTTGCAATTATTGCACTTGAGTTCTTTCTCACTGCCCCGGTGGATCTAGCCGGGGCTCTTTTTTCTAAATCTAGTAAAATTAAGGTATCTTGACTACTAATCTTGACTTACAAATCTCCAGAGCTCCTAACTCTGAACTTTCTTAAGGTGGGTATTTCAGGAGAGTGAATTATTCATTTTATAAAATTTACACACTTCGAGATTGCGTTGCCTGTGACATAATACAAGAATAAGTATAAGTACATTTATTATTTCTGCCATAGTGTATTTCTGTCTTACCTCGTACATTATTTTTATACTTTACCATGACCATGACATTTATTAAGTTAACCTTCCGAAAGCACAAGTTCGCAATTTATTTATTGGTTTTGACGACTACGTGGAGAGAAGAGTAAGAGTAAGTAATTTTATCCTGACATTTAATCAATTATTTCGGCTGCTCAGGGTACATTTTATTTACCACACATATATTTTAATAATAATTCGATGACCAGCTGGGCTTTTCATATGAGACGTGTAAAATAATAGAATTGCTATGTCGGGGTGATTGCCAAACTTTTACCCTTTCTTTTAATAAACTCTCCGATACAAGGGAGCATCAGCGATGCCTTGCACCGTTTTATTACAACTAATAGAAAACAGATGAAGACGGGCGATGTAGCAGAATAAAAATTATTTCAAAAGCCCGGTAAATTCCCTGAAAAGCCCGTCTTTCCCAATTTCACGCCAAATGCCTCAAATTCAGAGCACCTGGCATTTCACTCGCAGTATATCCGTAAGTTAGGGGCCTACTAAACCGGCCGTATCCATCAATCAATCGGGATTTACAGTAAATTGTAACGTTTCATAAATCAGTTACCTATTAGATGAGAGTCAATCGCATATTGATTTCTAATATAATTAGCTAAACCGCTTCATAAAGAGCAACATGACTCAGTGCTATAAGGTCATTAATGGCGAACGAGTAGATACGATATGCTCATTGTTAATACTAATTACCCTAGGTATATTATTTTAGGGGTGTGTAGGAGGGAGTTTTTTAAGACTAGGTTGTTTCTAATTTCTAAAGACTCCTCTCTTTGTCTTTACATACATCTTTTATCAAAAAAAGTGCGTTCTGTTAACATTAATACATTATCTCTTTATCTATGTTCCTTTCTTGTTGTGTCATATCACTTACCTATATCTTGACATGCGATTCCTGCCAAGGTCCCTCAGGACACCACTGCAGCATTCTGATGCTTAACTAGGCTGACATTGCAAACCAGCAGATCACCCAACCACTCACCCCGGCTACTTGGGTGGCACCCCAGACGAAGAAAATGATAGACTAAAAATTCAATGACTAGAAAGGACATTATGATAGTTTGTTTACATGCCAAGGACGCGTTGTTTGCAACCACAACATTTTTGTGGTTTTAGTCTGATCATGCGTAAAACGAAGCAGGTCGAACATAACACGAAATAAATAACAAAATCTATATAACCTCAAAAAATAACTTGGGTGTGGTGAAAGGGTTTTGTGTGATGGTTTACTAATGGTTTTACTGCCGTAAAATAGTTTATTGTACCTTTGAGAAGTGTAATAGAAATAATTATAAAGACAATAACAGTTTCGTGTTTAAGGCGCAACAAAAAGATAGGTGAAATAATCATTGAGTTAATATATCTCATCAATTGTGTATCATTTAAGTTTTGGACATGTTTCAAATAGATGTGTGAATGTGAATCAATATGGAATATAAAAGGATTGTAGAGAATTGAATTCTCTACAAAATTGTTACTTACCTTTTTTATCGAGAAATACAATATACGCGTGCAAATGGACAAAAACACAAAATTCAAGATGGCGGGCACTTTCCATAATTATTGGGCAATAATATGATATCATCTACTCCGAGGGGGGGACATTTAACTGTGTAATTTTTTTTAACCCGACATTTTTTTTTGTAGAAAGTCTGAAATGATTGGGCTAAATACGGAGATACCGAGTTTGAGTCGAATGGGGCCAAAAATGACGAGAAGGTCCGTCATTTTCTATTGAATTTATGCTGATAAAAAGATCCGTGATCTGCTACCACTAGAATCGCGAAATACACATTTTTGAGTCGGAACGGACCGTGAATGGAAAAATTCGTGAGCCTACTTGGAGGTGTTAGGTATAATCAGTTGGAAATTCATTAGCTGATGTGTATGCCCATTAATACAGAGCCGTGTAAATGCAATTGAATCCTCTATGTGGGTACTCGTATATAACAGATTTGTAAGCACTGAACATCTTGCGATGTCAGTATAGAACAAAAAGACGTCATTAAGCATTTTGCACAATTTGTGATCGATTTGTGAACATAATCCGTCAGTTAAGTGAAATCGTATTCCCTTTGAATGCCTATTATTTCTCTATTCGTACGTCTGGTGGCAGTGGCGCACTGAAGGTTGAAATGTTTGCAATCGTCGATGCAGCAGACTTTTCTTTGCCTAGTCGGCATTATTTCCTGCTATTGTCAGCAATGCCGTTATTGTTATAATCCTCAGCGAATCGCAATTTCTCTTCAAATTGTTTGTTAACGAAGCATATTCCTTCCTTTAATAATAAGCTCAAAGTACTTTTTATTGGAATTGGAAATCATCCGTAGGATTTATTAAGCCGGCTGCAGCTTATACAATATTCTATAAAATAGCTACTTTAAAGGTGATCTGTTAATTTACCCCCTTAACGTAATTTTCTCAAATTTGCTTACATCTTATATTAAACTGCAAACCCCTTTCTCGTCGTCGCGTCGTGTTTACCTATCTCAATAACTGAACCTAAACTCTGCTCACTGCTGATTTGCTTTACTGCTTTACTTACATGTAAATGGGAAAATATAAAATTGTGGCCAGGCTAGTGGTCAGTAGTTTCGTGTATGCATAAAACATGCCAAATTGCTACTTGTAACTATATGATATAATAATAATTCACTTTGTTTATTTTAAATATAGACAAACTACTAGCTATAGACTTCATTCTGCTTAACTCTGTTTAACTTCTGTTTAACTTGTTAATACAAATTATTTTTTCGTAATAATTTACATTTTCTTTTCAAAATTATGGATAATGGTTGTCGATAAAGCCCGTCAGCGTAAACTTTTTAATTCAAAATGACCCATCTGGAATCTGGAATATGTCCGGAGTTCGGATCGAGATCCGCTGCACTTAGGCCCCATTGGGCCCCTTGTGCTTCCTCCGTGAGGGAAATGTCTCCCTAGGTCATCGACCAGCCCAATGTTGTACAAAAGGTGATGATGTTGCCCAGGGAAATTTCCCTCAAATTGGCCATAGAAGGCCAACGTTCCCCCAATATGGATTCTCTGGTCGATGACATTCGCAAAGTACATGCTCGATCGTTTCATCTTCTTGTTCACATCCTCTGCAGATGGGTGTGTCACTTTATCTCATGTTATAGAGGTGTTTCCTTACCCGGCAGTGTCCGATTAGGATTCCTGTAACAAATCGCAGTTTACCCCTGGACATTGCCAGATAGTTCCTCGCCGTCTCTTCGCTGGGATATCTCAAGAGATTTCTGGCCAGCTGACAGCTACTTGTTTCATCCCATAACGTCTTAAATTTTATGTGGGTGTTTTCCTTTATTAATTGAAGTTTCGCTGCAACTGGTAGCGTACTTGAGGGACCAGGCCCAAGGATACTCAGGTTGGCTGCCTTCTTGGCCAGTTTGTCAGCTTCTATATTGCCGTTGCATTCTGAGTGTCCTTTGACCCAGCACAGGCAGATGTTATTCATCTGACATGCTCTCACAAGTGCTTGGTGACATTCCCATGTTGATCCTTTAGTTATGACCCATAAAAAGAAGTCCATAGAAGGTCAGGTAACCTAGCAGGTCATTTAATTGGACCATGTTTTCCAATCCATCTTTCTTCAAAGTGTTCATTCAATCACTGCCTTACCGCCTTGCTACCATTACATTTGTTATCCTTGTTCAGGATTAAGGGTATGTGCCCATAGTAGAACAAAGGTTTGCAAAATACTGAAATATACGTGTTGCTCTAAATTTTCTTCTATGAAGTATCATTTATAAACTATCACCCATGGACTACTTTTTATATTTTGAATAAAAAGTGTACCCTGATGGTCTTCCACACAATTTAAAGTTTTCGAAACAAAGAATAAGATACGTACCTAATAAGAGAAATGAATAGGCCTGTTGTAATCCGCAAAGTATAAGGTGAATTTATAAGACGAGCTGAAAAATGTGTGGAGGTTGGAGGGAATTACATTGAATAACATTTGCTATATTAAATAATTTATAATTTTATTGGTAATATTTATTGTCATAAGAAGTAAAATAGTGCCGTCGATCTATCTTTCAGCCCTTAGTCTAGATGACTAAGGTCATCAAGTCATCTAAAAATAAAATTATAACTATTCAACTAATTTTATTTACTTCGCAATTAATTGAAGGGGAGCTGTGAATCTGGTTGGCAGAAAACACATATAGGTATATCTAAAAATGAGACTTATTCCCTATTATACTTCGGTTGAGCTGAAATTTGTAAGCACGCAATAGCATTCATTTAAAACATAACGAGTTCATTAATAACAGGAACGCTGTATTCATTTGTTAATTACAAGCAGTTTTTTGTTAAAATTCGATTACTAAGATATACCGAGGGCACACTAGCAACATGAAGTTGTTATTAATTGGCTTTTCACATACGTATTTAAAACATCCAGTGGAACACTCGGTAATCTTGTTCTGTATAAATATGCCGTACGTAGATGAAATATATGGCTTCATATAGTTCAGTTTGGCTTTCATAAAATATAGCTTTCAATTTTAATTATATTATATTATACTACACAATTGCCCGGTTTCATAAAATATTTAACAAATGTCAATAGCAAAGTTTAACAACATACGTTATGTTGCACATACGGAATTTGATATTGTACTGTCTTGTTAACATCCCAGCGACTTAACTATAGTTTCATCAATGATGTGCACTAAATAAGGGTTTGACACAGGTTTTTCTTGTAGAAAAAGAGATAACTATTCGTCATATTAGAATGCATGTATCTGGCAGCGAGGCAAATATTCAGGATGAGCTTATAAACTTTTTATGAGCCAGTGTTAGTTTCTAATTCATGTTTACATGCCAATTCATTAAAAGAGTGTCCAAAACATACACTTAAGTGTAAATTAGAGGATCATTCAGACATTTTATTATAGATGACAAAAAAAATTGCAGTTAGAACTTTTTTAATAGCTGTTCCAGAAATGTGGAACAATTATAACAGGGCCAGTAGTGATTGTCTACTATCTGTGCAGATTCTGATTATATTGCTCGTTATTTCTCTGCGAGCAATATCTTCTGCGGCTATGGTTATACCTGTGAGTTCTGATTTCTGGAATATATACCACAGCCTGCTCCTCTCTTTTTCTTTGATCCGTCTGTGAAGACATAATTTAACAGCGGTCTCATCTTCACCATTAATTTGTATGGTGTAAGGTTTATCAATGATGGAAAGTGGAGGCGGAATACCATCTGCGCGTGTCTGTAAAAGAGATATTGTCTTGATAGCCTCAGTCCACAGGCGGCGTCTACTTTGGCCACAGCCCGCGTTTGGTAGTATGCCAACGGATGTGAGGTCATGGTAGTCAATACCTTCTACTACTTCTTCTAGATGTAGATCTAGCGGTGGAGGACACAATATTACCTTCATTGCTCTCGTTGGTGTTATACCTGGCATAGCCTGAGTTTTGCCATTATTAGTTGACTCTTAGGCTAGAAGACAACAACTCCATAAGCCATCATTGGTATTATGATCGCAGTGTATATCACCACCCTGGGTTTCATTCCTCAGGTTTACCCTACGGTTCTGCGACACTGCTCATATGATGTTATGTAGGTCTTATTTATTCGTCTTTCAATGTGAAGATTCCAGTTTAGTTTAGCATCGAAGGTTACACCCAAGTATTTCACCTGTGTTGCAAAATTTAATGCTGTGTTTAGGAGAACGGGTGCTCTCATTGGCTCCAGTTTTCCTTGAGCACCATTTCCATCTTCCTGGGGTTGACGGATAGGGCATGCTTCTCACACCAATTTTCGATTATTTTTAGGGCCATCTGCATTCTTTGGCAGAGGGCTCCTTCGAATGTTCCATTAAGCAGTATCGTTAGATCAGCTTCGTTTAAAATTGTGTAGAATCCTTCTAAGTTGAGGTGGTTTAGGAGGCTGTCAAGAACCAGATTCCATAGCAGTGGTGATAAAACACCTCTCTGCGGACAGCCTCTAGCAACCAGTCCTCTTATGACAGTGTCTCCTGCATTGATTTGTACTGCTCTTTTAGAGAGCATGTTAGATATCCAGCTACCCACAATATGAAGAACGTTCCTGTGTTATAGGGTAATTTTAGGAAATGTGGTTTTGCCCAACGCATATTCTATATATATATGAAGACACCCAGGGTGGATTCCTTGTAATCCAGGGATTTCTCAATCCGACTTGCTACCACATGAAGGGCAGTGTCGGTTGATCTTCCTGGTGGGTATGCATGTTGGTTGGGATGCACAGGGTCGTTAGTTACATCCTTCAGATATCGCTCACATAGTTTCTCCATTGTCTTCAGTTAGACAAGAAATGACGTTAGACTAATAGGACGGTATGCTTGCTTTGGTGGAATTAACCTGCTTTTGATGTGAACAATAGTTTTACTTATCTCCATGTCTTTGGGATGTAAATGTGTGCTAAAATGTTGATTAAAAATGTTGTGACGTGATGATATCCCGAGCACTTTTATATAAATCTGGCAGGATATTTGGACAATATGGTGAATATGGTGAATAATTTCATATAAAAATGAAACTGTATTGTTATATTGCCCCTGGAGATCACAGCTTCTAGATAATATGAAAAAAATTCTGAATGTTAATTTTGTATTTTCCGGTTGATACATTTGTAAATTATAAAAAATCATTACTTTTTCAACGAAACCGAAAGTCGGATGCCTTCGATCTTTAAGTCACTTGATTGTAAATTAATCCTTGGATGAACACACCAAATTTCAAAAAATATTTAGTAATTACTTTGCAAAATATAAGCTTAGCCAAACTTGCTGAACCACCATATTATAAATTTAGATAAATTAGATAGGTATAAATTTAGATTTAGTATTTGAATTATTTAAAAACTATTGCCTATAACATGTTTCGTAAAGTCCATTGCTCATTTCTATCACACATACAAGATAACTACACGGACTACCTAATATGATACCAGTAACTGCAATAGATTTGTTTATCTTTTCTCTTTGTATTAGGGTGGATTGATTGCAAAGAAATTGATTTCTACTCTAGAGTAGTAACGTTAAAAGAATTTATATTTAATGACTAGCCTTTGTAAAGACGTTCAATGAGAATCTTATCGAACATTTTCTCACAATAGCGACTCTGAATTCATAAATGAGCAGTAGAAAGGAGTTTTAATAGGGCTCTTATTACTCGTAAAAATTTATGTAAGCCTTTCGTGAGCTTGAAAGTGTCAGATAGGACACGTTCTATGTACTTAATGTCACTTTTCGACATCGATTCCTCATAAAATATTTATTTCGCATCCAGTGTTGGCTTCTACCGACACAGATGATAAATTTCCTGTTATTCCAAATAATTTAAAATATTACGGCAAGTAGGGACGTGGTGAATACACTTAAAGCTATTAAAGGGACCAGATATTTAATTCCGGATAAGATCTTCCGCGAAAATGCCTCGTCCCACATGTTTTCCCTAATATAATTTTACTGGTAGATATTTTAACCCAACTATAGTTGACAAGATATATTGTACAAGATATATTGTACAAGATATATTGTATTCCGCCTCTACTCTACAGTTCATATTTTGGAGAATATTGTTCCTGGGAAAGAAATTCTTTGGATTCGGGAATCGGGAATAATTAATTCTCATTAATTACTCCATGAACAATTTTCTATAAATAAAATAAAACCCTCTTGGCTAGTGATGCATAACCGCATCAATTATGTAATATGCTGACTAATATGCAGAATATAGAACAGTGTTTGCGAAAACCCGCAAATCGTCAGCAATTTTAATATAATTTATGCATGATTTATGCCTGAAGCTAGTTGTTGAAGATTTGTTAGTGATGAAATAAAAACTATCGTTTCAACAGTATTCGGTAAGGTATTTAGTTAAATATAGAAATCAACAAATGATAAGTATCTTAAAGATACCAGGTTAAGTGATAACTTAATTGGAGCCGCTCTCTGCTCTTATATAGTAATGAAATATGAACGTTTTTAAAATGTTTAGTTTGCATATTATTATAACGTGAAAAACGCGAGTTTCGATTCAGGTCGAGCGCAACAAATTTTTAAAAACGAACAAAAACTTTATTTCCGGAGACAGACAAATTAACAGTAACAGGTTCGAGCAAAAAGTGTTTAACAAAAGGCATGAAAGTTTATTTATAATGTCGGTGTTATCTATTCCTAACTTTGCAGTCTGCACTATGTAGTTATATTATTATAAGCGTAGCTTACAATGTGGGATCGTAACTCGCGTTGCTTTTTTTACAATTTAAAACTAATTAGTAATAGACATTTGTTAAGGATCATATTATCAAACTTCAGCGTTTATATATTCCAGTCACTTATATGAACACTCCAAGCAATGGGTACAAAAAGGGGGTTCTATTCGCAAAAGGTTGGAAGTAAATGAAATTTGGTGATATGGTAGACACCATCTCAGTTTGCGACCTCGGGGGGTTGCCTCTCAAGGAGTGGGGGGATGAAAACTCTGTGTAACGATGCTTTTCGGGAAATAGCGCCCTTGTGGTAAGTGCTATCGAAAAGAAGTTCAAGAAATATGTAAAGAACGAAATTGTGTACAATAATTTTAGTCCTTACATTTTTCTTCTGCGGCCATCAGTTTCCGCTCTAGGGCGCGCCAATGTTGGGGGTTGATTTGCGATTTTCAACAAAATCATAATTTGATCGCGGATTAAGACGAAGATCGCTAACAAAGAATTCTGTATAATTTGTCTGCAGATGTTCGATTTGATACATTTAGTCATGTATAATAAAATATATGATTTTTTGAAGCGCGCCCCTATATTTCAGATTTAGCTCGGTTAGTTCGAGATGCAATAAACGAACGATTGCCAGGATAAACTACTGACGCACCTGGTTGGGATGTTTAGGATGTGCTTAGCACACCTCTACATCGCAAAGACATGGAGAGAAGTAAAAGTATTTTTCACACTAAAAGCAGGAACCATGTTCCACCCCCAAAGCATACCGTCCTATTAGCATTACTTCATTTCTACTGAAGACGATGGAGGAGCTATGTGAGCGATATCTGAGGGATGTAACATTGACTAACTTGGAGTGCACAGGATATGCACCCCAACCAACATGCATCACCAGGAACATCCAGGAAAATCCACCGACACTGCCCTCCACGTGGTAGCAAGACGGATTGAGAAATGCCTGGACCATAAGGAATCCACCCTGGGTGTTTTCATAGATATAGAAGGTGCGTTTGATAAAACCACCTTTCATAAAATTACAGCGGCCCTATTACATAGGAACGTTCCTCATATTGTGGGCAGCTGGATATCTAACATGCTCTCAAAAAGAGCAGTACAAATCAATGCAGGAGACACTGTCATAAGAGGACTGGTTGAGAGGAGTCAACAAATAACAGCAAAACTCAAGCTTTGCCAGGTACAAAAAGTTACCTGTCTGAGCATAACCGGAGGAGCTATGCGAACAACACCAACGAGAGCAATGGAGATAATGCTGTCTTCCACCGCTAGATCTACATCTAGAAGAAGTGGCTTTGACTACCATGACTCGCCTCAAATCCGTTGGCATACTACCAAATGCAAGCTCTGGCCAAACCAGAAGCCGCCTGTGGACTGAGGCTGAGGCAAAACGATACTCCTTTTACAGGCATGTGCAGATGGTATTCCGCCTCGGCTTGTCGTTGATAAACCTTACATCATACAAACTACTGGTGAAGATGAGGCCGGAGTTGAAGATGTAAACTATGTCTTCACAGACGGATCAAAGAAAAAGGAAGGATCAGGCTGCGGGATGTATTCCAGAAATCTGCGACTCCGATGCTGGACTATGGATAAAAATACCAGCGTAGTACAAATAGAACTCGCAGGTATAACCATAGCCTCACAAGAGATTGCCCGCAGAGAAATAACGGGCAAGACAATCAGAATCTGCACAGATAGTAGACAATCACTACTGGCCCTGAAGAATTATAAATTAACTAAAGGGTCAACATGGGAATGTCACCAAGTACTTGTGAGAGCACGTCATATGAATAACATCTGCATGTGCTGGGTCAAAGGACACTCACAATGCAACGGCAATAAAGAAGCTGACAAACTGGCCAAGAAGGCAGCCAGTCTGAGAATCCTTGGGCCTGATCCTTCAAGTACCCTACCAATTGCAGCGAAACTTCAATTAATAAAGGAAAACACCCATACGAAATTTAAGACGTTGTGGAATGAAACAAGTAGCTGTCAGCTGGCCAGAAATCTCTTGAGATATCGCAGCGAAGAGACGGCGAGGAATTTTCTGGCAATGTCTAGGGGAAAACTGCGCTTCGTGACAGGAATCCTAACCGAACACTGCCGGGTAAGGAAGCACCTCTATAACATGAGACAAAGTGACACTGCCGAAATGCCCCTAGGCAATATCACCACCTTTTGTACAACACGACATTGGGCTGGTCGATGGCCTAGGAAGACATTTGCCTCACGGAGGAAGCACAAGGGGCCCAATGGGGCCTAAGTGCAGCGGATCTCTGATCAGCACTCTGAACAATTTTCAGATTCCGGAATACTCGAAAGCTACAATTATATCCTAGATTCGTAATAGGTAGTGAAGTAAGTCATACACGTTATTGGTTTTATGAAACGCTATATTTCGTTAAGTACTGTCCCTATAAAAAAACTTTTGGAGCACTTTTTTATAGAAAATAATAGGCTCCGTTCCAAATTAGTGCTGTGTTTTTATTATAAAGGTCGCCGTTCTCGAGATATTTGCGAAAAATATCTCGTTTGCGTTTTTCACGACCTTTGACTCAGTAGTAAATCAGCTAGCGGCAATCAAATCGATGGGGAACTTTAACACAATATTAATGGCCATGATGATAAGGTACACAAAAATTCCGTCTGTTAAAATTTTTATTCAAGTTAAAATTCAATTTTCTTCGATTAAAGATGAAAACTGTAATATTATATAGTATCACTAAATGAGTTGCTGCTTGTACAATTTATTTTAAGGTTCGTATGCTTTTAGGCATATTTTTTTATGCAACTATACAACACATTTTTTTTTAAATTAACAAAACATCCAACTCCAACAATTAATAAACATACAACACATCCAATCGGTTTGTGAAAGCGGCCATATCGGATTTATGGAGGTTATTTACATGCATGTGGGGGAATAAATTAACGTCAGCTAATAACGAATAAATAACGTCAGCTTGTGCGAAAACTATGTTTGTGTTTTTTGGTGTCTCACCGATTGCTCCTACCCTCTTCAAGAATATCCACACTAATAACATAATCTAAGCCATTACATTAGAATTTGAGGAAGGTGAATCAAGCGGAATGACAGGGACACGAACTTCCCTCCCAATGGTCCTTTCGGGGATTCATTGAACAAAAACGGCTTATTAAAATTCACATAATAAAAAAATGAAAACACGAGAATATGCAGTAGATACCTACTGTATGAAATGGGATTTTTCAAAAACTAAGTAAAATCATTTAGTTCTTTATCTCGACAAAAATTTTCGGATCCAAACGCATTACAATCCGCAAATCCACAAATAGTATGTTACGCAGCTTTAAAATACTCTATTTGTATTGGTAATTTCTGATGATGATCCAATTTCACAAGGCGAACGAAAGCAGCTATTCCTTCGTGATGTGAGATCGGATCATGATGATCAAGGAGCCAATAAAAATTAAGTTTCCTTAAATTACACTTTTTAGGTTAACAATTTTATCAACATCTGCGCAGGATGCTGGTATAGGATTTAGAATTTGATTAAATTTTCGTAACTTTACGGCGAAATGAACTGCTGCTTCTAATTTTTTCCAGATTTTCAACATAATGATTTTTATCTGATGCACTTCTATATTAGGCCAGTAGTGTACAACCAAGAAATTAGACGAATCGGAAATAATTGCTACAAAATGTGTTATTCTTTTAATGGCTTAATTTGTTGCCAATATAAATATAACGTGAATATAATGTGAAGTTTTCCACCCTCCAGTTGTGTTTAACTGGTGAAGATAAATACATCATCCTTAAGCCTATCAATAAGCAAGCTAATAAGGTGTGCTTTATTTCTCTCGTTGGAAAGGAATTTCTCCTGAGTCGGTACTCGGTACAGATAACCTCAGGAGTGTGTCTTTTGCTTTGGCGGAGGCGCTCAGCAGATTTGATGCTCTTGATGGACAGGTCTTCTGGGTAGCCATCAAACACCACACTTGTCGCACTTCGGTTGTAGTGTCCTTAGGTAGTCAACGTATTTGGTTAGGATTAATTTGAATCTTTCACCATTCTTCCACACAAACCGTTGGAAAGAAATCCACCATCGATGACAACAGCTGATTCTTCCAGGTTTACCACATTCAGTGGCGTGAAGAACTCATATAACAAAAGCAGAAATATATTTTTTTATAAATATGGAAAATTTGTCCAACTTTGATAATATGATACCTATATAATAGTATGTAACGGCTGTCCAAAAAAATATTAGGCAACAAATGAAGCCATTGAAACAATAAAACCTTTTGTAGCAAATTATTTCCGATTTGGATTTTAAGCTATATTTTAAGCCTATATAGCTGGAATGACAATATAAATATAAAACGTTGAATATAAAATTTTATAAGGGGTAATTTCTGTTACTACGGGAAATGGAGCTTTATAAAAAAAACAGTCGTTATACTTGTATAACGACTGTTAATCACCAGAAGTTATAACAAAATTAATAAACATTACTTATTTTACAGGTTTTATAAAGGCAATTAACAAGAGGACTATATAATTTAGGATGTAATAGTTATATAAATGAATTAATATCAAACCTTATATACATTTCTAATAAAAAATATATTAGTGACGATTATTATAGGTTTATTAACATGGGCGATGGAAATATCACTATTATATACCAAGAGACTACAGTGATTTTATAAAACCGTAATAAGACTAGGTTACTAAAATATGAGCTTATCAAACTCCAAGACCTTCTTATACCTTATTTTTATATAACTTTATATAACTTTATATAACTAACCTAACTTTTTATATTTTTATATAACTTTATATAACTAACCGTTAGAGGTAAATTGAAATGAAAAGACACGAGAAAGTGACGTAATATGCGCCGACGGCCATCATCAATTGCTTATTCAGTGACGGCGTCAATTTTATTTTCCAAAGGTGACCCCGTTGGAAAATAAAATTGACGACGAAATCGACGAAATAAAAATAAGGTAATATTATGTAAAAAAATCGTTAATATTTTTTAACCATTGTACAGCACACTTAGCAACTACTTGAATACTTCATTGAAATAATTGCAAAAAATTATATACTGTCCATATTTTATGTTAAAATGAAATTAGTTTTGGAAATTATGGAAATATTTTTTAGCGCAAAATATAAATCATATAGGTAGTACGAATTATTAAATTTGGAACGAAATAAAAATGTAGTTTATTTATAACATTCTTACATCGAAATAATAACAAAATAATACGCATTTTTAATAGTATGGATGTAAATATTATAGAAGCGGCTGCACACCTAAATCATGATCGTCCTCTTCTTCGTCGTCATCCTCATCTTCTCTGTAAAAAAAAAGGTTATGCGCAAGTCTGCGTACTTCTACCATTTCGTGCTCAGGCAAAGACGTTTTCGTACTCCGCTTTGGATGCTGTTTATTAGATGTCGAAAATGAATTGCCTTCACCTACTTCTATCTTTCCAGCCTGTTTTTCAATCCGTAGGTAACTACTCTTCGAAATTTTTATTGCAGCCAGGATACTTTCGATTGTATGTGACAGAGGTATGATTGGTTCACGGGTTTCTGCTTTCTGTCGCATAAATTAGGCATTATGTATAATCGGTAACACCAATGAACAATGAACATAGTAGCTCCAATGCATTTTCTTGTGCAAATTTATTTACCTCTCTACTTTGGCTGTGGATCACTTGACCCTTTCTGCCCAACTTTTTACTTTCAGCCATCACTTTACGGTTTTTCACTAAACAGTCTTGTTCTAATGAACTACCAAATACAACACGACCGAACAACAACAAATTAATAAAATAAAATCACAGCAAATCACCAGGAGGAATACAATACAAGAAAAAATACAACATTAAAAATGGGGATGTAGAAGTAGAAATCTTTTGAATTTCAAGTTGTCAAACAGACGGCCACCCCTATTATTGTCTTAAACTCACCCGATACGACAACAGGTTTTTCGCGCAGAGATGACGCTGGTGTCTTTCCATTTCAATTTACCTATACCATATGTTACGAAAACATTTTAATGGGGTGGTTAAAAAAACCGCACAATTATATTTCCCCTATACTACTCATGTTATGGAAATTTTATACCTGTCTAAGTTACCCTCTTGATCTATCCTTATATAATGCGTTTCAAACTATCGACCGAGGTCTTTCATTACCAGTCGGCATTAGTTTGCATTTCATAGCCGGGTTTAGGGTTTTTACGTAGCAACACTCGGAGTAGTTTACACACCAAAACACTTTCACTTCGCTCGACGCGCGTTTCGCCAACCAAGTTGGCATCATCCGGAGACGATTAAAACGTATTTTTACGTAGATTACGTATTTTGTTACATACAATTATTATGGAATTATTTTTAATATTTATAATATTTTTTTTTTGGAAATATATGATTTAGTTCATTGTAAAAAGTATACGAAAATACGATGTGGCGTTGCATAAATGCATAAAATCACTGCAGTAAAATTAAAGTTCTTCCTCTGAAGATTCTGACGATCTGTGTTCGGCTCCTATATTAATAACGATAGGTTCTATTTCTATAGATATGTCAATAATTCGTCGAGTTCCCACATTTTACTTTCTTTAGTAGAGATTTATATAAATTTACCATTGATATGTAATCACTCGTTTCAAGGAATTGGTTAACAAAACCTTGACGTCGTTTAATTTAAAGGCTTTATTTCGGCTGCTTCACTTTTACCTGCGCACGCGCATATCATATGCGCGCATTATTGCCCGATTCTTTGCCATTTCATCCACAAAGTATTTTTTTGGATCCTTTATTAACATTGACAATCGTCTTTTTTTGCACCATTGTTATTTGGAAAGCAAAATATTTTTTCTGATAATCATTCAGTTTTTCAGTCGTAGGTAGGGGTAAGTTTTCTGGAGTGGTAACTTGCATTATCCCATACAATTACATATCCCGGAAGAATAAGATCCAACATTTGATAAAAAATAATCCTCGAACACATCTGAGTTCATATCTTCGTGATAGTAACCTGTATTTTTCGATTTGAATAGCAGTAAACCGTCATGTACAAAACCAATAGCATTTAATTGTAATGAGTTCTAAAAACATAGTAGCACGCCAATGGCGCTACTAATTAAAGGGTTTTATTACTCTCTTTCATTTCCAAATAGAGTGTATCTATAAAATGTTTTATTTCTAAAAATATTTGAGTAATGATCTAAATTCAAAAATTTATGCTTCCAAGTTCCATTAAATTTTGTTTTAGCTTTAACGAGTTTTCAATTTATTTCTAATTAACTATGTTTATATTAACTTCTTTACGGGTATAATAATCGCGCCTTCAACAGCACTTTACTGGCACTTCAGCCAGTTTCTAGTTAGGAGCGCAACGATATAACTACTATCTTATGCTGTTTTCAATCATCTTTCTTTATTTACAAAATAGAGATAGTGTGTCTTTGTAACTTTAATTTAATAGGTTAGCGAGAGATAGCTTGTACGTACGTACATGGGTGCCTTTTCGTAGATACACATACGTTAACAATTCATATTGCAATCAACGTTGGATAAGTAGGGTTTGCTTTTACATGAATTCTAAAAGCTCTTTATAAATTTTCTAATACCTATGTTCAGCTAGATAGTTTATATATAAAATTAATGTATGAAATACTTCTTCAAATGTACTTTATTTTCATATACGTTTGTGAAATGATGTAATAATAATAGTACGATTATTTATCAATTATTATTACCTAGCTATTAAAATTTATACCATTTCACGAAGTGTAATATTACTCTGTAATATAAGGTATAGCGTAGATAGAAGAACATGTTCCTTTTTTAAAATTAGCTTCTATTTACCCCATGCCTTTTATAATGTAATGGCAAATTGTAGTTAATTAATTTTATTCAAGTTATTGTTCTAAACAAAAATGTTTTTCAAAATAGTTTTTTGTCCTTTTTTTTGTTAGAGTAGCGGGTGTATTATGGAATACCCATTTGATTTTTGATAATATTTTGGAGACTAGGTCATAGAAAAAATGCTATTACTACTGCTTGAAATCATTTATTAACTTGCTCTCTTAGAATAATACAAAAAAAATGTTTCTCGTTATTTAGACATCATTTAAATAAAACGTTTCAGTTGTTACTCAAAATTGGCAGAGTAATATGGAGTAATGGGGTGGTGTAATATGAAATATATGAAATAAAAGGAAATCATTAATACATTAGCTACAAAAGGGGCACACATAAATATCTTTTTCTACACCTTCTGGTGCTCTCTGATGCGGAGTTTATACTACACGCGGGGTTTATGCTCTAAACTTCTGTTTAGAGTGGAGAAGTACCATTTCCCCCCAGGCGGCACTGTGGGGATGTCGAGTGAACGCTACGAGTGAAGATGGCGGAAATACCAGTGGTCACGTATTTCACGGAAATGATGTCTAAAAGATGTTTGTAAGATCTAAGTTCATTGAAATAAAGACAACACGAGGCGCGGAACTGTTGCAACAGAAAAAATAAAAATAAAATGAAATAATGGTTCTTTACTTGAAATTCGCTTGAAATTCTTCGAAGTGGTTCGTTTCCGTATATATGTCCAGATATGCAACTGGTAAGTATCTTCCTTATTATCCATCTATTTGCTTATTTCTCTATGCAATGAATTGCTGCAAACCCAAGATTTCTTTTCGCAAATTATAAAAGTGGTTGTATTTCCTTGGGCAAAATCAATCGCGAGGTGCAAGAACCTTCTTGGTCCTGCACATTAGGAGCTTGTCTGAATTGTTTTGCATATTGCTGTTGATCTTCTATGATAGTTGGAATGTCCTAATTTTTTCCGCTTCTGCGATAAATTTCTCATATGTGTATTGTTACATACCGCAATAGATTGCACAGCGAAATGCAAGCTATGGGTAATACGATTTTCGATATATTTACGTGTGACGCCGACCAACAAAAAGCGGAACCGCGGCTGCCTGAAAAATGTCTCAAAAATCAGGGAGTCTGCGCTTTTTTGGGTGACAGTGACATCGCTTTTTGAATCGTGCTTTCATCATTAATATTGTTCTCCTCTGGAACTTAACGTTAGAAACTTGTTGATTAATTAATTTTGTCGCATTTGTGTTCCTCTGTTTCGTTTATTTCGCCTTCGTTTCAATTCGCGTTTTGCCTTGCATTTCGTGCTTGCAGTGATACCTACTTATGATAATTCCTTAGATTTTTTTCGCGTTGTCAACTTAAGGCGGATTGTCGTTTTGTTTTCTCCGTACTTTAAACAAAAAATCTTCGTTTTTATTTGTCCTTAATCCGTTTAGCCGGAGGATTATTATTTAATATTTTAGTGAACGTAAGCAGCCTGCCGTAGTGTTTTTGCAGTAAAAGCCGGCGTAGGTAAGAATAGTGTTATTCCACAAACCGAACTTATTTGTATCGCAACGGCCTTCGAATTCACGACCATATCTCTCCGCTACAGCTAGTCAGAACCAGCGACCTGTTCAATCTCGTTGGTGTTGCCCAACATTTATTTTTGCTATTTTTTTTATTGATATAATTAAATTTCACTTTGTATTACCTTTACGTTCGTTCGAATTCCCGCGACCTTAGAGAACGGGGCATTATTATTATTTTTCTCAAAAAGAAAAAGGTCGATAGGAAACAGTATATATGTCTATTTACCGGAAAGAAATCGGTTTCCAAATCCAAATCCCAAATCCATTCACAGCGCTGTTCCTCACTGGACGTTTAAATCGGCTTCACCAAAAATTTCGATTATGTCGAAATGATTTACAGGACCATTGTCAATTAGCAAAAATTGCCAATATTCCTTGATATATTATAGGCGATTTTTCTAACGCAGGCAACAGTTTTCGTGGCAACAAATACTCGCATGATGGCGCCGAAAATTATATATCCCGGACACTCGGTCTTTTATATATGAAAATTTTAATATTCTCAGCGAACGACTTACCCCAGTAGGCAAGTCATTTATAAATATAAGAATAAGCTAGCAATGTATGATAAAGTAAGTTAAACACTGCATCGAGTAATAGTTTATTATCCATCTAAAACATTGGAGATACTCAATATATTTAAATACACTAACATATATATTATGTTAGATTCATTATTCTTATTTACTTAAGTTCTGTTGCAGAATAAATCATTTTATTTGTATAGAGGTTTCAACAGAAATACTGGTAGAATGAAGGAGAGTGGTACAGAAATACAGTGGTAAAGGTATAGTGAAACAAACTTTATGTTCCGAAGCAAAATTAACGTCCATACACTAATGCCATTCCGGGTAGGTAATGAGTACTTATACTTTCAGCTAAGAGCCAATTTAAAAAGCAGTTATAGCACTTTAGGTTCATTTGTTAATTTGGTTAAAACAGCCGCCTCTAACTAGTTCAGCAAATATACGACCGTCATATTAAACTGTCTGAACTACTGGCTGTTTTAGTTTAATACAATTCACTAAAATGTTATGACAGTTGTGAACTTCATAACTTCCAATTTCAACTGCCACGGTTTTCCTGAAGGCATCCACGTAAAGCGGTCATGTAGCAAACTACAAACTGCTGAGGGAAATTTGGAACACATGGTCATGACTAAGAATATGTTGGTGAGTCGCTTTAGCGTGGCTGCTACTACATTTTCCTTTGAATGCACAAGTAGTTATAGTTTACCCGCATATCATATTGCGCCGAGAAAAATACATATTGAAGCTGGAGAAACATTATATTTAAATAATAGACAGAGGCCTTTACTTGATGAAAATTCATATCGAAACACTTCAGTTTTATAAGACTTTCACAATATTTAATTTTTCCATGTCCATCTTCCATCCTTCCATCTATCTTGGCTATAAAAAATAATTAGATGGTGAGTGTGAAACTACTAATTAATACTATTACAGTTCCTTAAATATATGTGATAATGACATTTAAGGGTATTAATGTATGATAGGATTAAAATATTATTATTATTATTTAAGGTTCTTGTAGTGCTGATCTCAATTTGATCAAATGCACACATTATTGTAGCAGAATCATCAAAGTTCGGTTGTATTAGTTTTTTAAATACTATAATTTTTGTATTTATATTTAGGTGCTGTTTATACCTAGATATAAGCTGAATATATACTTATAGTCTAGTCCGCGAGGGTATCAAAGTCATCTAGAAATGATTTTCGTTTGCACTTTGAGATTAAAAGCTAAAACCAATTTAAATTATTCCCCACCATTAGAACTATGAAAAACCCGAAGGCGTCAAAGAAGTCCTGTACGGGGTGGCTGTAGGGGGCGAAATGTGAAAATTAATTAATTAAATGATTTTTGGATATTTGGATCTAAAAAAACAGCTGAATAATTATACATAAATACCATTTACCTCAGATCACTAGAAATATAAAAAAAATACTGAATAATCCATAACACACGTTAACACTCGGAGTAGTTTCCACAAACACCAAAACACTTTCACTTCGCTCGACAGTGTTATATTACTACAATGAAGTCACCGTTATTCTTCGTTATATTAATACAATGAAGCTAGCTTAGAAATATAAGAAATGCAACATTGAATCAACTCAAATCTGATTTCTGTAGAAAGTTGTTTCTCGTTTAACTCTGAAATAACAGTATTTAGCTTTTAAAGTAGTATAATAGTACCTTACTTATATGTGTTTTTATTGTATGTATAGTTACTGAAGCAATACCTATAAATTATTCATTTTTATGGAATCTTAAATATCTGCCTCATTCGTAGAATTTAGCTGACGAAATTGGTTATCACTGAGGAGAACCTAATAGTAGAAAAGAACCGTTTAGTATGCAAGGATTTATTAATTTCGGGAATAGTCAACATATTTTATGTATAATAATAATAATAAACGTAGAATAAAAAAATGTGCGGTATTGGCAGGCTTTGAACCTGGGACCCATTGACTACGAATTTTTACATTTCTTTCCATTTCTAAACGGTTTATTTATTAGTTAACAAACAATATATTTTTTCCCGGATTTCCCTCACCGAACTGTCAGACATCCTTGATTCTTGCACCAGGCTACGTGGCAATTGCACGACAGCTGATGCAAGAACGTGGTAAATTTGAGATAATGTGATATTTACATAGTGTTTCCTAGTTTAAACTTCACATACTAAATATTGGATTTATGTTTGGACTTAAGGTACTCAATGATAAGACAATAAATGATAACAAAAGCTTTGATTAGGAACTAAGAACTACAAAATAAATTAAATTGCATTGCTTTAACAATTTGAAATAAATGTAATCAGGAAATCTGGAGGTCGACGAGCTGATGTTGGTCTGAGGGAAAATACCTTACAGGAAAAACCCCTCTGATTGATATCTAATGCAAAGTTAACATGAAGGCGGTCTATCCTTGCTACACCTGTCCTAGGAATAATATGTTCCACAAACCAGAATGAAACTCATAAATAATTAAATATTCTTCACTAACTTATGTTACGCCACTACGGCTGCAGTGGTGGTAAGAAAATTTATTAGTAACAATAAAAATCACTGTATAATCTTACTGTGATGTGGAAAAAACCTTAAAAATAAGTGTTAATTGTTCTCACTAAATTTATCGTCAAAAATGGGGTTTCGGAATATTTCAGATGGGGCGAGGAATACTTCAAGAGCATTCTAGTTGAATCTGATATTTTAAATACGCTTAAGATACTTGCGAAAGATGCAAGATCTGTAAATTTTTTTGGAAAGAAAATTATGAAATCCATTTTTTACCTCTAAATCAATTATTTCAAGGTCAAACAAGGTCATATGTTTGAAATATTTGAATTTTTTTTATTCGTCACAACCGGGTTATATGGAAAAGTGTACATTGAAAAACTGGCCACATCTCGAGTCATAAGGGAAAAAATTACTAGCCACAGGCCAAATCGATTAAAATATCGTCCTTAATACCCGTGTCAAGTGGTTTGCTTGTATCATAAAATGGCATTTTTTCCCGAAGCCCATGAACTATATATAAAATGGATACGGTAACAAAACCCAACGTCTATATGTGGCTGGCAAACATTGCAATTAATGTCATGAATACGCCGAAACATATAGCGTATTGTAGTAGTGGAAAGTTCTGTTAATATAACGTGTCTTAATATATTCTATTAGGCAGGGAATTTGCTCGCTAAGACGTACTGCTACATCTCTCGGAATAATATTAATTAGCCACAAAGGTGTAGGGTAGGAATTCTCGCATAGACACTGATAGAGATATATGAGCTTTCGCGACAAAAAGTTACTCGGTAGAACGGCAAAGCTAGTGGAATAGATATTTATTTTGTTATCTGCTCTGCTTGTTTCGAGAAAAGGGGTACCATAAAGAAAATTAATTCGATTTAATTAAAAATCACGAGGCTTGTGATAGTCAAAGAATTTAATTTAGCATATTTCTAGTTCTACTCTCGATAGGATCATCATGGATATATAAAGCCAGCAGCTAGATGGAGCAGGTATTTTTATAATAGGTACTTCAGTGTCACTTTCGTGATAACGTGGTAGCGAAAAAATGTACAGAATTAATTATGTAGAAAATTTTATAAGCTTTCGGTTTTATGGAAGGTATTTTTCGCTATGACGCAACGGCGACGCATCATTTTCGAGTTATAAGCGAAAAATAGAAAAAAAAAACTTTCTGCCTCCCTGCTCCTGAAGCAGACGCGCTAGGGGCGGTGCCTTTTAATATGCTTACGTCCTAACTAGCCCCAACACATTCCTGAGCGAAAAGTTTTCCCCTCTTCCATGCACTCTATAACCTATTTTCGGTCATTCATTGACTGTCTATATTTTTTACGAATATTTTGTGTTTTTGATCATTGTCTTATCTTAAATATTGATGAAACTGAGTAATCATTATCTAGTACATCATTCAGCTTTACATTATCCTAATCTAATTCAATTAATTTCTTCCGTTCCTAACGTGACGTCAGGCGATTGGCGAAGTAAAGAAAAAAATGGTATTAGCCTATGAAAGTTTATAAAAAAGTAATTGAGAAGATTATCGGGAAAGTATTCAGATAGGCGGTATCGCCAAACGGAATGTAATTTCTTAAATGTCAAACTAAGGAATTTTTACGATTCATTACACGACCTGAATTAATTCCAAAGTTTTTGTTCCGCCGGTCTTCAGCATCTCTTATCGCGTTGTTAGCTTTTCGCCGAGATTTCAACTGCTATGAGGCCAGCTTAAAATCGACATAATCAGTATCTGATTGAACACACGTTGTGGATACCGATGCTCAGTGTATTCGCAATCGACCATCAGTTTTCAACATTGCTAACACAACTAAACCGCAAGTTTGTGATATTCCAGTAGTCTTCACATGATAAATTCGACTCGTTGAACACTGGGAGAAAATGCTTTGGAGAAAATACTTGTAATGATGCAATTTGTTAACGCGGCATGTAAAAAATGAGACGTAGGAGAACGTATCTCACCGTAAATGTTTTTCAACATATTCCCATTATTTAGAAAGATTCTGAAAATAAATAATTTAGCGAAAAAAAATTTACACGACGAGCACGAAGAAAGGTGAGATAATCTGTGTTATATTATGGAAAATAATATAACTTGAAAATTTTCCACTGAATATTTATAATCACCCTTGCATTTTACGGTATTTAATTAGTGAATTACAATATATTTATTTCTCCATGTTGATTAGTAGAAAATACTTTTATTTTTATTTTAGTTAGGACGTAAACATATTAAAAGTCACCAGCCATATCCCATCAGAGAGCGAGGGTAGAAAGATCCATTTTTCGTATCTTCGCTTATAACTCGAAAATAGTGCGTCGCTGGCGCCGCGCCGAAGCGAATAGTTCCTTGCATAAAAATGAGTTTATAAAGCTAGACAGAGACGACGGCTTTATATTAACTGCAAAAGACGAAGACTTTATTTTTATTTCCAATTGTTATGATAAAAGCACTATACATTTTCTAAATGAATATACCTAATATGACATCTATTAAACACTAGTTTAATTTTAGTACCCTCGATGTCATGTGTCTTGAAAATAGTAAAAATTATTTTCAAGGGTTATTGCGTTGATTGGAAAGGTACGAAACTAAGTCGCTTTTGTTCACAAATTTAATTTTTTTTGGATGTACATGAAGTTAGCAGGTCAACTTTTGCAAATCGATCTCGCTATGGCATAAACATTTGCCGTTTTTTAGCCGTTAATTAATCGTGAAAGAAAAAAACTTTATTATTTAATTTTTTTTTATATCGGGTGCCCTGCTAACTTCATATGAAGTTAGCAGGTCACATATATAACAAATTAATTTAAAAAAAATTAAGTTATCTTAAAATTTGCCGTTTTTGCCGCTGGCGCATGGTTATAAGGAAAATGTTGTAATCTTCATTTTATAAACGGAAAATTTATTTATTCGAATATCGATTTCCGAATATAAATCAAATTCCCTAATATTAATAAACCAAGTCGAATGGCAAAATTGCATGCAGAAAACGAGTTAAAAAAAAAATTTCAACCGAAAAACTCGGTTGCCACGCTGAGATAAAGTGATTTTGATGTTATTTGTCTATTACTATTAATAAACAAATAACGACAAAATCGCACTCTTCACGATTAAATTAAACAAGCCGAACGGCAAGATCTCAAAATATAAAGATATGTGTACAGCTTTTGTCTATTTTACCCACATTTTACCACGTAATTTTTAGAACACCCGGATTGTGATTTCTTTATATTTGGCCATATTTTGTGGTCACATGGTTTTCAGTTATTCCTGAAATCCCTGTAAAAGGTACGAATGTTACCACTTACGCACGATCACCCCTTCCTCTAAGCATTGAAAGTAGTGTCCCCTACTACTAACACTTCTACCTCCGCTATTGTTCAATGTGACGTATGTTTAATCGCTGTTATGTTCAATCTGCTTTTCCGTTTCAACTCATTCGATTAACTTGGCTTTAAAAATTAAATTAGCTTCTCAAGTAAGAGCAATAAATTTAATTTGTGACGTTAATGATCTTGTTACTGTAATTTACTATGCGGAAAATTCGTTATCACTACTTGTAATCGGCGTAACGCGGCACGGACTCTCATTTGTAGTACGCAGTAAACTTGCTTGTCGAATTAATCGCAAATTTAATAGTTCCCCTCAAACGACCCTAACTCCTAGCCAGGGCCGGGTCAAGGAACCGTTTCTCCTGGGTGCTAAATAATATCCGGACACTTGAATGGAGAAAGACCGCAAGACAGCGCGAGAAATATATGTTTTTTCTTGTATAAAAACGCAAAATGATGTAACTCCAAATTTTTTTTTATTTAAATAAAAAAATTTGGTGATTTATAATTTTTCTTTTAAATGTGCATTATCCATGAAAACCAATCCAAGTCAAGGATAATAAGGATTGCCAATAAGGATTACCTTCCTTTTGAGTGTACTCTCAAGTTTGTGTTTTCCCTGAAAGTATTTAGCAAGTCTCGAACAACATATAAAAAATTTTGACATTTATATTAACAACATTGTTTATCGAGGATTTATTATCCCATGTACTATCATCATAAGCTGTAGTAAGTTGTCTCAGGTTAGATTAAGTTTTTCTGATAATTATTAATGCCCCACAAATGTCTTATGTAATAAATTTATGCCCGTTTTATTGAAGACTAATCTTTTTTTTCTTGAATGCAAAATTCACTTAAGATCATTATGCTATAAATATATCACATATTAAGATAAAATTTGAGAAAGTCAGAGAGAGTTAGAGATAGAGATAGCTTTATTAATAATTGACTTTTTGAGCTGAAATCCATTGACTCCATTAAAATGTTAAAATTTGTAATACTAATTTTAATAATTCAGCCTATTTTGAACCTCCTCTGAGGTAAGATATCTTCATGCTCTAATTTAGTTTCATTGCGAAAAGAAAATATAGGTGTTTCCACCATATCATATATATCATATATATAATTTAACCAAGAGATTTCCAAATGATTGTTCATTATGAATTGGCTCCCATTTTAAAGAGCATCTTCAGGAGTGTTAGCAAACCAAAGTAAGTATCTACAAACCATTTAAGTATCTACAAATCATTTTTAATATAATCACAATATATTAAATGCATCAGTAACAATAGATAAAATATCAATAGGAAATAACAATAACTCATAATATAATCATAATATAAAAAAAACATTACAATTGACTTACCCAAAGTGGAGCTATAAAATTTTAATAACATCAAATATTTTCCTTAGTTCACAGTTTTATCGGAGTCTCGCATTCATTGAAGACTATAAACTTATGCGATAAACATATATCTTGTTAGAATATGTATACATTTCACTAATACTTGGTACGTGACCCTTTTTGTGTAACGTGTGTGAATTACAAAGCGGGAATTAACTGGGTCATCGGATTTAGTTTAATAGCATAAAAACTTCCCTATTATTTCCTTGCGTTTGTTAAACCGAATCTCATCTCATGCATATGTATTTATTTTAATTATAATATACTGATGCAGAAAGTTAATAAGAGACAGATGTTGGTAATTAATTATCAACACCTTAAACTTGTCCCTTAATTAACAAACGCTACTTAAGCAGGGGTAATAAATCATGTATAGTAATATCCAAAATTTTTGTAGATATGACGAACTACAGTCTATACAATACCTTTAGTGTTTATTAACATCTTGATTTAGTTTACAGCTACGCGAACTGAAATAAACTTATTTTGTTATGTAGTGAGTGTACTTCTTAGTCGGTTTTCTTTTTGGCGTTTTGGTAATATTTTTTTTATAATTTTTTGTATAAGATAGAATATTCATGTAAACATAATATGCATTAAAATATTCTATACTAATACCGCAGGACCACTAGAGCAAGGAAATAATTTTTAACAAGGTTCAATTTTTTCCATCTTGGAATTTTTGATTAATTGTAAATATTCCACCAACCAGTTCCACCAACGCTCAAAAAAATTTTAAATTACAAAAGTGAGCGGTAAGAACACTTGCGGGGGCTAAAAATAGGAAACATTGTCAGCCTCTTTTTAAAAAGTTTGGCATAATGCCCTTACCTTATCTATATATTTATTTCACCCTACTCGAAATTCATAAACATAATAGTAAGTTAAAAACTCAATTGGATATTTATAATCATTGAACAAGATCAGCTAATTTACTACCAAATTAATACCAATTAATACCAGTCAAATTAAAAAAATCCCAAAATAATTCTTTAAATTTAAATCTCTATAATAAGATTCCGCTCTCAAGTTTAAAATGGCTATCAAAAATATACTACTATTGCATTGTTTTTATTCTGTTGATAATTGTCTGAGCTCTGATTTTTTCTATGTTGGTGTGGAGCAGATTTGCATCTATAGCCATAAACTATTTTAATTTAAATTTTAAAATGTGCGTTGTTTAATAGCTATTTATGTAACCAGTTGGGAAAAGTACTATTTTGTGTAACGAGCTGAGAGCTAAGTTGAGATTTCTCCTCGCAAAAGGATGCGAGTTACACAAAATAGTGTTTCCCAACGCGTGTCATACAAGATTTTTTCACCAATTTTATATTTTATGAGAAGAAAACTCTGAATTTTATACGTTAAAAAACAATTCAGTAGGTTGTGTGACAGCTCGTCACTTTCATAGCTTGTCAGGTCTAAATAACCTACTATGTAATGAACTTACACAACCATTTGCGTAATATTTTAGTTTTCGTAACTAGTTGTGAAAAGTAAGACGTTTCCTAATGTCAAAGGGTTTTGAAAAGTCTCACATTACATGTCAAAATTAGAAAAAAAATGTAATGCTTATATGTTATTTATTATATATTATTATGTTTATATATTATTTACTTATTCTAAGACAGTTAATTCTACATTTTAATATCTACTTAGAATATTTTAACTCTTTGTTTTTGACCCGCTAAAAATGTAAAAATGTTTATATAATGTGGTTAAATAAATCTAAATAAATTCAGCCAGGTACCATATATGATATAATCCACATAAATTACTAGGTTTACTGTACCCACCACTACTATTTTAGATATTTATATCAGATATCAGATATTGATTACTTATTTTAGTAGAGGGTGTAAATGTTCAAATACTGATAGACATAATGATGTCATGATGTACATGAACGATTTGGTATAACTGACAGATACAGAAAATAACCCAAATCAAGCAAGTCTGAAAGCAAATAAGGAAGTTTCAGAAATTTCACAACATTAAATGAGGTGGCAGTGATAAACAGTTTTATAATAGATTTTTTTATAACGGTATTAATATAAAAGTAGTCAATAAATGCATTTATTTATGAGAGTCTTTTGTATGATCTGGTTTATATCTTGAAATGAAAATATTTCGATCGGTTGTGCGATAGACTTACTATGTAAATCTAAAACAAATTCTAGGGACTCCTTCCGCAAAACTTAAACTCAATTAAACTACGAATACATTGTGTTGTCAATATTACTATATTGGCACTGTATGGAATCTAACGTACGCTCACGATATTAATAGAGTTCAGGTAAATCTTTAAGAGATTTCTCAATTATTTAAATTGACTCTCAAAATTTTTAGTTATCAAGGATTCTTAATATTCCGGCTCTTAGGTTTTGTGTGGTGTTCGGTTTGTGTTTTCCGTGAGTAGTATTAATATTTTAAATTCAGATATAAATGATCAATAAAACAAATCGTCATCACTCTGAAGATCCTCAATGAAGGTGAAAGTATAAGTTCTAAGTAGTTCGTTTTGTGTTTATTATTCATCTATTTATTCTCATTTCAAAGAGTGTATCACATTAACATGTATAGCATGCTGTTATTGTCACATGTTCTCGTCTATTCTGTAAGTAGATATTTTTAACTTTTGTGGAGTAAAGCAAATTGTATATCTTTTTTAGATACATTAAAATTTCTTATTATAATTCTGAATATTAATTGAGAATTATTTGCTTCTTCCTGATGGACACCAAGAATAATTTTATTCGTAAAATGAAATGCAATATCGACATTAGTCTTACTATTCTACTACTAAAAAATATTCTGGCTCTTAACAATAATTAGGATTGTTACGTTATTAATTTGTTTATAATTATTTTGATAGTAGATATTATCACCCTGTGAGATTATTGCGCACGTTATTATAGAGAAATACTACATTATATTTTTATACATGCACAAGAAAGCTTTCTGAACTCCCAACAAAAGAACCTAATTCTTTTGAAAGTGTGTCATGACTGGCATAAAGAACTTTCTATTCATAAAAATGTAGCTGCGATAGCGGAATGCCTTTTCTCTTCAATAATAACCGTAATAAAAATCTCTGTCGTGAAAAATTAATTATTCTCAATTATTGCAAACGACCGCGAGAGTGAAAATATGTAACATATATTTAAAACTCTATGGTATAGATCTACAGAGCAATACATGTTAGTAGATAATTCAACATACTACTCATATATTTATCGTTTTAGCCTTGATTTTTTAACAACTTTTGAGTGAGCTCAAAATACACTTAACTCCATTTGAAGTGGGCCAACGAAATTTAGGGTCAAATTTAAGCTGCAGTAAATTTCTGTAGAGTGTGCTTCAGTAAAGCCAGTGGCGTAGAACTATGATTTTATTGTATAGATCTCTCGTTCTAGCAAAATAATATATGTTGTGTTAACCCATTTTAAACCCACTATTTTGAGAGATATGGAGGTTTTCGTAAATAACTGTTTTTGAAGTAAAACAAATCTCTTAAAATTTTGTTGTAATAATATAGGGTGGCTTTTTCTCCAGTGAGACCCTAGCCACCTACGGAAAACACACGAATGGCTCTACCTAATTTAATTAGATTAATAATATATAATTAATAATATATAATAAAAATAATAAATAATATCGGTGAGATAAATTTATTAACTATACGCATCTTGTCTATTTCTAGAGCGACAATAATAATTGTGTTCTGTTGAGGTATATGTTTAATATTACAAGGGAATGAAAAATTTCGGTACACGTTAATAAGTTGTCAGAACGTTGATATACAGAATTTATGTTTTGAATATGGAACAAGGTAGAAGAAATCTTAACCATGATGATTGTGTTCAAGCAATGACATTAATAAATGAAGGGTTGAGTATGCGGGTATGCTGCATGCTGACAGACTATGCAGACAGAGTATGCTGATAGACTAGGAGTTTCTGCTTCAACCATATTAAGAGTCGTACAGCGGTTTCGAGAAACACAGAGTTACGACAGGCGGCGAGGACAAGGAAGACCTCGTGTTACGACAGCGATTGAAGATCATTTTATTAGAATTCGCGCTCTGCGAGAATGATTTGTTACCAGCACAAACCTTCAGTCACAGCTAAGTGCCGTCCATGATGTTGAAGTTAGTGCTAAGACAGTAGGTAATAAGAAGACTCAAAGACTCAAAGACACTTTTTACGACATTTTCGATTTTTACTCAAACTTGATTTTGAGATCATAGATTTTAGCAAAACTACGTTATAAGACTTGTGCTATTTTTTTTGCTCACGACTCTACTATGATCCTGTTTCACCGGGATAAAAATTCACGGTAATTATATACTTCCTTACTAATTTGGAGCTACTCAAAGTGAAATATTGGAAATAATATTACCCTATAAAGAACAAAGTTGATTGGAGAGGCTGTGATCTTCTAATTATCTATTTTATATGATGAAATTTTAATGACTTAGGGTGCTACCATGCAAACAGGCACACCCACGAGGAAAATAATTAGCCTGTATTTTGATAAGACGCTCCCAGGTGCCTTAAACTTTAACAGTATTATTATATAGCGGAACGCGAAAGGAAATAATGTTCATACGTCCAATTCATCGATCCATACGCAAAAGACTTTAGCAACGTTAAAAATAATTAATAACAGTCATGTGTTTCATTGTGACACAAAGTAAAATTATATTCGTAATTATTACAAATAAGCTCTAAATTAACTAAACCTGCTAGTGTCAGTTAGTTGTCAGGAGGTTTGGTTTTACTATTGGTATTAATCATTTTTTATATTTTTTCTAACCTCACTCAAAAGGATTTAAAATATTTTCTTTCCATTGTTGCATTTGGTGGTATATTATATAATTAATATATATTTTATAAATACGTGACACGTGTCAAAAAGTCAATTATATCAATCTTTTTCATATTAAAGATCATCTAAATATCAAAATTTTGAACAAATATTTTTACCTTAGGAATTTGTTAATTAGATAATGTGAATTATCAAAGAGGTAATTACTTTAATTTGGTATAGAATGGGCTTTTCCAACAAACGCTTTCTTTCTGAGATATAGGCCCAAAATTGAAAAAAGTGTCCACGTTTGGTCAAAAAGTGCCAAAAAACAAAGTTCCGGGCCAAATTTTTCCTGTAAACTTCATGTTCATGTTCATGAACATATGTAACAAATTCATGTTCAGTAACCCAAAAACGTAGAGGGTGAGAAAATCAAAATTATAGCAAAACTTTCCTCTGAACCCCATATGCTATTATTGAACTGTTTGAATTTAACAATGACTTGAATTTCATTATGGATTTTTTGGTCTCAATTGAGTGTGATAAATTGAAGAATTACAGGGTCTAAATCCGTCGAATATCTTTAGTTATTACACACTCATATATGAAATTCTGTTTTTTATTATTGCAATATGAAAAATTAGATAAAAAGTTATATAAATAGCGATATCCCTATATCACCTGCACCTTCGCCATTTTCTCGGAAAAAATACTTTGAAACCCCCACGTTTAATTTTTAAGCGAAACTGTCTAGCCTTCATTATTGTCTTCATGATATAATCAACATTATGTAAAAATTAAAATGTATGTCATGTGATAATTATTTTTGGTGGAGCTAATTCATATTTTGAGGGGAAATAGCTCTCCCAAGCCCATTCCTAACTTCGCCCACGTGTTTGATGGGCAATAGAACAATTCATAGCTCGGCTGGTGTTGGGTCAGATGATTTTAGTCATATTCCGTAATTTTGATTACTGTGGCCGTTGTTGCCTATTACTATCCTATCAGTGTCTAAGCAGGGACCTACTGGAATTTATGCAAAATTCTAATTAAGTTTGAAGTAGGTATGCTAGCAATAAAATCTGGGCATATTTTATTAGATAGCTGCACTGCACATTCCGCGAATTCTGTGAACCTACATAATTGGGCACGTTGTCGTCTTCATAGCAGAATTTTATTAGGTATGCATCGCTTTAAAATGCGGCATTCATACACTTTTACGTACTCATATTTATATGTTGGGATTCCATAAAGCTATATACCTTACAAGGTAGGCACTTTTAATGTGACATTGCATTCAAAATCACCAAGTAGACTTGTATGCTACCATTATGCAACTCTGGAATATCTCAGCAGTAAATAATTCGTGGATTAAACAATAAAGACAGAAAAATAACCTGAGGGAAAATACCCCATGCGGTATTTTCGATACAGCACAGATAAGATACATAAATACAATGCTGATAATAATTAATAATTGTCATTTGGTTGTTATGAGTGTAAAATTTATTTAATTACAGAGCTCAACAGACAAAGTCCTAATCTATATAATAATATCTCTGTATGAAGAGAGACTACATATTTCCAAGGTTGATATGTTAATTATGTTTTCCTATTTCTTTTTTATAAAACTACTGTGTTTTTATGATACTTCCTATTTCTGCTTTTCTAGAATTTATAATAAATTTCTATATCTTAACGTCATATGTATATTTTTGTAATTTAAATTCTTCTAAATAGGGCCGAATTATAGTTGTAAAGTTTACATATACTTTACAGAAGTGAAACGACTATTTAATTTGGAAATGAAGTTTTCTACATCCGCAATCTTAGTGTCAAACACGGAAAAAATGTCATCCACATACCACATAAGCCAAATCCTAAGAAAATACTCGAATTCTTCTTTTGCTTCAGTTTCAAATCGACTCATGAAGACATCAGCAATGAAAGGCGATAAACAGTTACCCATTGCGGTTCCTTCATGTTGTTCATAGAACTTGTTATTGAAACGGAAGCAATTTTGTTTCATACAAAGTTTTGTAAGGTTTATATATTCTTCTATTACTTCTTTTCTATAGTTGTTTAATTCGAGTAAATCCTCAAGATAGTCCAAGTTCTGTGGAATTGGTACAAATGAACAAACATCAAAGGAAATCAAAATTTCACCCTCTTGCAATATGGTAGATTTTGTAGTTTAAGATCAGTTTTAATCGTCTCCGGATGATGCCAACTTGGTTGGCGAAACGCGCGTCGAGCGAAGTGAAAGTGTTTTGGTGTTTGTGGAAACTACTCCGAGTGTTATAGTTACAAGTTTTTGTTAGTTACGTGTTGTGTATACAAGTTTTTTACAGAAATGATTGTATTTTAAACAAACATGGCGACTCTAAATGAGTGTGTGATCTATAAAATCGATTTAATGATTTTGATTAATACGCAGAGCTCAAATTTGCAAGAAATTGTATATGGTAAGCACTTATTATCATTTGTTGAAAGTTTGTTATATTTTGTGTTACGAGTTCGTTATATTTTTAATAAGTTAGCTTTATTAAAGTGAAAAGGTACTTTTGCCATTTTCCCATCCTTTGAGGAAGATTCATGGGTCCTGGAACCTTCGATAAATGCTACTGAATAACTACAGGATCTCTAGGAATAATTCTGCAGGAACTGCTCGTACAAAACTTGCTTCAAGAATTTCCTTAACCTATTAGTACACCGTCCTATTTTGAAAATTATTACCGTTATTACTTAACAGTGGTAAAAATTGGGTTAGCGGCTTCCTTTTAACGAGTCTACTATACTGCAAAATTTGCAGAGCCCCGATTTTCCGTAAGCGCAACACCTCAACCTGTCGCAACTTGCGCGGTTACGATTTTTTATTACAAAATTGAATTTTTTAAATTTTAATTGAAAGATTATGCGTCAAATCAAAGGAAAATTTTATTATCCGAAAATAAAGAGGGCGCGATTGTCGAGTCCGATACATGCAACATATCACTGTTGCAGTCAATGAATCGTTGGTAAATAGCTGCATTTCCTAGTAAAATACACGGCCATTCTGCAAACACATTGGGTTCTTAAATTGCGAAGATTTGCTACCAGGTTAGGTAAATCCTATATGATGTACAGTGGGCCAATAGGTCTAAGTATAGATCGTCACTTTCCAGTCCTATATAATATCTATATCTACAGAAATCTGGGTACTTATGGTGTGTAAATTCAATTAAACGCATCAAATATAATACAAGCACAGTAATAATTATGAATATAGCATGGGGTGTGGTTCGCTCATCTCCAATAAATCAATGTTCCCTTTATATACTCAATAATAAACTAATAACCAAACCCTACACCACCTAACAGTTATTGCCCCTATTTATCTTCTTTGTTATATTATAAACGGGCTCCTGAGGCAAAAATTGCCTGCGAAATGGCAGCGAATGTATTCCGTTTGCTTTAAGCGTATAATAGAAAAGCATTGAAAACACATAGTGTTTTATCATAGGGCACCCGTAGTATATTTCTCAGTTAATAAGCATCGCTTCGCTTACCTAATGTCGCTACCTAATACCGCTATCTTGACAATGTTATATATTACTTATAATATATAAGTTTTGGGGTTGGAATTCAATGATGGCGTCGCAGTGCTCTATATGTTCAGTTTTACATTAATCCATATGTAAATTGTAGAACTTGTCAGTATGAAAATAGTAGGCATTAATAATAAATTCTAGTATAGGTGATCAATTAAATAAATTGTACATCATTCTGAAGAGCCTCAATACAAGCTAAAGAACATATGCAATTTCTCCTCCGATTACATGTCCGATTCTCTTCCGCATATATGTCCGGATATACAACTGGTAAGTGTTTTTCATTTGATTTCTCTTTGTGATTTTACTATATTTAAAAACATTGCCTTATTTTAGCCATAGCTAAAACACCCCATTATAAGTCTCAAGTCCGCCTCAAATGGTTTGCTTACTGTTAATGTTGGACACGATGGGAACGCGATAAGTTAATCAGATCATTCCGGAGGACATGCTCATGTGTATGTTTAGTCTGGAATTCTGAGCACGTAGTAACATTTCAAGACGGTTAGAATTAGAGAAATCCTGTGATAAAGTCGACAAGTTATTTGACTTCTTTCCTTAATACTGGGTTCGAAAAATTCAAACACGCACTTCATTAACTTTCAGAGCTGTGGTAAAATTAGCAAAGCATTTGTTAGGTATGCTATTCGAATACATACAAATGCCTTGATTAAGGTCTTGTGGAAATATATATAACCTGCATTTCTTACCTGCAACCGCAGCATGCATCTCACTTTTTGTAAGTGAAATTTTGATAAACAAGGTGAAATAAGTTCTTATCTATAACTCAAACAATTTAGGTATGCTTTGTGTTGCACGTACAGCGTATCTGGCTATATATTTAATTCGCCATGTCAGGCGAGGATATTAATGATTTCAGTGTAACTCAGTGTAACAAAATTGAGCAAAAACAAAGTATGATTGTTAGTCTATTGAAAGCAAAACAATCCCTTTATTCAATTCCTCAAATCTCAAGTTCCTACTGGCAAAGAAAATAAGGAAGACATTTAAAAACATTTGAAACATGCCAAGTATTTACCATTACAATTAAATAATACCATTTTTCTTTCTTTACAGGAGCAAATTCTTTGAGACTGAATTCAGAACCATCCAGTTCAAAATATTAACCTAACGATACGTGTACAAAATACACATAAACAATGTAATTCTACTATTGATATATTAAAACAGTTTGTATAATAGATAATATTCCCATTTTATTTTTATGGCATAAAAATGTTCTATCATACTGAAAAATAACGCCTACCGAATATTGTAGGCTGTGACGTCACAGCTCGATTCAGGCCGCGTCAATTTTATCGCTGTTTAGAACCTTCATACTGATCGCGCGGAATTAGAAATGTTGTTTTTTTGTGAAGTACACGTTTTATTACAACCTTATTTTATTTTATTTTCATATTTAAAATTTTGTCATGTTCCCTATTGTTTTTAAACAGGCTTTGTTTTTACAAAGCCTTCTTCATACTCTGCAAAAAATGTATAAGGTCCTACTAGAGGTGTATGTAAAATAGCATTAAGACACCTATCATCCTCACTAGTAGTGATGGCAGCACTAATATCTCTACGACTTTGTTAACCCTGCTCGATTGTCCGGGTATTCTAATATCCCATTATCGCTGATATGTTCTTGCTAAACCTATTGGCAATATCCCGAAATTAAACTCTCACTTCCTGTTGCCGGACCTTTTAAATTCACTTAATTGATACAAATTGTCTCACGTACTTTACACAATCCAACACGATATCTTGAAGGTAGTAACTAACGTAATACCAAGGGAACGAAATCCACTTAAAAGTTGTATCGAAAATGCAGTAGCAAGAGGTGACGATATTTACTTTGATTAATTACAAAAAATAAATGGATTCCCTCAAAAAGTTGTATAATTGTTTACCATCATTTTGTTGATATTCTTCGTATTTAATGGGTGTTATATTTTATTCGTAGTTTATCTCACCTCATCTACATCCTCGTCCTTACTCATTTATGAAATAATTAGAGTCTATTTGGAAATGGAAGAGAGTAATAAAACCCTATAAGTGTTTTATAACGGCATAGCGGCCATAGCGGACTAGTTATTTTTTATGCACTTCCATGACATGGTTATCAAATGAAACGGTTTGCTGAAAATAATAGGAACATAAAATGATGTCACTCTAAATCTAATATGGAGGAAATATTTTCAAAATGGCGAATTTAAGATGGCGATCAAAACCTTAGTTGCTCCAATCCGTCTGAAATTTTGTTATCCCGAGGTTTTTGTAATCCCCAATTGTGATTTTGGGGTCGAATTGTCCGGGTCAAATCTTGCAACTGAATTTTAAAAGTACGCCTTAGTTGGCTTCATACCATGACCTCATACTATAATTTTCCTTTTAAAAATTCGGCAACAGTATTGGGCTTGTAGTTTCACAAGGCCAATTGTATTATAAAATACCTATTCGCGGCATTAGCTTGCCGCCAAATAAATCTACTAATAACATTTTTGTTATACTTATTAGTTCGTTCAGGTTAGTGTGATGTAACGTGATACTTGTATCATCTGCCAACTGCGAGAATATTACTAGTGAAAAGTTCCATACTGCATCATTCACATATATTAAAAACTAAGCTGTTCCCACGAAAGAACCTTGGGGAACACCACATTTGCCATAGTCAGGGTTTGATCTTATTTTATTGGTTTGATGTTCCCCAGTCGACATTATCTCAACTGGCATAGTGCGGTCGCTTAACTACGGTTTAAATCAGTTATTAACGTTCATCCGTTAGTAATGTTCCTTATACCCCAATATTCCATTTTGTCAAGTTAGTACCTAATATTTTGCGGTCGACGCAATCGAAAGCAGATAAGTCGAAAAAGACTCTTTCCAGTTTTTTTGAAGTGAAAACTTCTTTAGGCGCGCTCTGCACTTTACGCGCTCTACACTTTTATTTTTGTGGGTGTTTAATGAGACTAGGCCGTCATGCGTCAGGCGTCAGACATCAGTCGCCTTGCAACTCGCCTTTTTATCGCCTAGCAACGAGCTAGGTCACCTGTATCCCTTAATCGAAGCTCCTGCTAATAGATCCTGCTAAAAGAAAAAGCGCGCTTTTAAAGCATTTCAAAGACCATTATTTTGGTAGAAATAGTGTATACAACCTTCTTCGCCAGTGCGGCATCGATGCCCACCCAAAACCCTGACAAATCCGTAAAACAAAGTAAATTTTTTGACGTACATGTCAGTTTCTGATACGGGACCTACAAAAATGGACACATGCCCTGTGAAAACAGTACCAAAATAGAAGAGTATCACTGAGTAAGGTACGCCCTTCACACCCTTCAACAACCAAGAAACCAAACATCACAGCTACAAAATCCGCTGCGGAAATAAATACGCAAAACAAGTTTCTAATTGTGGAGTATATTAGATTATAAGGAGCCTTTAGGTATTCTACAATAAAACTACAAAATTTATTGATTGCTTTTAATGGGTACCTTTTCAGATACCTACAAATATTTCTTTTACTACTAAGACTGAAGTGAAGCAAAATAGTTTTACATAAAGCGTTGGGTTAACTACGCTCACCCTCGTTATCTTAGGAACGTAATATTTGTATGAATATTTCAATAGGCAAACAGAAATGTAAGTTTATTAGAGTAAAGATTTGTTGGCTTATTTCCTTATAGTCAAAAATTATTTACTTCTCAAACAAAAATGTCTAACTCTTCCACAACAGATACCACAAGTTCTGAGAGTGAACTAGAATCAACGATAAAATTTAAAACCAAAAAGGGGCCTATGTGCATTTTTTGTAAACATGTAGGAGCTGCTGTGGTACATGCAAATGAAAAATGTTTGTGGTAATACAGGCGAACGGTTACAGTATATATTTTAAAATTCACGAAAGTTTTTACTTCTATCGTGTGGTCATAAGCACACACATCCAGTTTTATATTACTCACATATTTATTCTGATGCTGCCAAGAGTTCATTCGTTCATTCTCTTGATTTAAAATATCAATGTTTTACTGTTCTATTTTCTGTTTGCGTTTATTAATTTCCAGGAGATTTTATTTTGCTGCATGAGTTTATTATATAATTATTTGAGAAGGTTTGTTTTGCAGTGATGATGTTACCTAGAATATATAAATACTATACTAGAATATATATAATAAATATAAATAGTTTATAATGAACTACTCACATATCTACATAAACATACAGATAAAAACATAAAAAGACAGATTGCATAGGTTCAACTCGAATAGGTATAAAAGTTCCAGTTCTAAAACATGCCGGTGATATTTTATTAGCATCTAGAAATTCAAAATACTAAAGATCATAGATATCTAGCGCCGGTTCTAGTATGCAAATCAGACGGTGACATCTCTATTGATAAAACAAACATACATTTTATCCCTAATAACGGTTAAAACAGGGACAAGCCATAGGCTAGATAAAGGGTGTTGTGGACAAATCCCTCTGCAACGCATATTAGGAGGCCCAAGGGGATCTAGCAGGCTTTTAGCGAATGTTAACTGTCAGGGAACGGAAAGTCGCTCTATTATTTTTTATCGTGATCTACGGTCCGCAAAACATTACTAAAATAGGTGCCGTTTAGAAATAAAATATTGCTGCTGATAGTTAACCATTCAGTTCCTTTCATAATATATAAATAAAGAAACATAATACCTCGACTTAATGTTTTTATTACAGGAACTATACGGCCTATAAGCATTAATTTTATGGCTCAATTTTTCATTTGAGAATTACACGTATACCGAAAGAAGTCTCTGAAATTAGCGACTTTTAGGAGATCAATTACAGTAGTGAAAAACTATAAGAAGTGTATTATTTTAGACAGTACAGTAGATGTACGTAGATATATAGATTTTTCCAAGGTGCTCCATAGATTTAAACAACTACTCAGCAAATTAGATACTTAACATATAAAAAAAAGATTTATCATACAGCGTGATATACAGTATAATATTTGTATTAAATAGAATATTAATGCTAGTCACTATATTTAGTTTTCATTATCATGGAAAATTAGCAATTCAGATTGCGAATTATGGCGAAGGCGCCACTAAGATGGATTACTTCGAAATTCTCCTTTTATATCTGCTCGAAGAAGTCGGAAATAATCCTTTATTTACACGTTTTGTGTTTGTTTGGATGTCGTCTTTAATGTTATTAATAGCAGCACGCAATAACCGCTCTCAAAAGTAAATTCTCTAAATGTCTACATTGTTACAGTATGTGATCACATATTGACCTATAACTCAGACTCCGCAATGAACTAAAAGTAGTTACTCCAGTGCAACGTGTAGCTTACTCACATAAAGTAAGACGGATGCCAGTATTTTCGTAAGAGCACCGAATAATACTGAGTATTTTTCTATTTGATTCGAGCAGGTATAAAAGAGCTTTGTCTATGTTTATAGCAATGCAACATGTCGCTTAGAAGCTAACATAAGTAATAGTTGCACCGGCTTCTAAAATCACGTAAACACCCTATAAATAACGGCTTTATCTACCATGGACGTAGCCTACATTTTAGAATGCTATCGAGCCCTTCTAATATATTTCATGATACTGACGTTTCTATCTAAAGTCCTCGGACACGTCGATTTTTATATTTAATTCCGCTTAATTTGATGTAATTATAAGATGGCGCTCCAGATTATTCGGATGTGACGTCATCGATATTTTTTTAAATGGCAACAATATATTTTTCCGGCATTTTTGTAGACGAACCCTTCATGAGTTCGGTAATATAGCAGACTATATTTTGAGAAACAAAGGTTTAAACGAATCAATAAAAATTAATCAATACAATTCTACGAGTACACAAACATATACTGCTGCATGGAAAATAACAATAAGAAGAAGTGTGCTATGGCTCGCTTGAAACAAAATACTAAGGTGACAGTAAATAATGTTGTCACTGTCAAAAGTGTTGTTAATCATTAGAAGCAAAGGTGTTATCTAAAAAAATAATAGAAATATTAATTATGATAAGTTTACAAAAATTAGACAAATTAGACAAGTTTTCATTTAAAACTATTGTGTTGTTGAGCTATCTGTTGAGTGTGATGTTTTAGTTTATGCATTACGTTTATGTTACGGTTATGTTTAAGGATTGCGATGATGAGTATTATTTCGTTTTAGAAATATGTATTTTGTGGTAGTTTTATTTCTAGTCTGTAGGTGTTTTTCAATATAATTTTGACAAATATATACTAAAAAATATAGCATATTATAATCTTAAAATTGTAAACTTTTTTACACTAAATATATTTTTTTAGTGTCGTTCTAAAACAATATGTTGAAAAGGCCTCAGGCCTGAGGCGAAACTTCTTTCAACAATATGATTTTATAATTGAAATTCCTCCAAATGGCACTAAACTCTAAGAAACAAAACATATCATCAGTAACTAATCGGAATATGGTTTAATTTGTTAAACTCATTTCAATTATTTAAAACGATTTACGTAAAAAAATGTTAAAAATATATTATGAGCGGTATCTTAAGTTTTTTTAAAACACCATGATATGTTCACGTCTTTTTTTTTATTCGATTATGCCCGTCATGTTTCATTCCGGTTCGGCAATCTGTCAACCTTCATGGATTCAAAAGTCAAACTGCCCACTCATCCGCAGCAATAATCGAGATACGACCGCTGCCCCGCCTATAGTCTTCCGTGTCGTTAACACACGATATCTAACATAGGCTTTCGGTAGTTGCGGCCTTCATGATTCCTTCAGTCTACGTGAAAAAATTAATCTAGTGGCGTGGTAAAAACTATACAAAAAGTAGAAAACTAAAGCTCATACCTATCAACTCTGATGTAACTAACTGATTATAAATATTATGCCCCCTCGTTTTCATGAGAGGACCATATATAGCAAGTGAATTTAAAAAACGGTAAAATTAGATAGATGAAAGGGTCCATGAAGACACCCGGCAGACAATAATGCGGGCGATACATCTCACGCCGTCTCTCACGGCCCTGATTGCAGGAGAAGATGAATGGGATCATTTTTACTTGTTTTAGGATAACCGAGAGCTAGGTATAGCCACCACCAAAAATAAAATTCAACCGAATTCTCTACCAGAGGTATATAGGTAATATAGGAGATATAATTTGTTTCAATACTCAAATACTCTAATTTCTACTGTACTCAAATGTGTATAAGTTGTCAATTATTCTCGTTTTGTCAATAGTGTAGGATATAGTCTAAGTGATTTATTCAAAGAATATTGTAAAGTGCCAAATGGACACATAAGAAATTCTCGTGGCTTAATTTATTAAGAACTTGCTCCACAAAGCCAGGCACTGAAAACATTCAATGTCAATTATTCTAACAAAATTCCAAAAGTTCTCAAATTTTGGCATAAGGTTGGAGATATATTACTAAAACTACATCCGATTTTGCATCCCATTTATAGGTCCGGGACAAAAAATGAAAAAACAACAATTCGCTTATCTTAAAAAAATATGCAAAAGTAGTTAAATCTGAAAGACATGCCGAGTGTTTCATTGTAAATATTATCTCAAGTTTGCAACCCTTTTTCCAGCCGGAACCATACTACTTTTGAAAATTAAGTAAATTTTGCCATAACATCATAAAAATTTGGTAATATTCCTGGATTCACGTAAGGTTTCAAATTTAAAGTACAGCTTAGAATAATATTTAACAAATTTGTAAGCCTGTTTCGAAACGATTACTTTATTTTGACCCTCTATGAAAAAAAAATTATCAGCTCATGTAAAAAACTTATTTGCGTTTAATTTTTTTGTTTCATCATAAAAAAATGAGGACCGTAAAATACGTATGTCCATTTTTACTTAATTTTACGCTCAGATTCCGTTGAAAGGTTTTAAATTTTGAGGTGAAAACCTTTTTAGATAATAATAATAATAATAATAATAATAATAAACGTCTTTATTTAGAGAAGAAAATATAAGGGCGAAGTTTAGCATAGCTACTCTTACACCTAACCCTATATATTTTCACAATAATACTAATTATAAAGTTAAAACATGGCAAGTAAGATATATACTATTCTACTAATTTAGTTAAATTAAATTATTTAAAGTAAAGTTTCTGGGCATATAAGTAATCTATACATATATATTAATAAAAATGTGTATACAAAATTTTCAATATAATAAAAGCGCAAGATTGACCTTCACAAAAAACAACCCAGCGGAAGACCCGCCACTATACAGACGCTCGTCACTTCTCACTGCAGATTAAGCAGATATTTTTTAACGTGAAATTTAAAATTGGATGCATTTAAAGATTTGAAATGCGATGGTAAACTATTGTATGTATTAACGGCGTTATAGGTAAAGCTTTTACGAAATGTGGTTGTTTTATATTTAGGAGTATTTAATAAATCTTTAAATCTTACGTTAACTGAGTGCAGTGTCCTCCTAAAAATTAATTTAACTTTAAGGTAACTAGGACTACCTGATTTTAATATAGAATGTGTGAAACGTAATAAATGTAATTTCCTGCGATTCTCCATAGAAAGCCATTTAGTTTCTCTTAATTTTTGGGAAACATGGTCATATTTTCGCAAGTTATATAAAAATCTACAGTATGCATTTTGTATTTTTTAAAGTCTACTTCTATCAGCAGAATATAAACATGGACCGTACACAAAATCGCAATAGTTCAAAACTGATAACACAAGAGAATCAACTAATATTTTTTTAAGCTTAAAATTTAAAATATGCCTATTACTATATAACAATTTTAATGTGTAATAAGATCTCTGAATGAGTTTATTTACATGTGATGAAAATTGTAACTGTGAGTCGAATAATACACCTCAGTTTTTTGCAGAAGATTGAATTGTCAAAATTTCGTTATTAATTTTTACCTCTAATTTATTTTTTACGTAATCTACTTTCCTTTTATTTCCAAAAATTAAAACGCAACATTTATTCGGATTTAACGTCAAGTTGTGATTGAGGGACATTTGTAACACACGTTCCAGGTTTTCATTAATTACATTTTGAGCAGTGACAGCATCAACTAAAAAACTTTCATAAATCTGGGTATCATCAGCATACGCGTGCTTTTTAACGTTAATTGAATTTAAAATATCAGTTGTATATAGAATAAAGAATAGAGGACCCAAAATAGATCCCTGAGGGACTCCAGTAGCTAAATGGCAAGGTTGGGAAAGTTTATCGTGTATTTTGACTCGCTGCGTACGACCAGTCAGATAAGACTCCACCAGATTTACACCAATTTCATTGAATCCGTAATATTTTAATTTGGCACATAATAAAAGATGATTTATTGTGTCAAAAGCTTTTGAGTAGTCTAGTAGTACCATAGCTGTTACCTTTTGATTGTCACACGCAGTGATGATATCATCAGTAATATGTGCCAATGCCGATCCTGTACTATGACCTTGTCTGAAGCCAGATTGAAAAATAGATAAAACATTATTTTCATTTAAAAATGTGAGAATTTGTTCATACATTATTTTTTCTAAAATTTTGGATATTGAGGCAAGATACTAACTGGTCTCAAATCAGAAATTGTAAGTGGATTAATAATTTTTGGTAAAGGTACAACTATACCCTCCTTCCATATGTTGGGAAAATATCCACGTTCGATACAACAATTAATGATATGTGTTACATACTTATCTATAAATGGACTACAATATTTTAGCATAGATGCACTAATTGCATCACTACCCCGAGCATTTGACTTTAAACTATGTAGTATTGTATTAACCTGTTTGACACTAGCTAGCTTAAAATCAAAATTAGCGGTATTATATCTATTTGAATTGTAAAATACTATTCGTTCTTTTCCATCATGTTTGTGAAGAAAAACTGATGAAAAGTACTTATTTATCTCATCAGGATTTGCTAAATTTGCAGGAATTTCTCTAGAAGGTTTGTTTTGAATATTCATATTTTTTAAAGTTTTAAAAGATTCTTTAGCATCATTTTTCATATGAATACTGGTTAAATATGCCTTCTTCTCATTCCGAATTGCTGTTAAAGTTAAATTACGTAACGTTTTATAGTTTAACCAATCCGAATTTAATCTAGAATTTTTAAATTTATTTAATGCTTTCTCCCTCTCACGCATCATTATTTTAATAGTATCAGGAAGCCATGGGGCTCTGCCCTTTGTTACACGAACAGTCCTGAGTGGAGCATGCGTATTAAAAATTTCAGTAATAAAATCTGATAAAAGTTTTATTTTATGTTCAATATCATTTTCATATAAAATCAACTCCCACGCTAGCGCTTGCAAGTCTCTATCAAAATGTTCATATTTAAAATTTTTAAAATCCCTAAATGTGATATATTTGGCTTTACATTTTGCTACAAGTAATGATAATTCACAAAAAACTAAGCTGTGAACAGATATCAAGTCAGCATTGACAACCCCTGCTGAAGCAACAACATCTTTACAATTTAAAAAAATTGGATCCAACAAACTGCTGGAATATTGGGTAGTTCTGGTAGGCTCGTTAATAATTTGTTCTAATCCGTATGCATCTAAAGCATTTGTGATTGGGTTTACAAAATTTAAAAAGTTTACATTAAAGTCACCTATACAAATAATTTTATGAAAGGATGGTGCAAGAACTGAAAAAATATCATCCAACCGGTCAACGCAGTTTGTCAAATTACTTGAAGGAGGCCTATATCAAACACAAAGCGCTATATTGTCCTTATTAATTTTTAAGTTAACCAACATATACTCCAAATTAACGTTTTCAGGAAAGTCAGCTGAAATTAAGTTACATTGTATTTTATTATTCACGTATACCCACCTCTAGTAGCTCGATCATTTCTAAAAACTGATATCCTTCAATTAAAACGATCTCAGATGGAATTTCTGTAGACAACCACGTTTCGGAAACTGCAATCACATCCAACTTTTCTTGTTTAATTAAAGTGACAAATTCTTCAAAACCTGTGAAAAGCGAGCGAACGTTTAAATGCGCAATCTTAATATTTTGCATTACCTAAGTTGCATTACAAAACATGTATGTAAACGCTTTTATTTGTACACCAATTATATTTTATTTTTCCGTTAAAAGAAAAGGTTTAATATAAAGTTTTATAAAATTAATGGTATTTAGGAAAATATCTTAATCAAATGATGTAATTTCAATTACTTTTGTATGCCCAAATTCAAAACTAAATACAAAATCCTAATAAACAATTAAACTAAAATAGAAATGTATTGTAATATATCACACGACATCTGCCGTCTTCCATAATAATATAAGAGAACAAGAATATAACATAATGCTGTAAAAATGCTGCATTTTGATAATAAACAAAACAACCATTTCAAAACTATTTCATGTAGGCATAGCCCGGTCAAAATAATTTTATATTGTCTCTGCATTTACCTAAATATACAAACAAAATAATGCATAAGTAATGAAGGACAGGAACAACAATACTACTATATAATAATAGACCAATAATAATAACAATGCACTAAAATAACAATGTATATATAGTAAAGTTTAAATTATGCTATTATGCAGTAATTATACTAAGCAAACTTTTGATCGAAGACTTATACGATGAATAACAAATACTATAATACGAGAAAGCAAAAGACTGATAAACAATCCAGTAATTACTTGAGTCTTAATACAATCTGCATCTTGGCAGGAAAATAAACTTTATACCATAAGAAAATTGTGACATAGAAGAAAGAGAATACAATATTACAGGAAAATATATATTTATAAAAGTATACTGATAGGAAATTTAATTTTATATTTTATAATAATTAATTATATAATATTATTATATAATTATTATTTAATAATTTTATATTAATTTTATGAATGGCTACGATTACACAGGAATACTATAAATAAACAATCGAAATATAAAAATGTACTTATCTATTGTTTTATGTTGCTTATGTCATTCTCGTCTTCAATTCTATGTACTTTACCATTATATTTACAATATATATTGCCACTGTAACACCACGCATTTGCACTGTTGAAACTTTTAACTGCACTGTCCAGTAGAGCCAATCTGTATTTAGTTAAGTCCTCCTTTATTGTGATCCCCGTTGATTTTAAGGTTTTCCTATTCTTTAAAACTTCACCACGTATGTTGTCATTATAGAATCCTACTAGTATAGCTGGTGGCCGTGGCTTTCCAATGTTTATATTTTTTGCTTGAACACGATAACAGTTTTTAATGTCTTGATCATGTATATTTTTTAAGTTCATTTTAACATTTATTAGATTTAATACAACCTCTCTAACATTTTCTTTTCCTGTTTCTTGCGTAATACCAAAAATCCTTATATTTAATGATGCTTTATTAAATAAATAGTTGCTCAGAAAGTCATAAAATAATTTGCGATAATTACTTCCTTAGTGACACAAAAGTTGATGCTCAGTCAGTATTTTTGTTCCAACGCTGGATTTTATAGCCTGCCAAGACGGCAGGTAGTAATTTGATCTTCATTGAAATATTAACCTTTCTTAATCACCACACCGAGAGGTTATGCCCCCATACGGTAATCATTGACTACAATATATTTGAAAAATGTAAAACCAAGAATTCGGTTCAAGAGATGCTTCCAATCGTTTTTCCAATCAAATCCATTTTTATTCACGTTACGATTTGATCAGTTGGTGTAGAGTGTAGGTTAAATAGTAATAAAATAAAAACCTAGAATTAAAGTATTGCAAGCGACATTGATTAAAACGATACATATTAAAAAATAACGTGTTCACTCGTTATTTATATATGCCGTATTTTTTTGGTTTCGGATAACTTGATACAGTTAAGCGCAATCGTGAAATGTGATAACTGGAAAAGTTTTACTTGAAATAAAGTAATGAAATATCAGAGAAATGGTGTAGTTCAGCCGGGTGATGTCGAATTGAGGAGATGAATTGCAAGGAGAGGTTAAATATCAGGAACGAAAAATAAATAAGCTAGATTGAAACCCGAGTTTGCATTGGTCACTAATGGACCCCATTACAGCTAAGTAACGAGGGTGATTAGGGAATGAGAAATTCGACCCCACGGATGGTCATTCGCGGCTGGTCTAATCCACTTGAGCGATTTTCAACCAGCAGTCAGTCTTCGCTGATATCTCTGCGTAAGTGTATATAAGAACATAATACTAAATTGCACTTGAACTGGATTAAATTTATTCAGAAGCAGGACTGATTCTTAAATTAATTATAAGGCCGTCTGGTGAATTTTATAAGAACAAAAAACTAAGCGGAGAACAATTTTAAATGAAGCCGGTAGGCCTGGTTCTAAAAATACACTTCGTAGTCGGGTCAATGAAGGTTTTTGATGACTTCCATCATATGAAAAAAAAAATTTTCACAATATTTACTTTAAAAGATTTTTTATATTGGAACTATAGTATAAATAGTAATTGTTAAGTTATTAATAAGTAACACTAATAATAATAATAAGTAAATTAAATCGCTGTAGATCCAAATTTAATTATTCAACGTATATTAGTTCAGGCGTTTTAGACTTTTGGTGCCAATTCGTGCCTTACGAAAAAAGTCTTGAATAACACTTTGTAGTTGCGCGACGATACATCTGGAGGTGTTCGTGAAACCCGCGTCGAGAGGTCGCGGAAACCGCGGATTTGCGATTAACTCACTCATTTCTTGAGTTAACAGTATTTGTTTACAATTGGTTACGGAAAACCCTGCGCTTGTATTCGATGAAGTAGAAGCCGAATATGTATTTATATTGATCTCTCTTTCACCCAATATTATTGCCTCTACTTAAAATTTTTGTTGAACAGAATCCTCTATATATTCTTCAGCCATGTTCGTTGCTTTCCATCCATCATTAATTTTAAGAGTGTTTGTCCATGTTTGGTCCTACATCAGCCAGTATCGTAGCGCCTTTCATCGGAAACAGTGGCTGGTGTAATTCCAAGCAATCTTGAATGGTCAGTTGGTGATGGATGAAGAGAGGAATATTTTCGAAGCATTTCAACCAGACTCACTTCTTCGATGTTCCCTTCTCACGTTCGTCTTTCTGTTGGGACTATCTATCAATATATATTCTCCCATGTCATACCAACAATAAACACTCTATAAAATAAATAAGAATCACCAAGTGTAAGACAAATCGGTTCATAAATTCGAGAGCCCGCCATTTTGGATTCACCATTTTGATATTTTAAGTGTGAGGCAAAAATTTTGAGTTACCTTGAGAGTTTATTCCTCACTCGTACTTGTAGCGTTCTTCCGCTTAAGTAGGAGTGAATAAGTTTTATTATGTGAATGGGATAATTAAATTGTTGTAGTTTGTATACAAGGCCCGAGATCTAGACGGTATTAAATGCCTTCTCGATATCAAGAAGTACCAAGGTCTACCCCTCCTGAAGCCGAATTGATGTTCATGCCTTACTACGCCCATATCGTCTTGAATTTGATTCAGTCTGTTTAAAATGATTTTCTCAATCAGTTTCGAGATTACCGACAGCAAAGATATGGGTCGGTAGCAACCGGCAGTTTTCGGGTTTTCATTCGCCTTTAGGATGGGTATTATCACAGCGTTTTTCCACTTTTATGGCCAGTGCTGAAATCGCAGCTAATTTTGTCCCCCAATGTAGATTTTCAATGTTGGTGATGGCTGTGCGTATGGTCATTTGCAGTCTCATCATCTCGACCTTAGCGTCGGCATTCCAGTTTTAGTGTCAGCGTCGTCGCATCCGATTCTGTTCCCTAATGTTATTAATAATCAGGTCGAGGGTGTTATATGGAAAGCAAGTTGGAGAGTCGGGATATTCCAGTACTACTACTGTTGTTAATGTAGACGAAGAGAGTGCTGCCATTTGCGTTGGGACGCTGACAATTCCATGCAGCATGCCGAGCGTTAAAGTCGCTTATAATAAGTCTGCGAGGAACGGTGTTTACTATGTTGGTGTGCTCTTGTGAAAGTGTTTGTTGGTCTATTGTACGCAATAATAAATCCGAACTCTCCTGGAATAAATATAATTTCTGCTCTGACAAGCACCTTCGTAGCATCTTTAGAAATTATTTAAGATTTTCGTAGCATCTTTAGAAAGTATTTAAGAAATAAAGTATTTATTGGTTTGAAGGCATTGTTCATTTAAACACATTCTCCTCAATTGTTTTAGGAGCCTAAGGCGATTGTTTTTATGCTATCCCTTTGCTTTTGTCGCCTTCGTGGTGCTACCGTGCTTTAGCTACTGATAATTTGGTTTCAGCGTCCTATTAAATGGCTTCTGTTTATGACAGCACTTCGTAAATAATGAAATTAATTATTAAAACTAATTACGATGTGGAAGTAGTATAAATGATATGAAAAAATGAACAGGATACATTATAAATAGGAGTATTCATAAACAACATAATGTATAAACAGATAGAGACACATAATAAAGAGAAATGATTCTACTAAAGATAATATATACTATAGATAGCATAGATGGTCAACAGCCATGGTTAAATATTGCCTCATTTATCAGAAAGCCCATACTTTTAAGTTGAGACCTAAGCGACAAAATGGTATTAAAAAAATGGAAATAAAATAATTGACGGGAAAGGGTAGGTGTTCTTCAACTGTTCATATAAAGGTCGCTGTCAAAATTTCGAGTAATATTTTAAATGAACTGGACCACATTGTACGTTGCAGGAAATCGGCAGGATTAAGTGCGTAAAGCCTTTCCAAATGGTTTGAGCCCAAGGAGTTTTCGTATGGATTATTTACATTAATTTTTACAAAAACATATTAGAGGTGAGGAAGAAATGATTTGTGTTTTTATACTGAATCTACGAATAATACTCGATGACTTTTATTTAAATAAATTTTTGGGAAAAACTTTTTATTCTAAACCACATTGGATAACTGTCCATATAGAAACTCATTTGTACTTTTTGTACTGACGACGCAATATCAATATACATTCAAAAGCTAATCGGAGTTTTGGTGCTACACCGATCATGGAAAGCTGCTTTGAATACGTCATGCCCACGGTGCGTGCGCATTCTGAAGTTTAGATCCAAGATCCGTTTTGGGACGCCTTATGTTTATTAGTAGTTATACGTATGATAGTGTCAACTTCTAGCGATTTTACGATTTATACATGAGTAATACTAAAATAAAGTAGTTTGTAAAAGGATAACGGTCAATATCCATTCAGATGGGAATGGCTGGGGTTTTTTTCTCAAAAATTTAAAGGGCCTACTATTTTTGTATCGTAACAGGCTTGGTTATAATGCAATATTAAAGTAGTTTATTTTAAAGGCATTCCCAAGTTCTACAAAAAATATTCAATGAGTTTTTCCCGAAAAATGCATGTTTTCCGTTATTTAACGTTAAATACTTCGAACTAAGTTGTTGCAAAAAGTCTTCTTCAACGCGCCATAGCTCCCTTTATTTTAGACCTACGCATTCATAAAATAACAATCTGCTTTCTTATAAGCTCTCGTTTCCTTTCCTTACCTTTCGCGAAGTCTCCGAAATATTCCCAAAAAAAAACGGTCAAAAGTATTACTTTTTAACATGTTTTCCATCGCGAATAACTGGATATATCGATATATCGAAAACACTTCAAAGAATATTATTCACTTAAATTTGTCCCATTATCCATTTCCGGGGTTATTTTGAGTGAAAACATTTGCACCGCCGAGAAAATTTCGAAGATTTGGAGAATTAGAGAAGAATTAGAGATTTGCACCCCCGAACAGAAAGTTACAAATTATAAATTATATATTATACGATTGTCTTTCGATGCCGCTTGATGCTGTGGTGTCCGGGATTCTGCGTTTATAATCACCTTGATTTTTAGCAAAGACTTGGTAGTATTAGGCGCAGTGGCAGAAATAAACCTTTTAATGTAATTAGAGCCGGATTTATAGATTGCATTTGAAACTGTAGAACTGCCTAAAGCTTAAGTCGTAACTAAGTCGTTTGCCCTCTCATTATCAGTCGGCATAAGTTTGCTGTGTTTTATAGTTGGGTTTTGGGGTTTTTACATAGTGTAATAAAATTATTATAGACTCATTTCATTTCAGGTCATTTTAAACTAAAAAAATACGATGTAAATGTATAAATATGTAAAATAAATGTGGTAAAATTAGACTTCTTCCTCTGAAAATTCTAACTAACTATCTTAAGTCCTATATTATTAATAATAGGTTTTTGCCAAAGCTAACTTTTCTCTTAATAATGACTGGTATAATTACTAATTTATTTTTTTGTTGCAGGTGAGTCCTTTGGCCAAAACACAGATTTCGGAAGGTCAGTTTTATTTGAGTTTTTGACAGCATACAACAATATTTATTCCTATGTATTAAGTAACGTTTTGCATTACAATTCACACCCTGCCATCCTATGTATACTTTAACAAAATTTTAATTTTAATCACGCCTTTTACAGGAATTACATAACAACGTGCAATATAAATCTGCTTTCTTACAAACGCACATATTTTGTTTACAGTTATTTTTGTAGCCGCATCGTATTAGTTGCCTCAATGCTATATGCAGACACCTCAATAAAGTAGTCCAATATTTTTTGACTTAGCCAAGTACTTTTTACGTTAATATTTTGATTACTACTAATTTTATGTAGACATAAGCTCAGTAAAGCGCATCTTGTAAAAAATTACTAAATCTCGCATTTTAAACACAGGAATTGAATCTTGAGCAGAACTGCATTCAGTGTCAAAATGATTAAGTCGGAAACAGCTATTCCTTCTAAAATCATGACAGTTTTATTTTCAGCGCTTTTTGAGGTGTTGATACTAAACTGGTACTTTTTTCATGACGGTAGATAATATTTTACTGCAATTTCTCTTTGAAACTTAAATTTTACTGCAAGTTAAATTTTATAACACTCGGAGTAGTTTCCACAAACACCAAAACACTTTCATTTCGCTCGACGCGCGTTTCGCCAACCAAGTTGGCATCATCCGGAGACGATTAAAACTAATCTTAAACTACAAAATCTACCATATCTATACTATTTTCATGGTGACGTCGCTAATGATATCACCGTGAAATTTACGCGTGACTAATCACGCTTCAATGATCGGTTGCTAAGCAACGCGTAAAGCGGGCTATACGATATAGGTCCCTTGTCGCTATTCATACTACTTTTACATTTTACAATTTCTATGCTCTCAAATGCATCCAACTGTCTATTATTGGTCACATTTCTAACTAATCTTAAATTAATAATATCTATTCTATGATTGTTGTCAAAAGCATGTTGTGCAACACTAGACTTCCATATTTTAGATGAGCCATATACTCTTTAAATCTGGTGTTAATTGATCGTCTCGTTTGTCCAATATATTAGTACTTATTATAGTAGTATATTAGTAATACTTTTACTTTTTCAAACCTCTCATTGCTGAGAAGGAAACTTAGTAAACGATGGACAAGAAAAATAAAACTTGCCATTTTATGTTGATAGCAGTGGTGAGAGTCATTAGGGATATATCTGATCGTACTGGTATCTTTTCTATATATATCAAATTCTAACCTATTGTCACTATTTTTAATTACTAATACATTTAAAGGAAGTTTTCCATTATTTCCTAGTTCATATGTAAACTTTACAGAAGTGAAACGACTATTTAATTTGGAAATGAAGTTTTCTACATCCGCAATCTTAGTGTCAAACACGGCAAAAATGTCATCCACATACCTCAGCCAAATCCTAGGAAAATACTCGAATTCGTCTTTTGCTTCAGTTTCAAATCGACTCATGAAGACATTAGCAATGAAAGGCGATGAACAGTTACCCATTGCGGTTCCTTCATATTGTTCATAGAACTTATCATTGAAACGGAAGCAATTTTGTTTCATACAAACTTTTGTAAGGTTTATATATTCTTCTATTACTTCTTTTCTATAGTTGTTTAATTCGAGTAAATCCTCAAGATAGTCCAAGGTCTGTGGAATTGATACACTCGGAAATAATGAACAAACATCAAAGGAAATCAAAATTTCACCCTCTTGAAATTCAATATTCTTGTCCTTATCAATGAAATCGTTCGAATTTTTAACTGAAAAACTAGGCTGTGCAATGGGAAAACTTTCAAATTCCTTAGTCAACCATTTTGATAAGTGGTAAGTCGGAGATCCAATAGACCATACTATTGGACGCACCGACTTCCCTGGCTTATTAATTTTTGGTCAATCAAGACAATACAATCTAGGTACAGTAGGGTTAGATACACGTAACCTATTCTTAACATGTTGAGTAATAAGGTTGTTACATGATTTGAGGACATTTTTTATTTCAGTGGTTATTCTTGGTAAAGGGTTTCTAGTAAGTTCTTTATAAGGACCATTACTAATTAGGTTGTTTACCCGTTAATAAAAGGACTATTACCTAAAATAACAACCTTATTACCTTGATCTGCTTTTAAATAAAAACAGTCTTTCTCGCGCAATCTTTTGATAGTCTTTCTAGGATTCTTTCTATTATTTCTATTGTCTACGTTATTCATTATATTTTTAGAAATTTGGTTTCTGCAAGCCACTCTGACGAGACCCTTGGATGAATCAGGCAGATATTGAATTGAACTTTCAATCCCTACCACATCATCCGAAATCTCATCAGAAAGGGCTATAGCAAAGTTGAAACCCTTGGTTAGAAGGTCAAGTTCTTCTTTATCAAAAGAGTGTGACGAGTGATTTTCCACAATGTTAACACAACCTCCCGAGGAACATTTTTTGGTACATTAGTAGTCAATTTTTTAAATTTTTTATTTTGTGAAGACATTTTTTTGATAAATTTCGCGTTGATTGATAAAAACATGTTCCTCTGAAATTCGCACCATTGTTCATAATCTAAATTATTTAACTTAAAAGTAAGCTTCTTGTAAAGATCATATGCTTGTATTTCAAGCATACTCCGTTTACTGTACATATAATTGATTTCTAAATCCAGCCATTTTTGTTTTGCATTAAATTTTATAAAAAATTTGTTTCATAAGGTATATAGTTTCATAGTTCTCGTAGAGCAAAAAAAGGTCTAATTTAAAGTATGAAATTATATATTAAACCTATAATATTACCTACAACACTTTATCACTATCACTTATTTCTCATGGTTTCACTTACACGTCTTACCACAACTTACTGGTACTGGTCGATGATATCAACTAACTTTTATTACCGTTTTTAACCGTTAACACCGTCTGGCAGCGCAGCTTTGCGCGAAACAGCCACGAACGGATACTACTTTGCGTGCTGAATGCGGAAATTGGAGTGTTATTAAATACTAGGAAATATGTGTCCGGAGCGAGTTTCCCTGGAATCAATCTGTTTTCGATTCTATCTTAAGCAAAACTGAGTTCACAACAACATGGTAAAACCTGTCGGAAAAGAAATGGATTTTTACAGCTAATATTAACTTGATAATAAGGATAATTTGAAATATGTATAACTAGCATAAATAAGTGGTTCGAGATTTCCGCTTCATTATATATTCCATACATTTCTTGAATTCTATTAATTTTTCGAATTATTTGAAAATATGCTGACTAGGCATTACTTTACTATGCCGATTTATTTTTTAGTATCGCCACTTATTTAAAGAAAATGCTTCTTGATTTTAGGTAGCTACCCAGCTATCTGTGTGACAATATTTAAAATTATTTACGATTTTTTGAACAGCATGAGAATTCACATGAAATATTTTCTTCGTACTGTATAAAATAATTGTTGCAGCTGTATATATCTGGTGCTTGATTTTGTGTACTCGACTTGATTTATGACTATTTACGGTAGCACTCAGAGCGCAAGTAATTACGAATTTAAAGCTCTGGTCAGTTGAGGAATGAATAGGCGAAGAACTTATTTCACGCTCATTACTCTCATTAAAGCATCATTATTACATAACGCTGACGGAGGAGATTTTAACGAGTTTCACCCTCGGATCGAACTTGTTCTCATTTCCAAAAATAATGTATTTAATATTTATGTTTGTGTTCTGAGACTGAGCTGGATGATTTACTTGCGACTAATCCAGATTTATGTAGAATTACGAAATTAATTCCTGGCTTATAACTTCTACTTATAACTTTCGATAAACTCCGATGCATTTGAAAATATTGACACAGTAATTTGATTATGATTCATAGTTTTGTTTACTGTTTTCGGAAGTTCATAACCTTACGTCTTACGTCTACGTCTAATATTGTTGCATTAAAATAATATTGGCTCAAAACTGTATTAGTATTTAATTCAAAATTGTATTTAATTTTCTGTTTAAAAAAAAATTATGATGGTTTAAATCGTCAGGTTTTTTTTAGATTTTTATTTAAAAAAATCACTGGATTAAAAAAAAAATCACGGTTCTTATAATTATGATTTTTTTCTAAGTGTACAGTAGGTATAAATTTTGAATGGTAACGCCCTTGTCCATTTTTTAATAGGCGCGAGTCAAGCGCTAATATAAAAGTCGGCACGGTCAAGCATCATCTTAATAGCATATAACACTATACCATCAAGACCTACCAAAATCATCAACTGAGACAGACTATCTTGTTACCCACAAAAGTAGAAAACAAAATTATCTCTACAAAGGAACCCCTTAAAAACCCCAGACATCCTTCAACCTACAGATCTATCAGCCTTTTGCTCGCATTCGCCAAACTCCTTGACTCCTTATGCTTCCCCAAATATTAGAGTTCGCTGACGCAAACAAGCGTATTCAGTTAATTTTTCGCATATTTCAACAAATCGTAATGCAGCATGAACTAATGCGACTTTGTTATTTAAGTCACCGATATTTGGTTTTTTAAAATATTTTCTATCTGATGTTGGTCATTATTTAATTTATCGATACTGTCTGTAAATAATTGACCATCATCGGCATCCAAATTACCTGTGATTGATTTAAATATATTACCTATAACGTTTATCAATCCGCGTTTGAAACGTCTGGTATTAATCAAGATTTCTTCGAATTTTATTTTAAGGGTATTTGATATTTGATTTAGAAGCGTTACGCAAAACATACGTAACGCTTTAATTTTAATTAGGAATTCTTTTGTTTCGCGAGTGTGTTGCTTCTAAAATTTCATTGTTGTTGATGAAAGCTTCTTCGAGGCTTGATAAGTTTTTATGGACTAACAGAGTCCATCTGTCGTTGGAAATTACTATCCTAGTTTCGTCATGATAATAGATTCCGATTGTGTTATTTGGTATTGGGATACCGCTGATCCGATCAGCAAGGTGAACCTGTAAAATAATTAGTCTTCAAAATACGTTTTCAATCTATCGACGTCAGTTTTAGTGTTTTGGTTACTTTTAGGCTCAAGAATAGTTACTGAATTATTGTGAATTTCTATGATTTCGAACTGGGAGGGTGCAGAGGGTGCTTTTGAAACGTGCTTATCGAAACGCGCTTTTGCTTTTTATTTTTGCGTTTCGTGCGACTTTATAATAGTAAGAGAAGCGATTATTTAAATCTCTTACATATTTGGTTATTAGTTCTTGTTGATTATATAACGTTTCGGGTGGTCTGCTTGAGGTATATCCGAAGACTAGCTCATAGGGTCACCATAGACCCCTGAGTCTTATTTGTGGAGTTATTGTAACATATTACTGCGTAGGGCAATATGTTGAAGGGATGTTCGTCGGGGTGGTTTGTCATGTGTATTCTAATCATCTCTAATAGAGTGGGGTGAAACCTCTCTAAGGAACCGTTTGTTTGTGGGTGTGCTACACTGGAAAATGTTACTTTAATATTGTAGAGGTTGCATAGGTCTCTAAGAATGACATTATCGAACTCTCGGCCAGAATCACAATGGATACGAAGAGGGGTTCCAAAGTGTTGGAAGTAAACGAGTGAGCTATTCGCTACTGATTTGTGAAATACTGAAATTTGTGAGTTCGTCGCGTATTTTAAGAATGAGATTTTTTGTAGGGACTTCTAAGATATCAATATTTATGCGCTCGAAGGGAGTTCTTGGGGTTTCCGTGATTACTAAGGGTGTCTAAGTTTTTGCGACAGGCTTTTGTTTTTTCACAAGTCTCGCTTTTTTTATGTGATATTATCAACGTCTTTCGTCAATCCTTTCCAATTCTAATTAGTCTGTTCTAATTAGTCGGATTGTTTCATTTATTCCGCGATGGATATGAGCTTCCCTGCATGGTACTGATTGATAATAATTGGAGTTTGGTCATCACTGGGTGTTTGGGTGATATCTTGCCATACTTTAAGCTTTAGGCCTTTTTCTGATAAAAGAAATGATGAAATTTCGAGAATGGGTAGGTTGACATTATTTTCTATACAATATGTTTCACTAGACTTGAATTCTTCGAGACCATCGTGAGCCAAATAGGTGTGCGATTACACTATCGGCATCGTATGGTAGAGCAATAATTAAGTAATTTCTGTTTCGCACCGCTTTACTGGAGAATTTATTTAATTTTAAATTTTGGAAGTCTTCAATGCGAGATCCAGTATGAATATGATATTGAAGAGATGATTTGACCCTTTGAATGAACCCTTTGATGTCAAACGAATCATTAATTTATATAATTTAGTTTTGAGAATAACCGCAATAAAGGAGAGGCTTTAAATGCAAGAAATTTTTAAAAAATCATAAAAACTCAAAAACTGTTGAGATTCGAGATATAAACTGTATTATCAAACTTACTCTTAATATTGATAAAGTATCCAAAAACGTAAAAAATAGGGTGGTTCCGGTATAGCCGGAGGTGATAGAAATTCTAAAGTATTTTAGAATGGTAGATCTTTCCGGAAACCCACTCGAGCCAAATTTTATAGCGATATTCGCCTCTATAATAATAACGAACCTCTATAATATTTTACAACAGGACTTTTTAACGCATGTATATTTCCTTCATGTGCAAAGATGTCTTCAATCTGCATCTTATTTGTATCTGTTGCCTTCTTCGCAAAATTGATAGCTTGCTCATAAAAACATTAAATTATACACATCCCGTATCATTTTAATACAGCAGGTTGTCCGCCAAATTTAATTCTTCTAATTCCTTCCAATTCAATTGTGGAGAAAATATATGAAAAAAATTACCCCAATTTTAGGTAAGGGATTTTGAAAGTTAAGACCTGTAACTTAGAAGGGTATTTTGTATTTTAAGGGTAGAAGGGATTTTGATAAAAAAATTAAAGACCGCCACTTATTTTTTTCTGAAAATTCACCTCTTAAATTATTTCGCATCAATTTAGAAATGAAATGCTAACTTAAAAATTGCCCGAAATCAAATAACAATAATAATAGTTTAGACATATACTGTGATTTATCAAATATAAAAAATTATTAAACTATTGCTAATTATCAATTAATATGTATTAAAGTATCTCCTAAAGCGGGAGTCTAGGCATTTAGCCTCGTAGCAAAACACACTAGTGAGCCATAACTGCTCAAGACAAAACGGTATGCATATTACCGTAGTAAAAATGACGTGTGCATAACTGTTCAAAGATTGTAAAATTAATATGTGCATTATTTCATAACATAATCCATAGTGAAAATATAAAAAGCATTAATAATGACATTAAGTGATTGGATGAAAGTTGACTACAATGTGTAAGGAAATACTTGTAACTAAGGAAGTGTGTTTTGTTTCTGTGAAGGCACTTCTTCAACTACAGATAATAATGCAAGAGGAGTTCGTAAAAGGCACTAAAAATAGGTAGCCACGTTATAATTTCACTCTGAAAAAATTTTTAACAAAATAGAAGTTAATTATTGAAATTTGGCCATGATAGTAATTACACGTGCTTCCAAGATTCTAGGTAGTGAATTTAAAGTAACAGTGTTTTATCCAAGTAGTAAGTAATAGGTATAGGGCATCCTAGGTACCTATATAGTGGTTTTAATAATGATCTCCAAGTAGTAAATCAACATATCAAAAAGTTAGTATATTTTCACGAAGACGTCCCAGTAATTCCACGAGTATTGTTCCTGATTTAGCCTCGCCGACAAAGTGTTTCTCGAGGCAGTTCACCTACCGAAGACGTCTAACATTGCTTGTCAAGGATTTTGTAATTCCATGTTTTTAGTATACTAAGGTATGATAGGTTGTCTCAGGATAGATTAAGTTTTGTTTTTGTTCAATATTCATGAATAACCGGCAAAATATAAATATTTTGAATAAATTAATGTCCTAGTTAAATGCAAGCGAATCTTTTTTATTCCAGAATTATTCAATGTAAAGCGGGAGGACAAGGAAATCACATATCAATCAGTTATAGCATTAACAATAAATAAAATCTCCTGGAGCTTAAAATTAAAATCTTAAAGCAATATATACCGAAAACATATAGCACCATTTTGATTTAATAAGTCTATTTTGATCTCAATTTGAGGTAAAAAGGTCGTATGCTCTAATCTAAATCAAATAAGGTAACTTTTTTGATTCATCACAACTATACATACTGCGTTAGCTGAATATAAGTACTTACGTCTCAAATTCATTAATATCAACTGTAGATATTAATGACTATGGAAAACACAAAGATAGTATAGATGGTATAAGGAAGATGATACTAAATAGCATTTCAAAGGCCCCACTCGAACAGATGACGCCATGTAATTAATGAGTTCTTAGCTGACATTATCGGATCACCGGAAGGCAATTCAAACCCTTCTTCTTACTCTGAACACTTCACAAATCAGTACGAAAACGTATTTTAAGGCTATCCGCCATCAAAGCCTATTCCCAGTTCGAAATATGAGGACGAGTTTAGCGAAACTGTCTTTTCCAACACTTAATCAAATCACTTCAAACGAAAACTTGCCTGGAATGTTTGTTTAACAAGTTGCAAGTTTTCTTACGTATGCGGATTTCCCAGAAAGAAATATTAGGGCTCTGTTTTGCTTCATTTACTCTCTGAAAATATATATTGTTATGTTTACTATAATTTAGGGAAGTCTGCATGGATTGCGAGTTATCCGAATGGAAAATAAATTCAATATTGAAAACATCTTCTTTTATTTTTGTTTTTCTCCTACGTAAATAAATGTCATATAAATGGAAGTTTACATCACTTTTAGTATATAAAGCGCATTGCTTCATAATGTTTTTTTAATAATAGGAATATTTATTCACAATGAAAACGTTATTTCAAATAAAATATAGTGCAATTCATGTATCAGCTAGTTAGACGATACATATTATATAAATATGATAATATACTAGAATTTAGATTTTTTCAAGGTTCATTTTATAACGTTCTGTATTTATATAAAATGTACTGTAGTTTCTTTATGTACGAGTATATGTTGCCTATGTTGGTCCCACTTTAAATGGCGATCTATATAATTAATCCTAAATACTTAACATTTAGTTTGCAGGGTGAAACTGATTTAGAAATTGAGTTATAAAGTTTTGATCGAACCATATAATTAGGTATACTAGATATGTCATCTTCAACTATCTCCTTCAACTGTCTCCATGTATCGGCTTTGTAGAAGATTGCAGATGAGGCCAATAATTATATATCCTGTTTTGTGAGAATAAATGTTATTATAAATTTGAAACAGTATCGGACCTAAAACCATACCTGGAGGTACACCATATTCCACTGTTGTTTTTTTTACTGAAGACTATGTTATGAAGAAGATATTATTGGCATTACTGGCATTGATTGATATGGGTGGTTGATAATATCAAAAGCTTTTGATAAGTCGACTAAAATGCATAAACATGATGCAGTTTTGTTTAAAGAGCTATAAGTTTTTGATATTAGATCTTGTATTGCGTCATTCGTGAAATTAATCTCCTGAAAACCATATTGTTTTTGAGACAGTATTTTTAATTTATTTAAGTAGACTATATTATCAGTCTTACTTTTTGCTACATTTTTAAAAATCTTTCTAAAGTTTGTCAACAAACTAATAGGCCTAATTACAGCCGGGTTACCTCATTTGTATATAGGGATTATCAAATAATATTTGGCCCGTTGAAGTTTCACTTTTAAAATCATCTATTCCTAGTGACTTATTTTGTAAATATTAATAAATTATTAGGTTATCTTAATTGACTGTTTTAGGTTACTGCGAGTAATAAGAATCATATGTATGAATTACGAGTACTCAGAAGATCTACGAGTGATCTGTCACTGTCTTTGCTGCCTTATTAGTAAAGCCATATTATTTATTTATGGTACAAATGTTTTTTCATTATTAGCTGTAACCATATGAAATACAAATATATTAAATAATAAACCTTTGTAGCCAATGATCAAACGTTGAACCAGTAAAAATGATAAATGTCTAACCAGATGTATACAGCATATTGTACGATACTAAATAGGCAGCATGAGTAGAAATTATCTTTCACTTCTACAGCGAAAATAAAATTTCACACACTTTAATGTGTGGCACTTAACTCTTATAATTAAGGCAATAAAAATGTAATGTTTTACGTTTCAACCTGTGAATGGGGACGTACTTTGTTGTAGATTCCAGAGCTAAAAAGATAGCGCTACAATTTTTAATGTTATGTACCTATTTTCAGACACCACTCAGTTATTGCACAATTCTTATTTAGATTATATTATGTTTCGTATCCTTAAATAAAAATAAAAGTATAGTAATCATATTAATATAATAGGTACTTAAAAATTACCAATAGGAGGTTGAAAATAAAAACCGATGTAAAACCTAATTAGTAACGTAGTGGTTAATTAGTAAGTAAATGGTCTAATTAGTAAATACACTGCTGGCCCATAGGTTGGAATAATTCAAATTTTTAGGGTAAGTTTCGATACATATATCTTCTGAACGATATGGAATATCAAAATACGGATTTCAGGACGTTTTTGGAAATTTCATCGACAAAAACTGGTCTGAATATCAATTTTCCATTATGCTCAAAAAAGGAATATACGGGGGTGTAAACTAAACCCCTAAAAAAATCAAAATTTCATTCTTACCGAGAATTTAGGAAAACCAAAATCGAGTTAAATTTTTTATACCGGGGTAATCTATGGACCAATTCGAAAAAACAAATTTGGCCGATTTTTGATATCTCGCTTATTTTTGAATATACGGCGTTTTTATTGAAATTAGGACAATTTTTTGGAAATGTATCTCTTACTTTTTAAAAACAAAGTAAGTAATGGATTTTTTTCTTATTTTCAAGTAAGCTTACATGCCTCTAGCTGCCTCAGTAGCTAGAATTGACATTTCTTATACAGGGTGCCTGCGAAAACATTTAATAAGCATGTGTCACGAAAAATCTGTATATTTAAATAAACTGTGTGCAGAACCCTGTATGATTAAAATGAACGATAATTTTAAAATTTTAAAACTGTGAAGGGAAACCTTAGAAAAATATCTCGAAACGGTTTTTTATTTTTCTTGATCGGATGAGTATTATCATAATCACCAGCTAATCGTTACTACCGCAAGTTTTTTAAATGTTTTATATAGGGATTTACCGTGTAATTACAACGAAACTGTAAATTATGATAATACTCATCCGATCAAGAAAAATAAAAAACCGTTTCGAGATATTTTTCTAAGGTTTCCCTTCACAGTTTTAAAATTTTAAAATTATCGTTCATTTTAATCACACAGGGTTCTGCACACAGTTTATTTAAATATACAGATTTTTCGTGACACATACTTATTAAATGTTTTCGCAGGCACCCTGTATAAGAAATGTCAATTCTAGCTACTGAGGCAGCTAGAGGCATGTAAGCTTACTTGAAAATAAGAAAAAAATCCATTACTTACTTTGTTTTTAAAAAGTAAGAGATACATTTCCAAAAAATTGTCCTAATTTCAATAAAAACGCCGTATATTCAAAAATAAGCGAGATATCAAAAATCGGCCAAATTTGTTTTTTCGAATTGGTCCATAGATTACCCCGGTATAAAAAATTTAACTCGATTTTGGTTTTCCTAAATTCTCGGTAAGAATGAAATTTTGATTTTTTTAGGGGTTTAGTTTACACCCCCGTATATTCCTTTTTTGAGCATAATGGAAAATTGATATTCAGACCAGTTTTTGTCGATGAAATTTCCAAAAACGTCCTGAAATCCGTATTTTGATATTCCATATCGTTCAGAAGATATATGTATCGAAACTTACCCTAAAAATTTGAATTATTCCAACCTATTGGCCAGCAGTGTAAATTTAAATAAAATGTATCATTTTGTTACATAGTCTTTTGTTACGAATATCTTACATTTAGGAGACGAATGACTAAAAATACTTCCTAGGGCTTTTTAAGCCATAACTAGAGCGTTTTTGTTATTTCTGTTCCGCAAGAGTTTTATTGTACAACACAAATTTTTCCTATTATTAGGTCCTTTATGTTCTTTTGTTATAATGGGCGAGAGGTTTTATTTCTATTTTTACTTCCTTTTGTTAGAATGTTTCCGTCCGTTTTCATAATTGCCCCGACTATAGCGCTTGGGAATTATGATTGCTTATGTTACTAATATCTGGGAAATAGGGAATCCCTTACTGGAAACAGACGGGAATTTAGTAGTGATTTATTGTATATTTTTAAAATATCATAATCCTCATAGAGATTATGGTAAATATCATAATCCTGATAAGGAAACTAACCCTAGGACCTAATGAATCAACGCAAACACTTAATCCGCAGAAGCAATTGTTTCTCTTTAATAATTCGTTTACAAGGATATCATGAAAATTATTTATATGAATAAGAATGGCATTATTTTTTATGTTATTGCTGTGGCATAATAATACGTGACGAAATTAATAGAAACCATTATTTATTAACATAGGTGCTATTTATTATTAGTACAAAGCAATCATTTTCGTTATACAAATGTTTTAGAAAAATCTCTTAATTGAAAATCATGGAAGAAAACTTTTCTTTCAATGGCGATGTTTTAGATCATAGGGAACTTTTTCTAGATAATCCCTAAAAAATGTGATTCTGTTGGCTGGAGATGGGGCTTATAAAAATTTCATAGAGGAGTAAGTATAGTACCTACATGATATGTTAACTATTCTTGAAACGTTGGAAAATTATTAATACAAAGCAATCAATCATACAAAAGTCCTCTTTAGTAAAGGAAAATCCAATTTTATTCCAGTGGCGATGATTCAGACCCAAGGGAACTGTTATAGATGATTTCTACAAACTTTGTCGCTGTAAGGCAACTGTTTCCTCTCGGAAGAAACTAGTATAAATGAAAGGTCGCGAATTTACAAAATGATATAACGACTGTCATTGAAACTATGTTTTCGCGAGTAAATAATCAATTCCAAGACTTTTATTTACCTTTTGCATCCGTCGCTAAATTTAGATTTTTATTCAGCCCACTTATGCTTGGTTCAGAAATATTTTCTAAGGTCTGGTCAGAGTTTCCATCATCAATGACAGCTAAAAATAGGGAATTTAACAATACCTACCTAATTAAAAAACCAACAAACAAACACCTACCTGTTGCGTTCTATGCCAAATTCAGATTTCCACTGATATTTGGCCCAGAATCCACTGATATTTGGCTCATTTTGAGATGTTTCATTTGTTCTTCTTCTTTGATTCTGCTGCAAAAATAAATAATCACAATAAAAAAATAATCTAACCTAACATTTCATTTACCGTTTGAAAATTATTCTTCTTTTACGTTTCGGTGGTTCACATTCTCCATCTTTATCAGAATCGTAGCCTCCTTGGTCAAACTAATTGTTTTGCTCTATAAACTCAAAACTCATCTACCAACAAACCCAATAATTAACACACATACACCTTTTTAACTCTAAACTATTTGAAGAATTATCTAAGTACAGACTTGCAGGTTCTATGTAAAACATACACCCTTGTTTTAGCAGAGATTTTTTAAGCACAGTCTCCTAAAGTTCTATGTAAGTCATACAAATTTGTTTTATCCTATATGGCGTTTTTAAAACGTAGGACTTTGTTTAAAAGCACATAGAACCGTCATTATCCGGCCGATTACGCCTAGAGTAAAATTACATGGTAGTATGTGTCACATAGAATCTAGAAATAGTCGTAACTCATACAGTGCCAAAATAGTAACATAAAAATTGTAATTTTAACCCAGCGAAATATTGAAGCAAAACTCAGAGCACGAGTTGTAGGACAATTCAATGAAACAAAAATGTTCATTTTGAAGGAAAATTAAATAGTATATAAATAAATGCCAGTGTGCTGATAATTTATTTGACGTTTATCTGACATAATTTAATTTCTTCTAGTGCTTCTGGTGCTAGATTTGGTAACAATGATTTAAGTACCTACAATTCGCGAAGAAGTAGCAAATCCAACTTCCAGTAATACAAAAGATGGCATAAGTCAAACTGGGACCAGTTTGATTGTTCTTTAAAAATAAAATTCATAGTTTTTTTGATGTTTATTTGACATTATTATTGTCGCTGGAATAATCTGTTGCCTGTTAATTTGACGTAAATATTGCCAGTGTAATATGCTATTGCATAGGCTGAGTTACATTGGTAAAAAACGTTGAATTGTCACCACAATAACTATATACACCTTATAAACTATATACACCTTACTTGCACTAATTAGACCTATATAAATAATTATGTGTAATACAATTTCTAATCCTAAGCAAACAACAAATTTTTATTTCACCTGAAGAAATGAATTAAACGTTATGTTATATCCAGAATAATATATGTACACAAATTTATTGATACGGAAATATAGGTCCCTGATATAGTGTATTACTGAAATGTAAGCTGAATGCCCATTGTGTTTCTGATGAGTGTCGGAATGCTGTTATCCTACACCACCATTTTGAGCCTGCGGCTGTCAAACATGCTCCGATTCCCAGTTATTTGAAACCCGAACATTCTCTGTCTTTTATTTAATTCTCCCAAGTTACTTCGAGCTGCTACTGGCGTTACTCATTAGAAGGAATAAGAGACTGTTTTTATGAAAAGTCAACATTTATTAAATTTGCTAATTGGACAAATATACTCATTAATATATCCCTGTTTTACATATATTTATAGTAGATACTTGTAGAATGCAAGCATGTAGAATGGGATAAAGAATGGTTCGTTTCTGTATAAATATTATAAATAATAAAATATATAAATATATAAATAATAAAATAAATATATAAAATAATAAAAGCGTTTCTGCCAAATTTGGTATTTTGATTTTTCCTAATTTTCCATGAAACATCTAGAATTCACCTAAAAAATTACAGTCAAAATATGTATAGTTATTTACTTATTATATTCTAATAATACTAATATATAGGGTGTTACAATCTTGATGTAAAAACTTCGAGATCGATTAGTAGATAAAAAATAATATATATATATATATATATATATATATATATATATATATATATATATATATATATATATATATATATATATATATATATATATATATATATATATATATATATATATATATATATATATATATATATATATATATATATATATATAATATAGTGTGTTGACCATAGTACTAAAAAAAATTAATTAACACGTGAGGAAGCTGACGTAGAAAAAAAGTATACAAATATGACCTACTAAACGAAAATGACAGACACATTTTGCCACAGTGAAGAGCAAAAATATCTACAAAGTATGTGAGTAAATTTGGGCCCGCCAAACAGACTTGTCCGTTCTTTAAACAAAAATCAGCGAACCATGAGTAAACTTAATAAGAAAGTTGCTTCAAAGGTTACTTAATGGACAACGAATATATAAATCCCCCACATCATGTCATGCTGGTGGCTTGTGCTTATTTCTGGCCCTCCATGTAATGCAGAAAACTATTCTCATATACATCCAATAGTATGATACAGCAACTACTAACATTATTGAATCGGTGCAGTATGAATAAGAGTAATATAATGTCTCAGTTTTAATGCAGAAATTACTGCTACATATAAATACCTCGAGTCTTAATGGCCCTGCAAAAACATCAATAATCCTAAATTTTGTAAACTTCGTACTGTAGTAATAAATAATATACGAGATATTATTTATTACTTTATTTTATTTAATACTTTATTTAATAATGTATTAGATATTAAAGGGGATAATGTAATTTTGATCTACTACCTCTCGGAATGTGGCTCTTCCGTAATCTCTATCAGACTTTATTCAAACGAGCATCCAGGATTAATGTCACTGATTCTCGCCAATAAATTAAAAATTGAACGAGAACCTGCCCCGGAGCTTTGGGAATGTGCAATAAGTTACTAACATAATTGAAGAAAGAGAGGCGAAAGACTAATAACTTTGATCAAGTCGACTGTGCTCTCAGATTCTAAAATTTCCAAGTTAATTAAAAGAAAACATAGCACATCCCCTGGAGTTATTAGGGGAGGGTTAGTAAATTAAATACATTGAAATCAATTACCCAAGCTAAGCATATCTTGGAGAATATCCTTGGGAATCAACATGTTTAACTGAAAAACCATCAGGGCAGCTCTATTAACTAACTTTGCTAAACTTAATTGCTAACAACATTATTACATTCATAAATTCCATTGTTCATTCTGTTTTTCCATGCTGTTAAGTTTAAACGTTATAAATAGGGGCCTTAATTAATGACTTTATAGTCTCATTTACCTGGCAAAGGAGATACGGGACTGAACATAAATGATTCTTTCATATTAGGTAAGCACTTTTTAATAAGAACAAAAATTATCTCTTTTTACATTTTATATTATATGACCGTCTGAATGCTTCTTTTAGAAGCAGCTCTCATTCGCTTTTCAGTTTATTTCTTGGTAATTGAAATCGCCCATCTTCCCATCGAGGACCTAGAACGCAAGATGTTTATCATATTTCAAAATATTTTCTTTCATTTAATTGTTCTGCTTGTAGGTATATTAATTAATGACGTCAAAATTACGTTATAATAAAATATTGTAGAAAACTCAAGTTAGGGTGAGAATTTTTTATCAGGGTTAACAGAATTGCATTGGAAGAAGAAATTTTTATGCTCTTATATTAATCTGATTTTTTTAAACAGATCACCCCTCGTAGGCCATATATGTAGTATAATTTGCTGAAGAATTCTATAAATATATAATATATAATTATAAATCTATAATATATAATTTTCTTCCTCTTACTTGTATTGTTCTAATTTATTCTACTTCAGGTTTTAATGACTTATCTACACCTACTAAGATAAAACGTCGCAAAATGATTATTTTGCACTGAGGTCACTACACAAGAGGCTTCCTACATATTTTTGATAAATTGGTATTGTCGAGCGAGGACATGGATCGCCTGAATAGTTAGGTATTACACACGCATATAGAAAATTCCCTACGTCGCCTATGGTAAAGACAACATTTCTGGCATCAGCAACGAGAATGCAGCACAAGTTGAGTTTTAAATGCATACACTAGTGGCAGATCTAGCCATGGTTTGCAGGCGTGTGTAACCCCAAAACAAACGATAGCGAAAGTAGTACAAATAACATTAATAAAAATATAATTATAATATCAATGCTTAGAAATATCACTCTGCGTTGGGATGACACCTACCTAAGAAGTAAATAACGTAAAAACTCTCGCGTCGCGTTTCTACTGTGCTGTCGTTACCATCTGGCAGAGATGTTTGGTTTGCCTTTGGTTAGCATCATGCTATAGGAAACATGCAATTTCGTAGTGCGATATGAAAGCAACCAATACGTACCTATCGATCATGACATCACGTGCTTTACGTTGCATTACAATTGCACCATAATGCGTGATAATGCAACAGAGCGAGGAAGTTAGAAACAGAGAGAGAGAGAGAGAGAGAGAGAGAGAGAGAGAGAGAGAGAGAGAGAGACATAACAGAAACACTTAGGAGGCCCACTCCGAATTTAAATATAGGACAATGCGTAGATGTTTTCGAATTTCCGAAAACAATGACCTCGCTAATAGCGCAAAACCTCCATTAAAGGGCCAGGGCCTCGTCAAAGACAATTTTATTTATAAAATATGTGCAATTGTACCTCTCATTACCGGTCATATATTTTAATGAGTTACAAATTCTATTGGCAAATACGTACCCAGAATTTTTCGACCATTCGTAGGTAGAATTTTATAAATGCAATTATTGGTGTTTCCCAGAGTAATTTAAAAATTAAGAAGTGATAAAGTGGCTTTAGTTTCATAGAGCTAGTTTATGTTCAACTGTGATTTTGTACCATTTATCATGTTGCTAAAAAGAAAACATTTATCCCTTAAAGAGAAAAACGCTACATCAGGTTTCATAAACAAAAATTAAAAGCAAAACAAACCTCAATTGAAAAATATTTTAGAGGAATAATTTATTTTAAATAAGTGTATATAAGGTCTGGCAATTAAATAAAGAGACTACGCATACAGAAGACGTCCTAGAGGAGTAGGGGGAAATTAATTCAATTGCATATTTATACGCAAACTAGTTATTATTACTAGATATTATTTATATAATTATATATAATCAGTATTTATAGTCCTGTAGTTGGCCTTGCTTTATTCTATTGCACATTTGGTTAAATAAATAAATGATTTTTAAATATTATTAAGTTGTTAAAAGTACATAAGGATTCTATTTAAAAAAAATATTATTTAAAAAAAGTTTGTTGAAGTTTGTTGTTCAGTTAATCCGGAACATTATATAGGTAGTTATTTTTTTCTATGCTATACAATTTTAACAAGATATAAATGCAACTGTGGTGAACCACATTTTATTTAGTTTCCATTCAAATCAGGTGGAAATCAATTTAGGTATATTTATAAATTAATGCATCGTTATAAGGAACATGAAATTTAATATTAACTAAAACTGAAATTTCCTTATCGACTTTCATGTAAACATAAATATGTCATGTTTATAATATTATGGTAGCTTATAAAGTTTGATGGACAGCGAAGGCTACATGCCAGGTAGTTATTTTAATAAATAAATAATTAGGGGCCAGGGTGTGAAAACGCGGATTTTCAGAAATGTTACCGATTTATATGTGAAATCATAAGGTTCGAAATAAAGCGAGCTTTCCTTATGAATAATTGAAAAAATAATCATAAGGGGATAGGGCTTACACGCTTCTACGTATACCGTGGATATGATGTAGCACAACCTATTGGTATGTACCTTCTGTCCTAGTTCACAAAAGCATTCTGCAGGGTCGGATTCGGCTAAGTAGTAAACCAAACCTCAACTTTGAAAATTGATTTAATAATTAATATATTTTGACACTGATGATGCTAGGAATGTGTTTAATCAATTTATTAGATTTAGCGATACGTGTAATATATAAAATTGCTAAATGAATTATTAATTAGGGCCAATAACTAGGGCTAATTCAGTGAAATATAATTGCTACAATTTTTGATTTTGGTTGCAAATAATTGAATTTTTCCATTACAAAATTCAGCAACAGTGATAGTGAATATAAATTTACGTGATTATTTAAAAATTTAAAAATTGTCTTAATACTTATTCTTATTCTTAAATCTCTTAGTACCAGTTTTTTATATTTTTTTAAAACAATAAAATATATGAACATAATTACGAATATAATTTTCATAAATTTTTTTTGAAAACATTGTTTGAATCTACATACCTTACCTTATCTTTCTTATAATATTTAAATAAATAATTAAGAATGATATATTTAATTCAGGTAATAATGATGTAATACTCAAGATAATTGCAGAAGACGAGGTTTATACTCTCCACCCAGGCCACCAGGTACTTTGAAAACCGTTGCCGTTGTGATATTCGTGTTCAGCGATCCCAAAAACTCGTTATGTTACGAATTCCGATAAAACTCTTTGAGCTGACGTTCATACTGTCTACCCTGGGCACCAGGTACGACGAAGACTGTTGTGGTGATATTCGTATTCAGCGACCCCAAAAACACCCCAGTAGCAAATTTTCATGAATATTTCCATCATTTCCATCAATATTTACAGAGTTGTAATTTTTTTATTTATCGTCTCTTCGAGATGCACCTCTAAAATGCATTTTTTTATATGCAAAAATGCATTTTTTTCAAAGTTAATTGATTAATTTGGTTCACAGAGTTTCCAGATGCTCTTACGAAACGAACGCACAAAATCGCATTAAGATCCAAGTTGAATGCTTTATTTCCTCGACTAATTATTTGTATTAGGAAAAAATATTAATATAAATTATATTTCCCCTCTGGGTTCGGGGCCACAATTGTAGAATAGACCCAGGGTACCTCCTACCTGTCGTAAAAGGCGACTAAGGTGACTGAATGGGACCGCCTAGCCGCTTAGCATTGACCGGTAAGACCGGTTGGATGAGTGACCTAGGCAGGCTTGGGCCCGGACTGTGGCGTCTGCCCGAGACCTGGGAACACTCAACACATCTGCCGCGGACGCGTGGTCCCAGATAAATGGTAATGAGGACCAGAGTAATTAATCTCGGTAACTCAGAACCATACTATCATACATACAAATTGTAGAGACTTTGCCACCAGGCCACCCGTAATAAATAGGATGGTTTGAAGAAAAGTACTCGAGTAAAAAGGAGGAATGCACAAAGGGCCTAATGAGGCCTAAATGCTGTGGTGGAATAGGAGTGTAACACTACCTTCCACTACACTCCGACCTATATACATACATACATACATAATATAAAATATATTGCTATATTAATTCCACACGCGTCTAGTATAATTGTATTTTTTTGTGAGCAAATTGTCAATTTTGCGAAGAAAACCATCAAAGTCATCTTTAAGTTCATTTTATTGTTTTTCTTGTACATTTAAAATACGTTAGACACAGATGACGTTAGTCATATTATAGTTCTCAAGTCAAATATCTGTTAATGTAAAATATCCAATAACGTATTTAGTAAATCTTTCATATGAAATTTAAAACAATCTCCAGAATTTATTTCTAATTTCTCTTTGAGATAATTCAGCACTTCATTATAGTGCGAGATGGATATCATATCCACTCTCATGGCATAAACTTATTAAATAGTTGTCTTGATGTTCATCTAATGGAATATGGAGTTAAATTGATGATTTGCATTGAGTGGATGACGAAATAGTAGAATCAGCATCTATTACTCCATTACACGAGTGACATCTATTTCACAAACCTGCGATAACGAACTTCATTTGTTCTCAGCTTAATAAAGCAGAGGTACTTACCAAACGAATTTACTGAATGCGTTCCTAGGCATCGCTTATTCACCTCGTCTTATAGACAAACCACATTAAATAGTCTAATGTTAAAACGTATCTAATGCATATCAGGAAACTTCTACTTTTAAACGTAAAAGTGTTATCCATGGGAGAACGTAATATATATTTATAACCGAATTTCTTTAAAAGAGATAGTAACTCATAGCTGTAAGTTGTCCTCGTCTTACGCAGTTAAAATAAACGCGCTGTTTTCGTCTTGGCACTATAATAGTATAGTTATAATAATTTTATAAAACATAAAATACCACAATTATACATTTTTGACTAGTAATGATTGAATAATAATTATTTAGGACTTATCGAGAAATATGTACTTTCATACTTCAATAAGAAAGTGCAGTAGCGAAAGAGAAATGAAACTTAATAAGTAACTAAATTATTAAAGTACACAGAGATTTATTGCATCTGAATTTGCTGTATAAAATGACGTAGTCGAGGCTCCATGACTTTTTCTATGTAATAATAGAACTTTAAAGCAACCTGTACATACAACCATACACTTCAATTTAATGCGGTGCATTCTTCTATGTAAATAATAATAAACGTCTTTATTTGCCTGATAAACACAAATGGTAACAATTGTATACTACTTATTGTAAAATTAAAATTACATTATTTGTCGACATATATGTGTGAGGAATATTTATATAAACTAAAATACTATGAAACAGATATAAAAAATAAAAACAAACTAAAAGAAAGATCAAAATGATAAACAGACAAGAACAAAATTTGTTCTGATCAAGATACAACCGATAAGTCATAGTAGGTAGTTTATATTTGCTGGGTATCCGAAATTGCTTTGAGTAAGCTTTTTTTTAAAGGACACTATGTTTTTGTTATTTTGAAATCAGGTAATATGGCACTATATGTTTTGCCCATGGTGTATTCAAATGAGCGTCGAAACATATATTGTGTAATGGAAGAGTGAAACATATATTGTGTAAGGACAAGGGAAGTTATGGGTTTTTAAATAGTAAATGCAATCCACAGTATATCCACTGCGGTAGTGGATTCTGCGTGCAAGTAACACACGATAGACTTGAGCGTTGCATAGAGAATGATGGCCAGCAGTTTGAATATCTGGGTACTCATTAGAAATGATTCATGAACAAATCTTGAATGGGTTCATCAGGCCAGTTGAAAACAAATCTTAAATGGTTTTTATCAGTTGCCTATAATGAAGTACATATAAATAATTGATAAATAAATGTTTCTAGCTTTATCCTTACTAATTTAAAATTAAAATTTTTATCGCACTATATACTTCAATAAAAATTTTAATGCACTAGTGCAGTAAAGAACCAGTTTCTGCATTAAATATAGTTCAATAAAGTTTTATTTTTTTGCATGAACGTAGAAAAATACAATTAAATACAGACAAAAATGCATTGCTAAAATTTAATATTTATTAAAATTTTAAAATATTGGCAAAAAAATTCATGCAAAGATTTACATTTGCATTAAACTTTTGTCTAAAACTTTGTTTAAAATATCGTCAAATTATATCTGTAGTACAATTATTACCACCTTCTACGTAAGGAAAAAGCGTGTTCATATATAAATAAATTATTACAAATATAATAACGTTTTACCTCAGAAACCGAATTTTGTCAATAAAACATCTTAAATAACGTTCCCAAATAACAAAATAGGTGATAAAAAGTCAAAGGAAATGGTTCAGGAGGAGATATTAGCTGAAATGGCTCTACGTGAAAGGTTTTACTCTGTAGTCGACATACACAAACAGGAATAAAGTATAAGAATGGCCCTGTTACAGAGGATTTATCAAACGTGTTAACGGTGAGAGTCTGTTTCCGAGACATACTTCTTGGAATCCCATCGAAATGTGCCTATAGTGGAGTGGATCTGGGTTTCGAAAACAGACACTGAAATTCGATTTTTTTTTGCCCAATCTATCAAGTCGTGTCCCCCCCCCCCTCATTTTGGCATGGTTTGTGCAGACGGGGTCAAGGGGGAGCGGGGGAACGAGCAATTAATGTATGGAAAATGGTTTTTACTACATATCTCGGCGGCTTTTGACTTTACAAAAAAAAAGTTGGTATAAAAAATGAAGACAACGACAAAACACACACGCTAATTTAAAGCTGAGCGAAATCGAAAAATTAGTTTGCGAGGCAAAAATCAAATAGATTTTTCATCGAGAGGGAGTGGAGTTGGCGGCTCAATTTTTTGTGGATGAGCTACTATGAAGGAATTGTGAGTCCGCAGGCTGGGGTGGTGGGATAATCAGGAGAGGGGGGAGAGGGGAAAACGAAAATTTTAATACCCATAACCTCTGAATATTGACCGATCTTAAAAAATCAATCGGATTTTTCTTCACTTCATACGATATACGACGGCTGAGGAAATATTTTTTGTTACAACCAAACGCCTTTAATTGATCGTTGCCTCTTCCCTCCCATTGACCCCGTCTGCAGAAGCCATGCCAAAATGATGGAAGGACCCGATTTGTTAGATTGGGGAAAAAATGTTTAAATTTGAGTTGTCTGTTTTCGACCCATATTCCTCTCCACTACTAAGCCCGAGGAGAAATTAATTGTAGAGTAAGAAAGTATTTTATTTATCATGCAATTTTTAGACTGTTTTGAGAAGAAATTATTGCCTGTTTTCTTATCAAAATAATAGTAAATGTAAGTGGAAATCCTCTCACAATTGAAAATTATAGGCCAATTAGGTTTCTATCAGGCTTTGCAAAATTACTATAAATTGCTCTGTACCACAGACTAACCTCATTTTTAGAAACTTATCAACCTTTGTCAATGCATCTGCATGATTTTCAAAAAAGTAAATCATCAATCACAGCAATAAACTCATTAACTACTGAACAAATTTTAAAATTTCTGTATAATGGCCTACTAGCCACCAAATCAAGGAATGCTCCTTTGATTTGTCTAATGCCTTTGACAGTGTGAACTATCCAACCATTAAAATAAGTTACCCAAATAAGTTAAGAAAAATTAGTATCCGTGGAAGAGTACCTATGCAATTGGTTTGAGTCATACTTATCACGTCGATCTCCATGAGTCCGTATTCGCCATAATAATAAACGCGAATAGTGCAGATCGATAGTGTTTAGTAGTAAATGTTACTCAGTACTTATGTTTATCTATTGTTATTTAGTAATTTAATAAAGTAGTGTTAGGTTACCGAGTGTTTAATAGGAAAATTATATTATCGAAACCATCGAGGACCGAAACCATTTTTGTGCCTTTTTATTTGAAATAGTAAGGTGTCTTTCATCTCGTAAACCATCATCTATGAAGTCGATCTTATGGTATCGGAGATTGGTTCTGTTTGTAGAAATATTTTTCTAGAAATAGTACACGTATTATATATGATTTTTAAAAGTTTTTTTATTCTCGACATCTCCAGCCACAAGTCAAAAATTATAATAATCTGCAAGGTTATATAACTGTAAGGTCACCCAGCGGCTAGTTATAAATCAAAATCATAGCTATTACTTGGATTTTTATTTTTTCATAATATCTTTATAAACCATTTGTTTTAGGTATATCTTATAGTACATAGATTTAGGTATACTAAATATCTGCACATTTTTTTGGTAGGTAAATATACAATATACACGATATTAAATTTTCAAGCGAAGGATATATCGTATTTCATTTTACTTTCGTTCCTTGGAATTTATTGTCATTTTTTTGTAGGTATATTAAAATGTGAGCAGATATATGACTAAAATAGTTTTCCTTTATATTGTTTCATCAAATTTAGATCGGATTATATAGGTGAGGTATATATTGTCTTCATTTTCGAATATTTTATGATGTGTATTAATTAGGTAAGTTCCATAACAATATGAAATTAAATAATCATGTGAAAAGGAACTTTTTCATATAAGAATAATAATATCTATTTCGCAAATTGCATGACATGCTATATCTGTATACTTTGAATGAACTTCTTTATAAATTTAATATGTAAGATTACATATTTCTTTATTATTAATAAATATATGTTTATAAGTTTCTGCATTAGATTAATATTAGCATTTCCGCCTATTTCAGTCCAAATCTCGGTCAGTTTATAAATTAATTGCCTGTATTTCCAGCGTGACCGGGTATATATAATATTTCTCATTTGTGGATTGTAATTTATATGAAAAATACATAATTTTTGTTGAATTTGTTTGTTGAGTTTGTTGAATTGATTTCACGCCAATTCATAGAAATGCGTGTTCTTACCTTTGTGGCTTTATAACAAATATTTATTCTCTTTCCCATTGCTAACAGGATACCGCTAAATTTGGCACTTACTATATGCTAACTGTCCTAATTTGATTGATTATCACTAAAATGACTTTATAACATTTGTCTACGATTTGCTGCCAATCTTAAACTCAAAACTAACTTCCTTTATTATCATTATCAAAATCCAAGGAGTTTAAGACATATTTTTGATTTATAATGTAACTTATTATTAATTTATTTATAACTATACTTATGACACATTGTGTGACCTTACCAAAGCGTTTGATTGCGTCAACATTGACATCTTGCTGAAAAAACTTGAATACTATGGCATTCGCAACAGTTCATTAAACCTTCTTGGCTCATATCTGGCTGGTAGGCAACAGTATGTCAGTGTTGACAATGTTGAATCGCGTATGCTTCCAACCTTTAATGGCGTGCCTCAAGGATCCGTTTTGGGTCCGCTACTTTTTCTTATATATATAAATGATTTACCAGTCAACATTCGAAATAGCAAGTGTATCCTATTTGCTGATGATACCACCTTGTTAACCCGAGGCGACGGGAACTTGAGTATGAGTAATCTAAGCACAGCTGAAACTTGGTTTTCAGCTAATTTATTAAAATTAAATGTCGCGAAAACACAAAACCTAACCTTTACCTCCGATAAATGGACACAATCCAAATCAGTATCTTTACTTGGGGTTAGACTTGATACTAATTTAAACTGGATATCTCACATTGATAATATATGCTGTAAACTCTCGTCCCAAATATTTGTTATGAGACAGATAAGACCTTTCGTTGACAATAACATTATGAAAATAGTGTACTTCTCCTTAGTGCACAGTCGCTTGACCTATGGAATTGCCCTGTGGGGTAATGCTAGTACTGCGCGGAGAGCGTTTATTTTACAGAAGGCCGCTATTCGCCTCATAGCTGCGGCTCCTAGAAGCTCTCCATGCAAGGACTTATTTATAAGGCTCAGGATTTTGCCGGTGCCCAGTATATATCTGTTGGAGTCGCTGATGCTGATCCACAAAAATCAATCTAAATTCGTAATACACTCTGATATTCATCACTACAATACCAGGCAAGCGGGTAATCTTGTAGTACCTTTCTCTCGGATAAACCTAACAAGAAATAATAAGCTACCCACTAGTCTATATAACAATTTTAAGAATTATTTTAGACGTGATGATATAGGCCATATGTCTGACAAACAATTTCACTCATTCACAAAAAAATTTTTACTTACAAAGTGTTTTTATTCCATTGATGATTTTTCGTCTTGTTTTAATTAGTTTACTTTTTATATGTACCTACCTTTTTAATTGTATTGTTTAAATTGTATTCTTGACAAATGTTATGACCCGAAATGTACAACCATTGTATATCAAAAAAGTCAATAAAGCATATATATATATATACTATAATATTTTTTCAAAATATTAGAATTGGAAAATCAATTTAATGCTATGTTATAATGGTCATTTAACTAGGCCCTTTACTGTAGTCAAAAAATAATAGTAGATAATTATTAAAATTGTAGTACTTAAGAGCACTACTACTGTACACCTACAGTTTTACAAATAGCATGAAAACTAATTTATATTATTAAAAACCCATTACACCAAAAAAATTGTTAAATATTGTAGGATCTTGGAAACTTATTCTTTTTGATCATCCAAATATTCATAATTTTATTTAGCTTTAAACTGAGATTAATTTTTTTTAAATTATATTTTTTATATTTGTAAAATAAGATTTTCCTGGAACGTTCGCTGGATAATGCTGCCACCTACCGGCGGTTATTGTGGCATGCGGGTAAAATATAAGATCGGCAACACCGCTCTCCAATGTTCGTATCAACCCTGAGCGGTAAATTGGTAAGACTTTTTACTGTTCAACGGTTAAATACCTAAGTGGTTATACAATGTAAAGCAACTTAATTGATTGAATTATAGTTTAGCAAAACATTTTAATTACATGTATCTGCTGGAGAACTATTTAAATTTAGTGAATTAAAAATTAAAATTTGCCTGAATATATATGGCGCAAGCGTGTCTTAACGGTATTGTCGCCCCTGTTTCATAGGTATTCATGTTTATAGGTGATCAGGAAAAAAACAAAGGTAAGTCTTCCTCATAGTGTTATGTATAATAATAGTCCTAATATCTCACTTCATGCAGATTCACCACAAGACGAGCAATTATACGATATTGAAGAAAGCAATGATAGAGTAGATGACTTAGAAAGTGATACCGAGAGTGAACATAGCTCTCATAACACTAACTTAGAACAATCATCTGCATCAGACTCTGAATCAGTAGATGATAATATTTTCCGGAAAGTACCCATTTTTTGTGGAACACGCATCAACTGTAAAGGGTCGGACTAGAAAACATAACATAGTGTTACATCTTCCTAGTGTGAAAATTGTTGCTAGAAATGCAAAGTCTCCTTTAGAATGCTGGGAATTATTTTTTCCAGACAACGTAATTCAGGAAATTGTTACCTGTACAAATATATATTTGAAAATAATGCGTGAAAAGTATACTCGTAGTAGAGATTGTCCAGATACAAATTTTGAAGAAATCAGAGCTCTTATAGGTCTTCTTTATTTAGCTGGGGTAAAAAAGAGCCAACATGTGAATGTAGCTGAAATATGGACTGACGATGGCACTGCACCAGACTGCTTTAGAGCTACAATGTCTAGTAGAAGATTTTATACTTTACTGTGAGCAATGCGATTTGATAATGTACATGATAGACATGTGCGTAAAATGGTTGACAATTTAGCGCCTATAAGAACATTATTTACTGAATTTGTCCAAAGATGCCAAACAAACTATCAAGTTGGTGAATATGTAACAGTCGACGAGATGCTAGAGGCATTTCGAGGACGATGCAAGTTCAGACAATATATTGCCAACAAACCTGCCAAATATGGCATAAAGATTTATGCTCTTGTGGACTCACGGACATTTTATACACACAATCTTGAAATTTATGCAGGAAAGCAACATGACGGACCATATAAAACAGACAATCCAGGCATCAAGTGTGGTAAAAAGAATTGTTTCGGGAATTTTGAACAAGGGTCGCAATGTTACAATGGATAATTATTATACCTCCATACCACTAGCTAAAGAGCTTTTGAATAAAAAAACTACAGTTGTTGGAACGCTAAGAAAAAATAAAAAGGAAATTCCACCAGAATTGATAAACATCAAGCAAAGACCACTTCAAAGTAGTATGTTTGCTTTTTCGAAAGAATGTGTAATTGTTTCATACAAACCTAAACAAAATAAAAATGTATTAGTATTGTCGACTATGCATGATGACGACTCAATAGACGAAAAAACTGGAGATCAATGTAAACCAGAAATTATTACATTCTATAACCTTACTAAAGGTGGCGTCGATGTCGTAGACGAGATGAAGAGTCTGTATTCTGTTTCTCGAGTCAGTTGCCGATGGCCACTAACTATTTTCTTCTCGATGTTGAATATTGGAGGTGTGAATTCTCTTATTATATATAAGGCTAATAATGTGAATGCAGAATGCCTGAACGAAAGACGTATATTTCTAAAAGATTTGGCACTTAGCCTAATGAAACCACATCTCACAAATAGGATGCAAATTAGGAACCTACCAATAACTTTTCGAACAACTATTGCGAACATTGCGGGAGTGCCAATAGAAACTGTAAATCCCCTACAACAACAAAATGATAGAGTTCAATTTTGCGTACTTTGTCCAAGAAGGAAAAACCGAAAAGTAAAGAAAAACTGTAATCACTGTCAAAATCCTATTTGTCCAGAACAGTACATATCCAGTTCATACCTGTCTTACCTGTTTAACTGCCTCAGAGAATTTGGTATAAGCCATTGTTATTTAATATTAATAGTTAATTCTCATAATAATTTAATAATTGTAACAATTCTAACAATAAATAATAGTTACAAAATACTTCAGTTTATTTATTCGAACCTATTTATAGAATATCTGCTCCGTGAGATAAAAACTCATACGCGACCACTAGCGTTACTTTCATCATAGCTTAACCCGGCATTAGTGGGTTAAGGCAAATGTAACATTTGTATCCACTGTGTCAAACATTCAGGCCACAAGTCATATTTTTTTAACAGGACTTAAGATATTGCTAATAGAGGCAATAATCAGTGGCGTAGCCAGAATTTTGACTTAGGGGGGAGGGGGGGCAAGAGGGTTAGATAACTGAAATACCAAGGAAAACTTTAAAAAAATTATATTTAACATCTTTAAATAGGTATCTAATCCAAATTCTGACCGTTCATAAAAATAGTTACTAATTAACCTCGTAATTAACTAAATGAATGTGCCTTTTATTTAATAAAAAATAGTGAGATTTGAAACAAAAATTTAAATAAAAATTCGAATTATGGGCGTAGTATTTATGATTTCAGGGGGGACTCCCCCCTGGCTATGCCACTGGCAATAATTAAATAGCTACCTGTCTGTTGAGGTTGAGGGAAAGGTAAATCACTGTATTAATTTACGATTTTCCACTGCTCTATATTTGTATGTTTTAATGCTTACACAAAACAAAATATATAAACATCTAAATACATAAATGTTCAAAATTATCTTGGGAGGGGTGTTACCTCTTTTAAAAACATAACAACACTAATTGTTTCACCCGCCACGGCTTCGTAACAGGCACGCGCACATTGGTCCCTTTTTATAGTGGCCCAAACCAAATGTTTACAGTGGACCAAACAAAAAGAAATGATTGATTCTTAACACTGTCTGTTACGATTTTGAAAATTAATCGAAGAAGAGGATCCTGAAATTGATCACTTATTAATTTGGACCGACTAATGTGGAGGACAAATTAAAATCTTTTCTATGCTTTGCCTTTAACAATACTTAACACTAAAGTTTTTTAAAGTACTCGAGCATAAGTTTCCCGTGGTTGGACACAGCTTTCTTGATTCCGATAGAGACTTCGGACGCATCGCAGAGAATCATTAAATCCGCGAAAGAAAAAAGAGAAAAACTGATTTTGCTCACAAAACAAAAAAAAAACACAAAAACGCATTTTTAGTTAAGTTTAAAAAAAAACACAATCAATAATTTTCTTCATTGTATAGTGGACTGGAGTTTTAGTTTACCGAGTGTCACAATTTGTTTTCAGTATCCAGTCGGCTAACATCAAAAGCTTTTTATAGTTGTTTGTTTATCCTTTACTCTTTGCCGCCAGCCGCCTGAATTATGACACTCGGTAATTTAAAACTACAGTCCACTATATGAGTTTGTACTGCTTTTACATAAAATTAAATTTAAGTTAAAAGCTACATGATTCTTTTATCCATCAAGAAACTTATCACAGATTGAGTTTAAAGTTTGTGGATGAATGTGTTATGTACACAAAATCTAGTGTCACAAAATCTTGTGTTTTTTTTAAATATTATGATAAACAACTAAAAATAACCTAAAATTATCTATTTTTTGATATATTACTCATTTAAATTAAAAGCAAAATAAAAAAGTTCCAATACAAAACGCGTTTTGTTAATTTACTCAAAACTTTAAAATTGCGATATGACACCTTTATCCACTTATGTCTTCGCTGGATACATTTCTGTATCCAGCTGTATATCCATTTCTGTATATTCTTCGCTGCATTTCTGAAACATAAAATATTCACAAAGATCACTGTTTTCTAAAAATTTGCGGAACACCGTCAAGTAATTACAGTGAGTACCAATAATTATATATTATCAGGAAAAACATTCCTCAACTCTCCCTTATTTTGGTCATCTGGTAAGTTGCTTAAAAATTTGTAAAGAGCAAATTAATACCAATCCATAGGTACATCCACTTTTTCAATAATGAGTTTAGTAATTAGTTTTCAATAACTAATTACTAATGGAAATGAAATTATTAATTAACAAGATGTAGACATGTGTAATTTTGCTTAATATATACATGCGAATTATAGGGGACAACGTTTTTGCTGAAATGAAGGTAAATAAAACCAACTAGCGTTGCGCCCGAGATTCCTAAACTCATTTGAACATTAATTTTAGCTGTTAGAAGTGTAGGGCTTAGTTATATCCAACAATAAATCAGTAAGTTGTGGTGGAAGAGCATGAAATAAGTCCGAAGGTTGCTCTATAATTGACCTGCTGTGAAAGTTTGATGGATCTACTGCTATTTCATAAGTTGAAATATTATCAAATGGAGTGTCAGGAAAACCAGTCGTCTTAAATCGAGGATATGCCGACTTATTACTGCTAAATGATACCAACAGTTTTGGCTTAATAACTCGCAGACAGATAATTTGAAATGAGTGTTCATTAGAAAAGTAATGTCAGGTTAATTACGCATGAACAAGGATAAAATTATTAACAATTTTTCTCCTCTGCGAAAGTTGACGTTGAAGTAAAAGTATACTGCATTTGACGGGTAAAAATAAAAATTGCCGATTTTTTGTCATCATCAAATGAACTTTCAAAATGTCCATTCATCCATCTGTATCTCCGTAAACCACCCTTTGTTTTCGACAGAACAAATAGTAAATACAAAATCATACATATATTTTCCTTTGCTTTATAACAAAGACATTCGAATTTATATAACATGAGAAGCTTTTAACAAATACCATCCAGCTTAATGACTATATCAGTTAGCGTAAAATGTTTGCTGTGAGTTAAATTGCCTCTCTTTTCACCTAAATCTATTTAGAAGACAATGCTGGAGGTGTTCTATTTTCTTTGCATTGTGTCAATATACAATTGGCAGACTATTCCCCATCTATGTTCAGTTTGCTCAAGATTTATAAGGAGATTGCTTTGTGACATGAAATGGCATCGGAAGAACACAAAACGAAATTCATATTTATTTGCTCTTAAAGGAATGGAAATGATTTTCCATATTCCCTGCACTTTCTACAGTTTATATACAAATATATAATAATGCGGCTAACCTATAAAATAGTCGTATATCATGGTAAAATAAGTTTATAGCATATTCGAATTACATAATACACACATTCGACAAGTTGGGTGGGCGGTACTGCCCAAGCATACCATGTCTTGACTGCAATAAGTCATACGTAGGGCAAACTAATAGGGGGATCAGTGTAAGAAAGCATCAACATGTGCATTCGGTAAGAAATCATCAAACCACTTCATCATTGTTCCAACATATGAAGGCAACAGGATATTCTATAAGTTTTGACAACACAAATATGCTAGCCAACATAGAACATTTTGTAAGCAAATTTCAGAGCCTTTTAGGAACTCCTCTTACATTATTATCTGTAGTTGAGGAAGTGCCTCTACAGAAACAAAAAACACTTCCTTAGTTACTAGTTTTTCCTTAAACATTGTAGTTAACTGTCAACACGTAATGTTGTTATTTATGCTTTTTATATTTTCACTATAGGTTATGATATAAAACAATGCACTTATTAATTGCTCACCATTCAGTAGTTATATAGACTTTATTTCCACTACGGACGTATAATACAATTTTGTCTTGGTCAGTCTACGTTCCACTAGTGTTTTTCTTCTAGATTAAAAGTCTCGACCCCCGCTTTCAGAGATGCTTTAATACATATTTATTTATAATTATACATAGTTTAATAAGTTTTTATATTGGATAAATCATAGCGAAGCTATTATTATGGTCATTTGATTTTTCTGGCGATTTTTAATTAGTTATTAATAAAATACAGCTTCACCAATCAGCGTGTAGCTGATTAGATAATGCGGTCAGATGCTCTGTCTTTGTTTTGCTGGACATGTAATTTTCTTTGTCTGTTGCATACGGTCTGGTTTGTGTACTTTGTAGGTGCGTACATTATGATTCTATGCATTGTAATTAGAGGTATATGTATGTATGTATGTATATGGGTCGGAGTGTAGTGGAAGGTAGTGTTACATTCCCATTCCACCACAGCACTTAGGCCTCATTAGGCCCTTTATGCATTCCTCCTTTTTACTTGAGTACTTTTCTTCAAACCATCCTATTTATTACGGGTGGCCTGGTGGCAAAGTCTCTACAATTTGTATGTATGATAGTATGGTTCTGAGTTACCGAGATTAATTACTCTGGTCCTCATTACCATTTATCTGGGACCACGCGTCCGTGGCAGATGTGTTGAGTGTTCCCAGGTCTCGGGCATACTCCACAGTCCGGGCCTAAGCCTGCCTAGGTCACCCATCCAAGTGCCACCAACGCCCGCCCAGCATAACTTTAACCCAGCACAAATATCTAAACCTCACATGATGGTAATAGACAAATCACAACAAATTTTATGTAATATCGCATACACATAAACTATATATATTTAGAAAGATTAATGCAGAAGCATCATGTTGAAAACAGGGTTCGAGAATAGACTCTCGAAACAGATAGTAATATAGAGAGGAAGGCCATGTTCTGAATATTGAAATTAGATTCCGAAAGGTGAATGTAATAAGTGAATACAGCTTAGAAGTGACAATTAAACCATGTATATTGTAAATTATAGAATTTAAATGTAAACCTAAATAATTAAAATAACAATGATTTGCCAGATAATACAACAAAAGTAAAGCATGAAGCTCGTATCTAAGGAAATTCAACTGTTCAATTTTGGATAACATCCGGAGCAACGAATAATAATGCAAGGGAGTCAAGCAATAACGTTCGAAGCATGAGCAGCTCGCTAATTTTGACTGTCAAAAATATCCCCCCCCCTTTAAAATAATAATCAATGGGTCCCGTCGAATTCTTAAATAATTTTCGGTTTTTCAATTACAGGGGGTGGTAATTCAATTACAAGTTTTAAAATGAACGCAGTGTATATAATTATGAGGAATTTAATAATGCTGGAAATAGCCTGCAATGGAATAATATATTTTCGATACAAGACATAAGTTTAAAAGTTGAAAAATAAAATAAAAATATAACATTTATTTGAAAAACCTGCCCCATTAATACAATATAACTATTATTAAAAGAACTCCCTATATATTACATAAACAATAAAACAAATGATCAAATCACAAAAGACGGTAAACATAAATTATTTAAAAACAAAAAATATAAATGACAAATAGATTAGTTTAGATTTAAAAAATGATCAAAGTGAGGAAATAAAAAGAGAAAAGCGCATCCATGAAATTTACCCTAAATACCAATTAAAACAATTTAAATAAAATTGGCCTATAATGAAAGCATGGGGTATTAATAGTACTAAGTCTTCAAATATTTGTAATCTGGATGAAAATATAACTCCAAATGATATGAATAATTTCTTTATAAATATAGCAAGTCTTTATAAATATTCAGTACAACTGAATTTATAACGCATATTCAACACAGTTGAAATTGTAACCTTCATTTTAATATATCATGTGCACCAATCACAACTTTTTTATACACCAGAGGTATGGTGAATGACCATAGCTATCTTATCGGATTTGCAGGTGTAATTCAATACAGGTAGGAATATTAGTTCTCTGTGTAGTTGTTACCTGTAAATCCATTCGGTATGTTGTTTAGCCTACTTTTGGCTAGGGTCGCTGCTCTAGGTGCCTGCATTGCAGGACGCTGCTTGTCAATGATATTACTTAGTAATGTCTGATGAGTAGTAGCAACTGACCGCTAGAGGGGTCTGGTATCCCTCGCTTGCACACTACTGCTTAGTCTGCTTGACTGTTTTGATAGTTTTGGTCATTCATTAATTCCTCTACCTACGGTGTACTGATAAGAGCTAGACAGCTCGAAACTAGTCTACACCTGGTGGAGGTGTTGGTGAATGACCATAGCTATCTTATCGGATTTGCAGGTGTAATTCAATACAGGTAGGAATTCTGGTAGGATTACAGGTAGGTTCTCTGTGCAGTTGTTACCTGTAAATCCATTCAATACACCGGAGAGCAAAAAAAATCAACTCAGTAACATGCTCCAGTTTTGAGAGAAAGTGCATGCACTCCGATAACATTTCCAACTAAAACCCAATGCACTGTTTGAAAGTTTGAAAACTGTGCTTTCAATGAATACCACTTTGATTGAAATCTGACCTGTTATAACAAAGTTCTGGGCCTAAGGATATGTATAACACAAATGGAAAAAGTCATCCGATCCATCCATCCATAATCACTTGGAAAGGGTAATTAGGAATAGGGGTAGCAACTTTACAACAACAGTAATTTTTTAATGTATGGTGTTGCCACCGCTATCTCCTAATCACGCTTTCCAAGGATTAAGTATGGATCGGATGACTTTCTTTCTTTCGTGGTATACATATTCTCAGGCGCTGAACTTTGTTGAACAGATCCGATTCCAACAAAAGTGGTTTCATTTGAAACAACAGTTTTTAATCTCTCAAACAGTATATTGAATTTTAGTTGGAATGCTATGAAGTCTGTATGTCATAGTATATTTTATTAATTGTATTAAGGTACTAATTACTGTACTAAGGACCTTATAATCTACTACAATAATTTAACTTAACTATATACCTATTATCTGATGTGTTCGTTGGAATTTCAATTCCAAAGGAAATACAGTATCATTCCAAATGATGACATAATTCCTTGAAATGATATGTTCCATAATATGATTAATTCTTCAGTATATAACGTTATTAAAACGAGCTTACATGCCTAGCTTTTCATATAATATTATATTAAGGGAAAGTTGATATAACTTATTAACGAAATTAATAATTATATGCGGAATTTCGCCGAACATAATTAATATAATAATTAACTTGGAGTTGGTTTTAATAATATGCTAACTAATTAATTATATTTTAATTACGTTATGCAAGAATGAATCAAGCACATATATGTTATCCACATGTAATCTGCAAGAATCATTTTAATTAAAAATATGTATGTTGTGGCAAATATTTATTTTAGTTATTATTTTCTAAATGTACGCTAAATACAATAAAATACAAAAGATTATCTTGTACAATATATCTGTAATGATGAAATTTATGAAATACCTAGTTGTTTTAATAAATTTTCACTACAAATGAAATTTAGCATTTATGGAACGCTGTTAGTTTATACACCGCAAATATTTTTTTTGCGTATATGATGTCCTGATGTATTTTGGTGTATTATTATCCGTTAGTTAATTGTATCTAAAAATTTGCCTAATGAAAGCGTGTTACCTTTTGATGATGCCGTTTTCCTTGCATTTCGTGTTTCTTTTTGAAGGCGATTGTGAGATCCACAATCGGATGTAGAGACTTAATTCCTCACCAATTTGTGGGATTGGTCTTCGAAAATCTTATTTGAATGCTGAATTAATTAAAGACCCACCAGAAACATATTTCTATTATTTATTCTATTATATCTCCTATACCTATATTATTTATAAAATCTATTGTTTAGTGCGTCCCTGATCATTATAATGTTACAAGAAATACACAATGCAACTCTTACAGCGTATATTAGAGTAACATAGAATTATAACAGAGAAACACTATTTATAGTAGAAACTGTTTGTATTTCTTCTGTTGCACGCGCTATAATTCTAGGCAGATTCCATGGCCTCGATGTGAGTAGGCCAAGCAGGATTTGAACTTTTTACGTGGGCCTTCGACTTTTTAGGCGGGATTTGCACTTTATAAGTGGGATCACTATTTACCACAAATACCTATGTAAGCCAGTATCAGTCTCGTAAGGACTTAACCGCGCATATGTGGATAGCGTTGCTTTTCTGGCGACGTCCCTCGATCCCAGCTGAATGGGCCCAAGGGGGGTTTGGTTTGATTTGAGGTATCATGCCAATCACCGGGCTAGCTAGATTTTGGTTACGGATTTGTCTCAGGGTAGATGATTATTGTATCTCAGGATGGCCGCGATTCGAGATAATTAGACATGAATCGCATGCTCTGTCAGAGAGGGTATGGGTGAAGTGGCTTGAAAAGGCAATCGACGTTACCGTAACTGGTTTGGGTTGTTTCTACGTCTTCTCGATCCGCGTCTCCTCGATCATGTTTTTGCTTCAGTATATTCTGCTTTTTTTACATCTTACTACCTTGATCCTTTTGGGGTGCGCCTTCGCTGCGTACCCCGCGTATGTCCAGGCGTAGGTCCAGGGTAGACGCGTATGTCCAGGCGTATAACATTTTTGATCAGGGAAATCTTGTCCTTCAAGCTCAGCCTGGTGTCGCTTTCCACCATCGGGTAAAGCAAGACTGGTGAGCTTTGCTTTCCTTGTTGTAACATCGATGTAATATTTCCATGTCAAGATTCGATCCAATAATTAACTGGGGTTTTATCAAAGAATTTATTAATTTTCTCAGAGAAAAATTATACCGCCTTGAGTGCCTTTTATTAACTGACCATGCATTATTATTTGTAGTTAAGGAAGTATCTTTCTCAGAAACAAAGGCAGTTCCTTAGTTACCAGTGTTTATTACACATTGTAGTTATATTCTAACCAATCACATTGTTTTATTATTTATACCTACTTTTTTTTATTTTCACTATGGATTACTGTTTTGAACCCATCACATATTAATTTTACTATCTTTGAGCTGTTATTTACTTTTTATTTTCACTGTTGACGTTTAATACTATTTTGTCTTGGTAAGCGTACGTTCGACCTATGGACTCTCTTTCTTCTAGATTAAAAGCCTGGTCCCCCTCTTTTCGGAGATGCTTGATAACATATTTATTTATAATTAGATATATCTAGTTTAATAGCTTTTGATATTGAATAAATCATAATATGATATGTGTAGCTACAATTGCTATAAACCGATTTCGTTTCACAAAACAAATATGAATAGCAAAGAACTTAAGAGCTAATATATACATATTAAGAAGAAAGTAGACTTTGTTGTACAATTTACCATAATATTAAAGCAAATGTTGGGATAATACACAACTACACAAGTACAATACAATTTTTTTACATGTCATGTGTAGAAAAATATAATTTGTTAATATTATAACTAAGAATATCCGTAAATAATCATGATGTATAAAATAGAAGAACTATATTTGAGTTGTAATTATGTTATAAATCACTTAGCATAGAGATTTCTCGTTAAACTATTGTGCAAGACAATTTGGTAGGTATCAAATGAGATATTATCATAGATGATTACGAATGCAAAATTATATATGTATGTATGAAGATATATCAGATATAGAAGGGAAAATAATAATATAGACTAAATTGGGAGTAGAAATGTAAACAGTATAGTGTATAGTATATAGTAGACATAGTGAAGGTGTAACGATGCTAAACGACTAGTTAAAACATTGATTCAGGAGGTCATGAAAATAAAAAGAGGAAACAAGGAAGAAAAATAATAATTGGGAAGAAAACAAGAAACGGATAGCAGATAGTGATTGGGAATGAGCTTTGCAGAGAATAACTAAGAGGAAAGAATCGGATAGAACAGAAGGAACGTAGATTGGAAACATAAATTTGTATGCAGTTTGCAGAGAGAAAAAGGGGAGAAGAATATTAAAGGAATTATTGGTTTGCATGAGGCCATATGGATGGGGCATGCTGAAGTTTGATAAAGGTTAGATGGACAAGGTCGAGGTGTGAAAGCGAAACGTATAGAAACGTCACTGAATAAAGTTAAGGTACCTTATCACATTATGCGTATATAAGTCATGACTATAAAACAATTTTAAATAGAGCTCAAAGATATAATATTTTAGTGAAACCCATTTGGACTTTAAACCTCAACATTTCTATTAATTTCAACAGTTTTGTTTCTATTAATTTCAAGTTAAGTAGAGGATAGAATTTTTTTTAATAGTAATTATCGAATTTGTTTCAATAAATGTGTAAATTGATATATATATTATCTTTCTTTGTGTTGTGGATTGCATGGTTTTCTCACAGATTACTTCTAGGCCCCACTACTGAGATAAGCACGGAAGTATATTGATTTACTGAACATAGCCGGAGCATAATATGTATAAAAAGGAATACTTATAGATAAAATTTTCAATAATATTTTCAATTGATCAAATTAAATTTACCCAGTAGTAAAGTTTACCTAATATATATATATATATATATATATATATATATATATATATATATATATATATATATATATATATATATATATATATATATATATATATATATATATATATATATATATATATATATATATATATATACTGTATAAAGTGTGAATAAAACAACAGAAGGTACATATTACTAGACATAGGCAAGATTGAAAGCGGTCGGATAAAGCGGTCGATGTTCACCTGCAGAAACGCAAGAGATAGGCCGGTAGCTTAGTCTGAAGGTTAAATGTCTAGATATCTGAAAGTAGCGTTTAGGATTCTCACAAGTTATATACTGTTTTACAAATGCCTTACAACAGTTACAAATCACCGACGCCACATACACATATGTCTATTTGAGTACTCCGCTGTTGGTAATGATTTAACGTTTAATTTTTTTTCCTAAAGTTTCTTTGTGTCAGATACCATTCTCTAAGCTCGCTCGAATTTGAACATCGAAAAACGAAAGTGTTGTCTTGAATTTAATCAAATGTAATAAAAATATAAATAATTTCCTAATATCGTCGATCTTTAGCTTACTAGAATAATTTCTTTGAAATTTCGCAAAATTTTTGCCCTAAAACTTTTGACACAGTTAAATGAGTAGATGAGGAAATCATCATATTCTCATATTGATTAATTATGGGAAGTGTCCGCCATCTTGAATTTTGTGTTATTGTCGATTTGCACGCCTATTTTGCATTTGTCGATAAAAATGGTAAGTAAGAAATTTATATAGAATTTAATTTTCTATAATCCACGTTTATTCAGTATTGTTTAAAAAATACATTTATTATTAATAATAAGAAGAAAGTGTGAAAAATTAGGAGAGTGAGTCAGTTTTTTAAACTTTTGGACTATTTTTATCGAGAAATGCAAAATACACAAAATCCAAATTGGCGGACACTATGAGAACATGATTTGTTCATCTACTTCGAAGGGGACATTTACCTGAGTTACAAGTTTAAACCTGACATTTTTTCAAATTCAATAATGAAAAACACTTTGGCTAAATCATTATTGGAGGAATGAGGTCTACGAATATGAACAATGAAAATGGTTCATTATCGCGATTTGGAAAATATTCTGAGGAGTTAATGATTTAATATTTAATCTTAATATTCTTAGGAAAAACTAAGAAAACTTGGGAAGGTGACGAATGGGGAAATGGAGAATTATTAGCCTGCATCAGAAAGCGATTAGGGGGCAACTTCCATAATGTCACATTTATAATATGATAACGCGCAGACATGATTTGACAGTATTAATGGGATTAATTTATACGTGCAAAACTAGTTGCTAAAACTATCAGAAAGTTTAAATGGCCCCTCCACGAAACTCTCACTGCCGTTAGAATGCCATTATCGCTAATGAGGCTAAATGGTAATCACGAAAAATACGTAAAACTTCCAGGGTCGTTAGAATCATAATATTCGTTTAATTATTTTTCGATCAAATTACTCCACGAAATTCATTTATTTTCCCAAGTTTTTACTGGCGTCTTATTACCAGATTTTACTCGTGTAATTATGTCTTATGATACGCAAATGTAGAAATTAGAGCGTATAATTTGATTTGTGTAATTTCTTTCATGTCTTAATGTAAATGTAGATGTATCCTCTTTAATCCTGATTAAAGAGGATAATTTAAAAAGTTTTCATTAAATTTGCATACCATAAAGATAATAATTTTGAGAGATGATAAATTTTTCTGCTATTATACATCTTGATATTTTATGCGACTAGTTGATAGGTACACTTCTGTTCACTGAAAATGTATTAATCTTGAGAGCGAATTTTAATTTTTTCAGTTCTGTAAATTTACCTTAAATTTGTTTCCATGTTTGCAGATATTACGTACCTACTAGAAAAATATAGGTATTGTTAGTTTTCACATTTAAGGATGAATTTTAACTCATTCTCAATGGACAGAATACATAAAAATAAATAGAATGAAATAATGTACTTTTACCTTAAATAAATAGTTTAAACAATTTACATAGGTAAATAAATAATTTACATAAATATAATATTATGCATATTAAATGGAACTAATCTTTATTTTAAAACATGTCACACAAACACAAATCCAAGAAGCTACCTAATATTTAAATCTATAAAATAATTTTCAACATCTCTTAATCTTCTTGATATGGAATTAATTAAATTTCGGCATGTTTGCATTCAAATTAAGATATCTCGTGCTGTTTCGATCACTTCCCTAACACTCCTATATCTCCGGGACGAAAAATCCTTTTTATATTTTTTTATCAACCATCCCTATATTATTTAATATGGGATTTGATTTATATCAGGACTGTTACATGGCCATGGTAATGTTACGATATTGCTTCATGCAAACTATTGTTGATATATATGGGCCATATTGACAGGACATTAATTGTCCTATAGGTAAACAATATTGTCTTCACCTTGTAGACTTAGTGGGTGTTTCAGAAATATTCTCTTTTTGAAAACAATTAAGTACTTATAATTTATATACTTATCCAAACAAATTTAATCCTAAAAATAAAAGCTTAAAGATTAAATTTTTAGTTTTCACAAAGATTTTGGGTAAGTGAGCACCATTTACGTTTCCACGCTATAATATAATCGCAAAATTTAGTTACGTCGAAGGATTTCACGGGGAATGACGTTGATTTATCTGTTATTTTTATTCTCATTCCCTCAAGTCCTGCGGAATAGGGGTGCATACTTTACACTTACACATAAGAAAAAAATCGGCTGAGGTCAGATCGGGAGTTCTCGCTGGCCCGTTGATGACTGATGACTCTTTCTAGGAATAACTGATGAAGAGCATCATTCACTTCTCATGTCACGATTCATGTCACTCATGTCACGTCACTTCTCATGTCACGATTTAAGTTAGTACAGGTGATATCGCTGGATATCAATCTGCTCATGTCATTTACTAACTAGTATTATTTAGTTATTGATAGCACTTTAGTTTATATTATTATCATTGCGAAGCAAACTATTGAAAATTCAAAAATATATATAACATAAAATATTTTTAACAAAATAACAAAACCGACTGCAATAAAATCTATTCTAAAAAAATACAGTAAAAAGTAAAAAATAATTACGTTATTCTACTACTATTACTACTTACAATACAATCAATTTATTAGGCTAATCAATTTATGAGAATACAATCAATTTATTATACAATTATTATTATTCTTTTTGGAGTCGGTGTCAGCCAAGGTTTACAAACGTATAAGGAAGTAGCGTCGGCTGGAACCTACTCCAAAAATAACAATAATTGTATAATAAATTTATTATACTCCAATCAATTGATTGTCCTAACAAATTGATTTCTGGATTGAATTGATTTTAAAACGGCTGGACTGTTTTTTTATGATCATTAAGTTGATTCTAGAATGGTTTTCAGCTTCACAAGTTCACATCCGTTAAAAATATTTTTTAAATTAATTTAATAATCTATAAATTAGGGTTGTGACCGGTTCATTCGCCATTTCTTATGGGTATATCTGGTGAGTTCCCCGGGATATCTTGGGAATCCAAGGTCTACTGCCAATGAAACTAAAATCGGACCCTCTTGAAGACACTCCTTTTCCAATAAAAAACAATTTTTAAAATTAATTTATAAATGACGGAGATCTGAAGTAACGACCATACAAAATAAAAAGAGGCAGTCGAATTATGAACTTCCTCATTCTTTGAAGTCGATTAAAAATATGTAGATGGTATGAAAAATCCAATATTTTTTATCCGAGCAAAAAACTGTCCTGAATGAACGGTTTATGCAGTAAAGTTATAAAGTTAAGGTCAAGATTTATAGAAATCTACGTGCTGGTGGCCGAGAAGAAAATAAATGCTGTCACCATAAAGGGATAATCCAATCAGAAGTAGGGCTAGAAAATAACTTATCGGCTATACTCAGATTATGTATCAGATAATAACAGCTAATACTCAAAGATGGATCACATGACATAATAGAAGTCGATGCCCCGAATGAATTCTAAGGCGAACTAAGTTATAAATTAATACGTTCGAATATGTAGGCAACTATACCTAATAGATTTAATTTTGGATATACGTTGTTCTGAAAAGTTGAAATATTATAGTACGTGACTTCACTAATTGCTATGTCTATTGTACTATATGATAAAATATAAAATTGTAGATATCTTGTCTCTCAAAATAAAACAAGATATTTTTAAATTATGTAGCTGTTCTAAAAAAATATTATAAATATTATGTTTTGTCTGAAATGACACGGGTTTAAACAAAACCATTTTACAGTAAAATTGCTTTGTTATATTTCTTGTTTACAAAAAAACATTCCGATAATAAAATTATTACAAAAATCGTAATTCGATTATTTATAAACTTCGCAAAGCGTTGTATTGTGCTCTGGCAAAGAGTGGTGTTACTGATCAATTTGCATATGTAAATTAAAGGGCACAATAACCGTCACGGGACCAGCGTTCGTCACAAGTGTGATTTATAAGCAAATATTAAGTTTTGGGTTACGAAAATTGTTGAATTATGGAACTTTACATTTGAAGATATATTTTTCGATGTTAGGTTAGTGCTATAGACGAATCTCTGTATTGCCAATTTCATCAAAAATATTTGAAATTTTAATAAAAAATCGAATAATTAATTACTTTGACACAAACAATTTATTCACACCAGAACCATTTGGATATAGGAAAACAGATCAACAACAAAGCAAATAATTAGTTTCTTTAAAAACATTCTAGAGGCCATGGACAACAACTTAATAACAAATGTAACTTTAATTGACATAAGTAAGGCTTTTGACTGTCAATCATGATTTTTTAAAAAGAAAATTAGAATACAGTGGAATATCGAATACAGTGTTTTGGACTTGAATTATTAAAATCTTATTTAACAAATAGGACTCAATATGTAGAACTACCTACAGGTGAATGTTCTACGAAACAATTAATTCCACAAGGTTCAGTTCTGGGACCTATATATTTTTTAAATTTACATAAACGATCTACCGGTAAATATTAAGTAAGATAAAACTGTATTGTTCGCTATAAAAGTCGTGTCGACTTTTACAGAAACAAGCTTAATAAATATTTTTTTATTCGTTCATGATTATTCATTATATTTTCCATTATATTTTCCATTATAGTAACTATGACGAATTCTGGTGTTATGTACTGACGACCACTGGTACCACAGTATTTCTGACATTACGAATACTAGTGTTTCGATCCTATTCAATTGAAATAGAAATACCAAAAACTCTAACTGAATTTGACGTAAAAACAATGCGAACACAAAGTTCTTTTACATTTGAAGAGTAACATAACAAAAAAAACATAAGGTTATATCAAACAATATATAATATTTCTCCAATTGAATTTCTCTGCCGTTAGACATTATTTAAAAAAAAGTTGTCCCCTTCTCCCCCTCTCCTAATTACCCCACCGCCCCCAGTCTGCGGCCTCATAATTCCTTCATGATACCTCTTCCATAAAAATAAATTGCAGCTCCATCTCGATGAAAAGCCAATTTGATTTTTCTTATTTTCGCAACTAGGATTCGCGAGATCTCGCGAACTAATTATCCGATTTCGCTCACCTTTAAATGAGCGTGTGCTTTTTGGCGTACTCTTAATTTTTTATGAACTTCAAATGATGTCAAAAGCCGCCGAGATATTCATTAAAGACGTCGCGTCGCCCCCTCTCCCCCTTGACACCGTCTGCACGAACCATGCCAAAATGATGGGATGACTTGATTTGATAAAGCGGGGCAACATGTTTATATTTGAGTTGTCTGTTTTCCTGTTTATTAATCCCTTGATACTAATATGTGATTGTGATCCACAGTAGACATAATGATTTCAAAAATGTATTTGATCTGAATGTTACAATAAAGATGGGCTCATATGAAAAAAATCTTAAGAAAAAAAAGTTTTCAACTTGTGCATTTAAAAGGAAGCATACCTATAACCTTCGAAGACATCGATTGTATTCAATTAAGTAAAATTCAAAAGATATTGAGCATGCGTCATGTTTTTTCTCAAAATGGAAAGAGCGAAAATACTTTTTACGTTATTTTGAAAGAAGGTTTGTAGGGATGACAAGAAATGTCCAAGTACTAACAACGCCGGTTTCTCACCTATATTTATGAAAAAAAACGAACTAATTGATTTGATTCCTTCAATTGAAATAATTTGTTCTATTTTGCGAGAATCCGGCCTTTCATTCTCTCATTTCACCGTTACCTGAAATATCCTGTAATAATAAGTTTTAAATCTCCTTAAAATAATGATTAATCGTTTCTCTCGCCTATTCGCAATACCTCTCCACAATAAAAAATGATTTATGGCAACGGAGATGAGGATTTTGTTTTTTCAATATTTATTTGTAATCATGATAAATGTGACGGTAAACTACTGTGCGCAATAACTTCATCGATATCAGTTTTATAATGTGTTATTAATTTAGAAATTCCTTCCGATTGCATTCCTGCATCGCAAGCAGAAAACTTCCAGAAAATTTTAAGTTTCTTAGCAGTCACTTTCTGAGTATAACCAAACGTGACTCAACAGATTTACAAAAACTGTTAGCTAGTGGCAGTTAAGTAAGTTGTAATTAGAAAAGTTGGGTTGGTAATTGATTATCTTTCCAAGGCCGATTGCTTATTATTACTAAACTTGCGCCGATATTGTTATAAGTTTCCTAGATCTCCTGTTAAACGAATTAAAGTTTCTAATGGAAAATATAAGAATAGGACCACTTTGAGACAGTTTATAGGTAGTAAATTATAGCAGATCGTTTTATGTGTGTAGAAAATAATAGTACATTCAATTATAACGCATTGCTTTTCATACGCAATTATAAATAATTCTTCACATGTGTAGTATCCAAGCATTGGGAGGTTCTATTCGCAAAGGATCGAAAGGAAATAAAATTTGGTGGGATTATAGAGATAGGCCTCCTGATCAACAACAACAATATGGAAATATTGACCGTAGATAGTGATAATTAAAAAATGCCCATATCGGAGAATGTAGGTGTGCGCTTCAAAAAATCATGTATTTTATTATACACGACCAAATGCATCAACCATGCACTCACAAAATATTACTCTTTCAGAGAACAAATATTGCAGAATTGTTTGATGGCGATCTTCGTCTCAATACGCGATGAAGTTCTGATTCTGCTGAAAATTGCAAATAAATCCCCAATTTTGGCTGGCTGTAGAGCGGAAACTATTGTTCGCAGACGAAAAATGCAATTGTGCAAAATTGTCCACAATTTTATTCACTAAATTTTCTATTTAAACTTTTTTTCGATAACACTTATCATAACCACGCTATTTCCCGAAAAGCGTCGCGGCGCAAAATCGCAGGGTCGCGGCACCCCTCGAGCGGCAACCCACCGAGGGCGCAAACTCAGGAGTACCATCAGGGGGACCTATGTCTACTACCATCTCACCAAATTTCATTTATTTTCGACCTTTTGCGAATAGAACCCTTTTTTGTACCCATTGCCTGGGCTAGTAGGTACAGAAGGTTTTTCGGAAATATTCGATGCATAAGAGTAAGCATATATTTTTTAAATCGACACTATATTTTCTATAGTCCATTTAGAAATGAAAATAGTAATAAAACCGTATGATCAGAAGAGGCCATGGACGTGCTGCTAAGTTTTTTAAAATTTATAGACATTATGCACTATATAGAAATTACAGTATTTACATTTTTCGAATCTTTTAAAATGTACCACAAGGAGGCCTAAAATTGTCGTCGAGTAAAACTTGTAAAATGTTATTTACGGTACCCTCATTTTAATTTAAGAAAACAAATCCAACATTGAACAATATTATACGTGGACTTTAGACAACGATTTACAAAAAATCAGCAGAAACAAAATCAGGCAAGTTCTACGAGACCTAACTTATTGGTGGGAAAAGCAGAACAGAAAGTCTATCCTTATTGACAACGATGAAACAATTTGTTCACGAAGAGACTACCTAGATCAATTCGAAACTCCCGATAAAAAGGAAAGAATGTTTATTATCTGGACGAAACTGAAGTTAGAATTAATTTTTAAATACAGGTCCAAAATAGATTTCAAATATAATAATAATAATAATAAAAATGAAGTAATGAATAATAATAATAAAAATGAAAAATGAATTTCTGGGTGGTCCAAGAGTACACCGCGGATATTGGTATCGAGCTTAGATTGTTTAAGAGCGCACTGAGATAATACGCAGCTAGTAAGAGACGGAGACGTCTTACATCGCGTGGATGCCGGAGAGACAGATATACCTACCTGAGTGTGCCTCATGAGTGTAGGCACGACAAAAGTCACTGCCCAGCAAATACCGTCACCTACTCCGACAGATCTGAAAATCAAATCTGTCGGGAACCAACAAGGTGTTGGCGAAAAATACTCTTGCGTTCCGATTCTACTCTACTACTTTAAAATAGCTGCCTAATTAAGCATAGGTGGACCTGCGACAACTCGACATGGGTACATACAAAATAATGCATCTCTACCGGAGTTTGCATCCGAAATCGGCAGCACTGTTGTAGTTTTCTACGTCCCGCGACATCAGGACGACCGTATACTCATGGGATTGGAGTGTCTTCATAAAAGAATAACTGGACACGACCTATAATAAGATTGCCATCATTCTAATCGCCTGTGGTCAAAATATGGTTCTATTATTCTATTACCTTATTATATTAAAATATAGCGTATGAAATACAAAATATTCCATTTATAAATCTATTTGCAAATGTCGATATTTAAATGAACACTTTTAGATTGGTCTTAGATCTATACTAGAATGCCTCTAAACGTGATATGACAGACAGCGTTTCAGTGGCCAAGATGAAAACATCGGTTTTATTTTAACAGCGGAAGACGAAGGGAGCTGTTATGAGCCAAAAATACGGTAATATGCGATATTAAAAAGAATATTAATTTGAACCGATATTAATTAAGGTTCTTTTCAATACATGTTTTATATAATACCCTTGACACCTTTCCAATATAATCACAGCCATTATATTATGAATAATACGTGGTAAACTACAATTACGTTTTCAATTAATTTGTGCACTGAAGGGAATAGGTTTTATATAAATTGGGCCAAATGTGATTTTATTATAGAGAAATGTTATTGGAATACAAAATCATGAGAGTAACGTGGAGGTGTAGTTTCTGGAAATGGGATATGCAGGAATTATTAAAATATTTTTCACCGTATAAATATCAAAATACATAACTCTGAAACAATTTTATTCATTAATGAATGTACAACTAACATAAATTCCCTCACGCGTTTGAAATTTATTTTCATTGTGTAAGAATCAACGATATGATGGTTTTACTTAATTATTTCTGTTAAACAAAATATTAATAACCTAATACATTTTTTTTATAATCATAGTCGGTTTTCCTATGTTTTGTAGATTTTCAATACCCAAAAATGATATCAAAGAAGTCAATATATAATTTTTCAAAAAAAGGGATGTAGCGAGGTATATCAGAAAATGTCACAAATGTCAAATAAACAAAGTCAAGGTCAGGCATACTGAATCTATGGTGATTACCCCTACTCCTCAGATAGCTTTCTCCATAGTGTGTATTGACACTATAGGTCCGTTTCAGAAATCAAATCAAGGTAATACGTATACTGTCACAATACAGTGTGAATTGACAAAATATATAGTAATTATACCTCATAATTGGTATAATTGATAATGGTAAAGCATCGACAATAGCTCGAGCAATTTTTGAAAAATATATACTAATGTACGGTCTAGTAAAAGAAATACGTACCGATAGAGGAACTGAATATATGAATTCAGTGTTCGAAAATTTAAATAAGCTGCTAAATACAGAGCACAGATTCTCTGCAGCTTATCATAGCTAAATCATAGGTGGCTGTGACAGAAATCATAGAGTATTAAACGAATACTTACGAATGTATATAGAACAAACACATGCAGATTGGGATGTTTGGTCAAGTTATTACTCATTTTGTTACAATACCACACCCAGTGCATACCATAACTATACTCCTTTTGAGTTATTCTTTGGGAAACAAATGAATGTTCCCGAATTTTTAAAGCAAACCAGTATCGGTCCAATCTACAACTTAGGTACAGGCTACAGTTGTCGCAACGAAAAGCTAGCGAGTACCTAGAGAAGGCTAAGAACGCACGTAAAATTACATACGATGCTCAAGCTAAAGAATTATCTCTAAAGACAGGAGATCTCGTTACCCTTACCAATGAGAATTGGAAGAAACTCGATTCCTGGTATAACGGTCCATACAAGATTATCACTGTGGACAACCCAAATTGCGTTATATCAGACAAATTTGTAAAAGAGGTAATTGTACATAAACATACAATAAGTTTTTGTATTTAGATAAGTAATGCAAGTAGAAATGAATATATTATTAACTTTAGCTTATAGGTGTATATAATGTATATTTGTAAATGTTGTAGTAAAATATTAATTACTCAGCATACCGCTGGCAATCGACCTTGACCTACGCGACGTAGTAACTTCAAAATTTCATTATTCATCATTTTAGCCTATACTTACGGCCGAAGTGCAGTCATTTTTGCGGAAAGGCAGATGTATTGCCATAACGGCCACACGTGCTCTCAATATCTTATTTGTTATTCAATATCATATTTATTACTTGTTATTATTCTAAATTAAACTAGTTCACGCGTTGTAAACATATTTAGTAAAATGCCGACTAAGACATTCATTAGATCAAGGCCGACTTAATGCAACTATTGTGGATGTGTGGATGTATACATACTGACCTAGACAACGTTATATAATGCGGTAACTAGGTCGCCCGCGTACATTCTGCAACAGTCTGTAACATGCTGTGATCTATCCATGATCAGTATCATCAGTTGTCCATCAAGAATATATCGTTAACCATTACTCATGTGTTAATATCAAATAAACGTTGTTGATTGTTCCTGGTGAGTTTTCGTTAAAATGCCGTCCATCTAACTACTTTTGACCCGGTACATCCCCGTATCTGCCGACCCGACGAGGTCAGCATTAATAAAAACTTTCCGATACTTACAGGTAATATCTGGAACTATCTGGCACAATAGAGCGTTTTAATATTGTAACTCTGCTTCCTTGTATAGATAAATCAGCCACTGCTAGAACATCATCATTTTTTACATTTAATTACAGTATAATACATAAGGTATATTAATTGTATTTTAGTTCAGTCATATGACCCTATTCAGTCAACACCAGCGACCTTGTAAAAAATGGGAAAGAATTTTTAGTGGCTTTGACTGAATTTGAACTTTTCCTACTCTATTTTTTTCGGAAAAAAGTGATTCTTTTTAGTTTTTTCATTATAATACCATTATAAAACCTATTTTTTTCATTATAAAACCTATAATCTATTCGTTTTTCGATAACAACGTTTATGTACAAAAATAAAATACATGGAATTTACTAAATTTTAAGCCCTAGCAAAATATTTTCTCCAATGGATGGTTTATATTATATGATCTTGAATATCGGAAGAACCTAACCGAATTATCCAGCCTTGACAGATGAATTCAAATTATTACACCCCTAGGCATAATACAGGTATTGAATCATTTAAGGGGTTTCCGGGAAAAACAACATTTGTCACTCTTTGATGAAACTGAGGTAGAAACTCTGAAGGCCTTCAAAATGGAAAAATGGAAAGGGGAAAATGTGTAAGATAGTTTATGATCACCGTCGTAGAAAATACACAAACGAGAAGTTGATTAAAGCCTATATGTGAAGATATTATTGCTGGTCATTCAAATCTTCAACGATATCTGAGCATACAACCATCAAAATATCCACCTCTGGATCGTATTCTAAAATGGAGACCCGATCCCGGAAACACAACCGCTTTCTGACTGTAAACCTCGAAAGATTGAAGAAAAATCATTATTTCTGCAGCGAGGCCGAATTCGTTTGTTTCTAATCTGCATGTTGGACAGGCTGCTTCTCTCTGCAAAAAATTCTGGCTCGTTGAAATTGATAGATGTGTTGTCTCTCATGGTATGCATGTGTTAGATGAATTCAAATTATTACACCCCTAGGCATAATACAGGTCATATTAATAATCATTTAAGGGGTTTCCGGGAAAAACAACATTTGTCACTCTTTGATGAAACTGAGGTAGAAACTCTGAAGACCTTCAAAATGGAAAGGGGAAAATGTGTAAGATACTTTATGATCACCGTCGTAGACAATACACAAATGAGAAGTTGATTAAAGCCTATGTGAAGATATTATTGCTGGTCATTCAAATCATCAACGATATCTGAGCATACAACCATTAAAATATCCACCTCTGGATCGTATTCTAAAATGGAGACCCGATCCCGGAAACACAACCGCTTTCTGACTGTAAATCTCGAAAGATTGGAGAAAAATCATTATTTCAGCGAGGCCGAATTCGTTTGTTTCTAATCTGCGTGTTGGAGAGGCTGCTTCTCTCTGAAAAAAATTCTGGCTCGTTGAAATTGATAGATGTGTTGTCTCTCATGGTATTATGTGCCTCGTACACAGAAGCTGTGCGTTTCCAAGTTTCAAGAATGTCCTTTCTGAAGTTAGACTAGATAAAGAAAACAATCAGACGGATGAAGAAGATGCAGACGTGGAAGACCCTCAGGGCTATTATCCCGAAACCCCACATCCGCCCTATCCAGCTACAACTTACTACAGACATGGGATGTCCGACCTGCATGAAAGGCCTTCTGGAATTAAAATTCACACTAACCGTCACAAACGCTTTTAAATACAATTTAATGTTGAATACCAATATACCTACAATATTCGTTTCACTTAAAACATTTTAAATGTTGGAGATGTTATAGTCAAGGCATCAAACCTGCCGTTATAAACGATCAATGATGATTTTGTACGGCGCGCGCCAATATCCTTGGCTATAGATGTGACCTCGATAAGAGGGGGCCGAGCGGTACCATCGCTCTTTACCCCTAATATCTATGTAGGCCAGGACCGCCTCGTAAGGGGTAAGCCGCGCGTTTCACGTGACCCTCCCCACAAATGTGATCAGTGTCACGCGAAGTTACGCAGCCTCCCCCGGTCCTGGCTGATGGGCCACACCGGCAGAGCCTTGCTTCTGACGCTCTTGACTTTCTTCGCCGGTGTGTATTACCCCCGGGGGTGTCATGTCGGGTGTTTGAGGAGTCCTTCCTGCCTCTCGTCGGGCTTACTAGAGCCCGGCTGCGCGGCATTCAGGTTGATATGGAGGATGAGCATTGTAGCTCAGGATGACGGAGCTAGAGAGCTGATCAGCGATCAGCTCGCTGGCTCAGTCAGGTAAGGTAAGGATGTGTGGTTTGGCAAGGCAGTCGGCCTCGCCATCCACTGGATTGGGCTGTTTTAGTGTCTTCTCGATCCGTTTTCTTTGGTCCTGTTCTTTTCTTCGGTGTCGTCTGCTTCTTCTCGCATCAGTCGTGCTGAAACATAAGATTGTGATTATATACTCACCCGTTGTCCAGGATTTGGATCTTTGGCCGTTTGTGAGGTCCTGCTTCGTCTGGATCGTAGTCCGTGGCCAGCCGGATTAGCGGATTCCCGTGGTCCTCTGCGATGACGTAGAGCTTTTTGGCGTGGTCCTCGATCATCTCGGTGGCCGTCTTGTATTTCAGGTCCCTTCGGATGACCTCGTTGGTCACATACCAAGGGGCACCTACTGCAGTCCGAAGCGCTATGTTTTCCACTGCTTGGATCCTCTTGAGGTGCGTCTTCGCTGCGTATCCCCATGCGGTCGATGCGTAGGTCAGCTGGGGGCGTAAGACGGTCTTGATGAGGGTTGTCTTGTTCTTCAGGCTCAGTCTCTTGTCACCGGCTAACATTGGGTACAGCAGGGCTCGGGTGAACTTTGCCTTTTTCGTAGTGGCATCTATATGGTCCTTCCATGTCAGGGCTCGATCCAGGGTCACGCCAAGGTACTTGACGTTGTTCTCCCACTGGATGTTGACGTCGTTCATGGTGACGTGTCCTGTTGGCCTCTGCTTGCGAACCCTCTGGAACAGCACTGCTTGGCTCTTCTCCGCGTTGATTTCCACCTTCCATCGGTTGCACCAGTCCTCGAGAAGCGACGTGGCTTCCTGCAGGTAGCGGGTGGCCTGTCTCGCTTGCGAGAATCTGGCGAGGATGGCGGTGTCGTCTGCGTAGAGAGCCATGGTGGTGTTGTTCGTCCTCGGCATGTCCGCGGTGTATAGGTTGAACAGATGTGGGGAGAGAACGGTCCCCTGGGGCACTCCTGCTTCTAGGGTCTGTCAGTTGACAGCTCTCCTTCTACTTTGGCTCGGATGGTCCGGCCTCGTAGGTAGGATTGGATCAGCTTGAGGAGGGATACCGGAAAACCGGCGTCCATCATCTTGATAATCAATCCGTCGTGCCATACTCTGTCGAAGGCTTTGGCGATGTCCAGGAAGATTGCCCCTGTGGTTGAATCCCTCGGTGACGTACTCCGCTAGCCGCAGTACTTGCAGCTCCGTGGAATGTCCTCTTCTGAACGCGAATTGCTCGTCTGGGATGGCTTCTAGCTCTTCTGTTTTCTCCTTAATCCTGTCCAAGATGACCTTTTCGACAATTTTGCTCATCGATGGCAGTAGGCTGATCGGTCTGTAATTTTGGGGGAAGAGGTGGTCCTTCCCGGGCTTGGGGATGAAAATCACGTCTGCCTTTTTCCATCTGGAGGGGAAATACCGGAGCCTCAAAATAGCATTTGTGATAGCCACAAGTGTGGCCACTCCTTTAAGAGGGAGCTTCCTGAGAATCCGGTTTCCTATCCCGTCTCGACCAGGTGCCTTCCGTACGTTGACGTGGGCCAGGATACCGATGATCTCTTCTGGAGATGCCGGTCGGATCTGGTCCTCGTCTGGCTGTCGTCTTAGCCTCCTAGCCCTTCAGTTCACCTCGTCTACGTGGTCCTCGTTCTCGTCTGGCGGGTCGAACTCCCTACACTGCAGTTCGAGATTGTCGGCGAAAGCTTCCGCTTTTTCTCGTCGGGTGTAAACAAGTCCTCTCTCACCGTGGATTGGAGGCATCGGTTTTCGGGTGGACCTCAGGGCTCGCTGCACTTTCCATAGGCTGTTGTCCTGGGGGTCTAGGGACTCCAGATGGAGCTGCCATCTTTCGTCTCGGTGCTCTTGGAGGGCTGTTTTGCACGGCAAAATTATCAATCCCAAATAAGCACAAAATTACAACAAATATTTTATTATTTTTGATAATACAATATCTAACACATGAATTAGTAGAGACACCTAAAAATGAATGTCAGTCTATGGAAGTCCGTGGCTATGCTCTGGAAGCGGCATCTTTGATGGTCCAGTTGATGGGTTTTCCAACACTGTAGCGTTGGCTAACGGTCAATATCATGTTTATCAGTGTGTTAAATATAACGTATATTAATTTCAGTCAATTTACATGAAATAATATCAATAAATTGACGACATGCAGAATAAACTTCATGAACATTGCAAGTTGTATTTTTTTTGTCAACGATTTTTAAATTAAGTAGAAGTATATCAAATGAAAAAGTTAAATTCATTCACAGTACAGGAATAATATGAAAATTCTTATTCAACTTCAGAACTAACGCTATGTCTCTCGGAACTATTATCAAGAGCATAGCTGAAATAATTCTAAATAATGTATACATATAAGTACTGGATAGGGCTGGAACCTTTGATGTAACTGTACCACTCGGAGTAGTTTCCACAAACACCAAAACACTTTCACTTCGCTCGACGCGCGTTTCGCCAACCAAGTTGGCATCATCCGGAGACGATTAAAACTGAGTTTTAATCAGTTTTTAAGCAGTTTTAATCGTCTCCGGATGATGCCAACTTGGTTGGCGAAACGCGCGTCGAGCGAAGTGAAAGTGTTTTGGTGTTTGTGGAAACTACTCCGAGTGTTATACATATAAGTTTCACGATTACTAATGCCACTTCATTTTGAACTTTTATTATCATCAATTCCTGGGCCCGCCCACTATCAAACTCATAAGCTCATTATTAAACAATATTTCACCATTATTAATGCTACTAGTCAAAAATGTTGCTGTCTCCCGGACTATAACCAATCGAGAAGAAGAGTCATCGGATACTGACAAGTCGTTGAATTATTTCGTCAATAAAATCTATCGAGTCGAGACTATACCTTCGTCCAAAGTAGATCCGCCTTGCTCACTGAATAATTGAGAAACAAAGGGTTGCAAATCTTTGAATTAAAATTATATTTAGAGTTATTTTTAGAAGTTTGTGATACGCTGTCGTTTTTTTAAATTTGTTGTTTTATAAATGCAATAATGAGTTATATGGGCGATATTACCCTAACATTCACAATCACTTTTGCGTCATACTTCGAAATGCAACTTAATAACTCGAAGAAAATATTGTAACTACACTCAGTTCCAAAAAAAGTGATGCACCTAATTTTGGTTGCAACTTTGAAACCTTGTTATTTCTGAACGAATGCACCGACTTTTGATTTCTTTTTTTGGTTGGTAGGTACCTTGTCTTTAAAAAAAAATTAAAGAGGTAAAAATTTTTTCGAAGCCTCCTCCTAGATGGTAGTGGAAAACCTCGAACCATGTTTTTTTCCTAGTTTTTAACTCACCCTGTGTGTTAATCAAGTAATGGTATCGAAAATGGTTGCACTCTACATAAAAGTCGCTTATTATACGAGCATTTTGTTTTTTTATTCACTGATCTATCTCTAAAATTGTCCAAATTACAGCTTTTTTGCCGAAACCTTGCACAATTCACAAATTTGTGAACTCATCCTGAAACAATTTTCTAGTGCGATGAATACGAATTTTAAGAAAAACATTTTTATTAAACACAAAATTATAAACTGGGTTAACTGCTTAATACCGTATATTGCCACACCTGGCAACTCTGAGAGCTTCTAGCCTACTCGGCATACTGGAAATTAGGTTTCTTATCGTGTCCATTGGTATACGATCCCATTCCTCCACGAATGCAATTGCCATTTCAGCAAGACTTTCCGGAGGCCTCCCACAGCCCATTGTAATGTAGTCATACCCGCAGCTTTTAAAAAATTTTTCGCTATTGCCGCGGTATGTGGTTGAACATTATCCTGCATTAATATAAAATTATTTCCCACCAACTGTGCATGAGGTAAGACATACTGCTGTAAAATGTCAATGTAGATTCAGGCTGTCATCGACTGTCTCGGTAAAAAAACATCAAGGGCTGTCTTTTCATTTGTTAAAATTCCTCCCCACACCATAACCGACCCACAATTAAAACTTACGCAATCTGTGTACATCTCACCAGTTCTTCTCCACACTCTTTTTCTTCCATCCACCATGTTAAGACAAAACCTTGATTCATCTGATTCATCTGTAAACAATACATTCGACTATTCATGAATATTCCATTGTCCATAATTTTTAACGAAATTTCTTCGAGTAGCACGATGTAGAGGCAATAATTTAGGACCTCTTGCAGGACTCCTAGATTTTAAGTTAACTTCTAACAGACGTCTACTTACCGTCTGCTTAGTTACTGCAACACCACGAATTTGGCGAGAATCTTGCTGAACATTTACCGCAGTATTTGATCGATTTCGTAAAATCCTTAATCTCAAGAAGCGATCATCTCTTGGAGAAGTTTTTCGAGGGCAACCAGAACCTAACCTCCGAGCAGTGCTTCCTGTTTGTTCGTACTTACGCGGATCGCTTTGCGAGCAGTCGCTTCATGAGCTCCCACTGCACGACCGGCGTAACGTTTACTACGTCCATCGTTTCCTAATGCAACTAATCTTGCTACTTGTACAGAGTTTATTTGAGGCATTTTACGTAACTGACTCTAAAACTTTTTTACTGACACTTGATGACACAACAATAAAGTGAAATAGTGAGTAATTGGTATGACAACGGTAACTGTTTTTCATAGACAATGTGATCCTGAATATACATTTCATAGACAATGTGTGTGATAAACGAAGGGTTTCGGGAAAAAAGCTGTAATTTGGACAATTTTAGAGAGATCAGTGAATAAAAAAACAAAATGCTCATAAAAAAAGCGCTTTTCATATAGTGTGTAACAATTTCCGATACCATTACTTGATTAACACACAGGGTGAGTTAAAAACTAAGAAAAAAAACATAGTTCGCGGTTTTCCGCTACCATCTAGGAGGCTTTGAAAACATTTTCACCTATTTAATTTTTTTTGAAAAACAAGATAATTACCTACCAAATAGAAAAAAGAAATCAAAAATCGGTCCATTCGTTTAGAAACAACAAGGTTTCAAAGTTACCACCAAAATTAGGTGCGTCACTTTTTTTGGAACTGAGTGTATGTAAATGAACAGATTCACCTGACGGTATAAATAAATTAGGTAATTTGTAATTAGTAAATAAAACAGCTATATTTATCCCTCCGATATTATTTATCAGTGAAACAATTTAATTCGATATTGTAACGTCTGTTACTTAATTAATTTATAATTTGCTGAATCCCATTCTTTGCTGATCAGCTGTAAATATTCGCGTACCAGAGCATGGGATTTATTAGCGACATTAAAATAGCGTGCATAACTAGTTTTGTATAGCTCTAAACGGAATTGATTTGGTATAAAACTGTTTTTATACGATCTGTAAAATCCCCGCTGAATGTATTTCCAATGTTCTTTTTGTCTCTAGATATAGGGAATTCCTATATTTCGATTTAATGGGCCGAAGTACCTACCAATTTATCAACCCTAAGCTATTTCGTAGTCACTCTCAGGCATGTAGAAAGGATACGTGCTAGCGCTGACTGAAGTAATACGGAAGATTCGTACCTGTAAGGGCCCAGCAAGGGTTGATGTTTGTTGATATGTATACGTTTAGTTCATTTACTACGATAATAACACTGAGTTTCGAATGAAGCCATTTGTATATTGACCGATGCTGTACACTTTTTATCGTATGGCTCTGGATCTTCAATATAGCCATTAAACCGACGGCGAACTTTGATTCAAGAGTCAAAGGAAGATACAATAGAACGTAAAAAAATATACAATTTTACAATTAAGTGGTATCAATAAAGTTCAATAGAGAATAGAGTTATTGGGCTGAGAATCTCCTTCATCTGCCACCTAACCAAATTGCACCGATGACATTGACGTATTGTCTGATTGATAGCAACGAAATATCGATTTCATAGCTGCTTCACGTATCCTTTTGTAACAGGCGATTATCGATAATTTCCCTATAGGCCAAGATACAGCGGTTTGTAAGGGCATACAAAAATAATAGGTAACGAACTGTGCAGAGTTTTAAAGTATAATACATAGATGAGACTGTATATAAATTAAACAGACTATATAAATTAAATTGTTATTTATAACAGAATGATGCCCGAGAATCTAAAAAAATGCAAAAAAATCGTTTTTTGAGTTTCTAGCAATAACTACAAGTTCAATTGTTTTGACTACAATACAAAACTTGTAGAGAATTTTAGATTCTATCGAATTAGCTCTTTCGAAACTATCTAGCTGCATTTTCAGCCGAGAAAAACGGGAAAACTCAGGTGCGAAACAGGTGCGTTTTATAGAAAATTCGTAAATTTACAATTTTTTATCAATTTTTGAATAACTCAAAAATCATATAAGAACCAGAACAAAAATATGTAATTTTCTATTAGCGCAATAAAATAAAAATACATTAAAGGAACATTTATGCAATTTGAAAATTTAAAAGTACAAATAGAGTAATTATTTGGGTAATTTCAATAAATTACAATAAATTATAACACGTGAAAACGTGAAACTTCAATAATAATATAGAACCAACACTAAATATTTTTCTTGTGAGATATTTATTATATCGTAAATACACTATGAAGGGGACCAGTGATATTAGATAATATACATAACCTAAAATACGTGTATTATTTTTCTTCCTTGAAATTGGATTGTAACCACTTAATATAAAATATTCCGGTAGTTCTGGGGATACGATGATTAAATTTATGCCAGGCCTCTCGGGAATTAATCAAAAACCTAATATTGGAGGCTTGTGGTTTGGCTCACCTTTTCATAATATTTGACGTGCTTTATATTAATATTCACCTCCGGACTATTTGCTAAAACTCCCCACCTGTGTCAACAGCAGCACTTCTTATAGTTTTATGCCCAGTTTCATTATAAGTATTGAACGTGAGAATAGAAGCAAACCCCTTCAGCATACATACAAATTAATCAATTCAGGTAGGTACATACTATTGGGTATTATATTATAATATGTTCACATCAGTTACAACTAGGTACAGTAAAATTAGACAAAAACCCAAGCATAAAAAAAAGCTTCCATACCCTCCTCACAGTTCGTACTAAATAGTTACACTACCACGAGCGTCCGATTTGGGGTGGAGGTGGAAAGGGAGGAAAGAGGGTGAAACGATGCTTTTTCACAGTTTTTCGTGAATATCTCACAAACGATGAGGTTTAGCGTAAAAATCATCCTATACGCAAATGATGTCCATTAAATTCCGATTAACAATTGTCATATATAGCATTATGGTAAAGCGAACGGTTTCCATGATATGGAGCGGTTAAAATTTCTTTGTTTTTATTTCACAAACACTTTCCTGAAAAATCATGAAAACATTACAGTATAAATTAATAACTGAATAATGTATGTAGCATGTATACATCTATGCATCTAAAGATACATATTATACTCATAGTATGCCATTTATCATAGATATATAGGTATATACCTGTAAATATGTCCAATACAAGTTAGCCATAATTCATTGTACCCAATTTTTCCCCTAATTTACTGGTTTCTGATATCCATTAATTTTTTTAAGTCAAACCATCCACATAATTTGTCCTTATCTCGTTAAAAAGAGAAATGTATGAATAGAAAGGAAATATATTAAAAAATCTGTATTGAAATAAGGGGGGAGGGGATAAAAATGTTATAGATTTTAGGTGAATCGTTAATTTCATTATCAGTCGGCATCAAATACCTCACTCAGTCTGGTGGGAGAAAATAAATCTTCTTGTTTTTCGTCCGTATTGAAGCGCCTTGTTGCGCCGTGTTTTTTAAATGGCGCTATTTTACAATCTCATTTACGTCATGGCTATAGAGACCATGCGTATGTACATGTGGCGCGCTCTGTGGCAGTATACGCCCCTAGGAGAGGTTTCAGATTTACTAATGTCAATTATTTTATTATATAGTTCTCTTGTAACCTCTTGCCTCTAATAGTGCTGCATAATTTGTCCGAATAAAGTCCTCACTATATTAGTTACCTTAATCAATTGGAATCTGTTCAGCGCAACAATTTAAATTATATTCTATTCAAACTTAACATAGACAAAAGTAATTATGTGTCATGATGATAGTCTTAATCGTCTGCATTAATCGTCTTGATAGTCTGCAGCATCAAAAGACAATGTGCTTATTTAAAATTTACATATAAAGTTTTCAAAAATTAAATGCAATGAGTTACTGTATTTATTTAGCATAAAAGTGCCAAACTAGGCAACTCGGTTGAACTACTTCACTCAAGATAATATCGCAGAGATATCGGGCTCTACTCTACTGTGAGCGAAATTGTAAAAGCTGTGAATTCAGTACCATTTAACATTGATCTAAACTCTTTTTGTTTCTAATCTATTAAAGAAAAATTATTTACGTGCTTACAATTTTTGTTATGTGTACTTCATATATGCATTTATTTGTTATCTTTACGTACTTCATATTATTGTATTTTCTCTTAATTGTATCATTTAGGTTATACCTGTAGATACAATAGCTATTTATGTAACCAGTTGGGAAAAGTACTATTTTGTGTAACGAACAGATTTCCGCAAAAGGATTCCAGTTATACAAAATAGTGTTTCAAATATTTTTTTTCTAATTTTCAACAATTTTATATTTTGTGAGTAGAAAAGAATTTTATACGTTTAAAAACAATCCAGTAGGTTGCAACGGTGTGACAGCTTGTCACTTTCATAGCTTGTCAGGTCTAAATAACCTACTATGAAATAAACTTTACAAAACCAGTTGCGTAAAATTGTACTTTTCGTAACTGGTTGTGAAAAGACGTTTCCTAGCGTCAAAGGGTTTTGAAAAGTTTAAGTTTCTTGAAAAGTTAAAATTAGAAAAAATATATTAAATAAATTAAATAAATTTCAATAATAGGCAATACAATCAGAGATGGTAATATGTATATATTACCACCAACCTACCAACATAAATTATTATTATTGTCATTTTAATTTAAAATTTCTTTTACTTCTTAAACAAAAATTGGTTTAGTATAAATTAAATTGAAAATTGTTAAATAATAATTTTCACTTTTTCCACTAAGGGTGGCAAATGAAATTTGAAATATGATTTCTCCAATTTTGGTATTAGGAATTCTAAAAAAATATCGTCAATCACTACAACTTTTAAGGGTATTTTTGAGTAAATAAAAATATATAGTTTTTTAATCTTGTCATAAATAATATTTGACACTGAGTGAAGTCTTTTAAGTTCGAAGTGATTGATGGTGTAATTCCATTTAAGGTATGAGTAATTTCACAGATTTCATCACATTACTGTATATTTTTGTCCATATCAGGATGGCTGCTTGCAATTGCATGGTTTATCAGTTTATTATTATACGAAATATCATATTAATGTATGATTAATCATTAACTTTTCAGATGTGGATTTGTTTCACTTATCTCTTTTCACAGTAAATACACATTTTCGATATAACGCAAATTCATTGATAATTTCCATCTGTGAAATAACTGTACAGGTCCTTTCCTTCTGTCTTTTGGTGCAATATAATGTCACAATCAAGACCGTACCAGCATTATCGCCATCGTCAACGTTCAACAAAAAAGTCATCACCTCGTAATGCACTATGGAGAGCAAATATTGTGTCTTTACTCGTCTTCATAATGTTTTGTTTCCATGGTAGCAACGGAAATGTAACAAGTGCATGTGTTTCTAATTTCTAATAAAATTATTGCATTAAGAATGAGTAAATATGGCATGTTTAATAAAGTGAACTAAGAAAAGTGTTTTCTGTCTTGTAGAAATTCCATTCATTGTTTGTATCCACTCGTTTCTGAGGTAGCCTTAGTTAACAACCAGATTTCCTATCTTTATCCTTCTATTTCATTTGTACTTATTGCCAAAAAAATTGAATTATATAAATCTTCAAAATAAAATTAAACAAATATCTCGGTTTTATTTTCGTTTCTCAGTTAAAAATAACATCCCGTTAAAATTTTCCGATACTTCATGCCTCAGTAGAAAAGAATCATGTATGTGCAACATGTAGAAAAAGCGTATTTCGTCTCCCCATTGTAGCGTATTTTTGATCTCGGCTCTCGCCTTGGTCACTACGAAAAAGTACGTATAAAAACAATATTCCTAACGTCTTGCACAAATAGTTTTAGTGTAGATTTACCACTAGATTTTCTAATTCGTTTGTAATATAGGTAATGTGTGCTAATTTCCTAATAACCGGACTCATTAATTTTGCACATTTCCCCGGACGGACCTATTACTTGTTAATTATCATAAATTTACTCACCCTGTGGTTACTTTAGTCGTTAAGTACAGACCACAAATTTGCGTGTCTTGTGTCTATTCCCAGCCGGCAACTCAGATCCCTAATTTATTTGCATTATATATAAATCACGTCTTCTACGTGTGCTGTAAAAGATACCGAGAAATATGTGCGTGTTAATTGCGAAGGATGGAATTTCAAATTATATAGCTCACTTGAATTTTGGTAACCCGATGAAAGCTACTGTTTCAAGGGCCTATAATCTCGCAATTAAGGTGAATAGGGTTAAGGTCAGACATCGCATACGCATGTCGAGGCTGTTTTGAACTACACAGGCAGCCGATTGATAATATTATAAAACTGACATTAATTATGTTCCACTATCCTTATATTAATTTACTACATTATATCAGTTTTAATTAGTTTTTAATTTTACTAAATAAATAAATTACTAAATAAATGTATTGTTAATTTTATTAACAAATAAAGAATAAATATAAATATTAACTATGACGGTGTAAGATTAGTACCAATCCAGAAAACGTTAGTCTACTTCCGAAAGTCAAAAACAAGAAGGTAAGTATGTTGTGTCGTGTATATATTTTTAAACTTGATATATTTTAAATATGAAATAAAAGCAACGTGATTCTTTCTTACTTGTTATTTTATATTTATGTTTTTGCAGTTCCGTGAGTCAAAAAGATGTAGTTGTCCTACGAAACGGCCGCACAGCCAAAAACATAAATAGAGTTAATTATAAATATATCTATATAAACTTAAAATATATTTTTTTCTTTACATACTGTTAACTTTTGAGATAATCTATATAAAGGACACGCCACAATTGCGTCATTTCTGAAAAACTTTCTAACGATTCTTCAACAAGGTTAAACGACCAATTAAACCACGATATTCAAATGTTTTTGATAGATTTTCCCATGTTTCCATGGCCCTTTCGCAATATGTACGTACAAAGAAGGTTGCACCGTTAAACAAATGTTTCCATTGCTTTGATCATTTTCCTTTGTTTACAGTTTATCTGTTATATATATATATATATAAAGTTTTCATATTTTAATATCATCATGGTAGACTTCCAGGTTTTGTAATGGTCTATACCGCTCAGTTTTTCTACAGTTGCTAAATAATGTGTACCTCCATTCGACACTTTTCAATTTCAAAGGTACACAGAGTTACACGTTGTACCATTACTGGGTCCATAACTTGTTATGAAATAAAAACGGTAGTTTATTGGAGAAACTGATAATATTAGAAAAGTGACATTAATTATATTGACGAGACTTGCACTATCCTTATATTTATTTTACGACATTATATTAGGAATACTAGAGGTATCTAGAGTTACATTGTTCGATTCAGTCACTAGTTTACAACTGAATAATTAGAACATGTTATTAACAGAGGCAACATGGAAATACAACGATACATATAACGATACAGAATGTTGAGATCAGTGAAAGCTGGGATATAGATTTAGATAATTTCCTAAAAAATTATTATAAAAACTTTAATCAAAGCTTTCGAAGGTTTTAAACGTTTAAAAAATGTTTTTCTACGATCAATACGTACGATCAAAACGTACGGCTGAATGTTGTGTTCCTACGATTTTCGGACTACTACTATTATTGTTAACGAAATAAATATTTATTAATTTACCATAATATCATACTGATAAATCTTTATATAACAACAACAAAAATCATTATGGTAATAATAATTCCCTTTTTTCTCTTAATAATTTTACCACAAAATAGAGTAGCCAGATGTCACTTTGACAAATCTGGTATGGGTCTGGTGGAATCGAATAATTCCAAGGATAAGTCAAGTAGGCCGTCATCGTGAGTGATCGATTGAAATAAAAAAATAAAATTTTTTAAAATAAATTCCCTCGGAAATTCCGATATCCTTAATTATTTGTCTGATATATTCACAAAAAAATGTGTACAGTTATTACGTAGCCATATCAGACTGGTATAAGAAATTCTGCGGCTTGCTTGTTACGGGCTTATATTATACTTTATCACTGTTTCACAAACCCAGTTGCGATCATCAATTTTATCAGTTTTAATCGTACATCTTTTTTTGTTATTATTTATTCAGAAAAGCTGCCAATCACGCTTCATCCCATCTAATTAATCATTTTTTATTTCTTTTGTTAGATGGGATTATGATAAGAGACAGGATTGTTGACAAGAAAGACGAAAATAGAGCAAAGAGGGATCATACTAACCCAAATTGACGCTGACGGTTCCATCTTTATATACATTATATATTATCTATATTCCTATCGCTTGTGTCAACGTGTAATCGATAACTTTTTATTGATACTATAGAAGACCGCACAAGTCAAAAGCTATTGAATATGGCTCATAGTAATCGCCGCGTAGATATATTCCTCAACGTCAGATGCTCTGTTATCAAGGAGAAGCATTTAGTGTACGTATTTTAGATTTATTATGGCTTTATACCTGCAACATATGCACAAGCGATGGGAAACAAATTACAAGGAATACATATGCAGTGACCCCTAGAAGTTTGAAATCGACAACAAGGCTAGTTCACATGTAAAATTTTATGAGCTAGAGGCGAGAGATTCTGCCATTGTTTTGATAATTGACAATTTGAGATTCCGAAATTTATTGTAGGTATATTTGACTCATAAATTGATTGTAAGCAGTGACTACGCATTCCATTTAGCATGTGTTTAGAAATTCAGGTTGGCACATTACTTATCATTAGTCGATTATATTCATCAATATTGCTACGGCGCATTTAATAGATTCTGCGTCATAGATCTTTTTCAGAATTATTTTAGTGCATATCTGTGTCCCTTTATTGTTCTGTGAGTCGAACATTGGCAGTTATGTGACGCTAGTCTAGGTCGGCAGATCTATGGTCTAATTTCTTTGGACGTGGGTGTCGTTGCTTTCCTTGCTGGACCCGTGAATGACATACCACTGTTTCAATGTGTTAAGAGTTTAAATCGGTTCCTTTGTTAAATAGTATTTGTTTTGCGAGAAGAAACCTTGGGTTTGTAACAATTCATTACATAGCGAAATAAGCAAATAGATAAATAATAAGGAAGATACGCTTACCAGTTGCATATCTGGACATATATACGGAAACAAACCACTTAGAAGTTGTACAAGTTCATTCACCTTCATTGAGGATCTTCAGAGTGATCAAATATGGATAGCAAAGAACTTAAAAGCTAATAAATATATTCCAGGGTGAAAATTGGATTTTTTTCGGATTTTCGAAATAACAATTAATACCAATCCAACAAATGGTTTAATATCGGATAAAATAGGATAAATACTATCTTTTTACGTATTTCTGAACTATAAAACACATAATTTGCTATGTGTTATAAAACACATAATTTGGCTGTTTTTATATGTGCTATAAATATCCATTTGACAACGCATCGCTGGGGACACGTAACTAAAATTAACAAATAGAATGCTATGCGTTCTCGATAAAATGAAAATGGTTGTTGGAGGCGTATTGTTTTCGTGTGTTTTGTAATTTTTACTGTTTGGAAATGACGTCAAATACACTTCAGTTAATGACGTCAAATACACTTCAGTTAATGACGTCATTTGGCCGTGATTTTTTCTCGTCATTTTGACGTTTCCTTTGTAGCTCTTTTAACGTATTTATGTCCTAAAAATTGGCGAAATAAATACGTCATAAAGACAACACCATGCTGCCTGGGTCGCTATTATCTTGATAATTTATGTATCGATTTTCATTCCTAAAAAAAAGAAATTAAATGTCTTTTAATGCCTACAACATCATAAAAACAAATTCCTCAGGCTGAAAACTTACAACCGATTTTCCGATTTTAGTCACTGTTAATAAAAAATAGGGCAGATCTGGGTACACACGTGTTTGCAATCAAGCTTTGGCATCTATCCTTCTCAGGATACTTTTGCCGTATGTTTATAATTTCCGTTCGACTTTGTTCTATACATATCCGTTTATTAGTCTTTTCGCCTACGGCATATGGTTTAGGATTTTGATGGAATTGCGAGTGTTAGTTTATTAATATAGTTAATTGTTAGTTTACATAAGCTCGGGCTACGAAAGCGTTGGTACAAATTTTTCTAAATCTACATTAGTTAGTAATTGTGTGGGTCTTTTATAAATTATATTTTATTATTATTTTTGTCTTTAATACCTCTGTTATTTTTTATTTTGTTTGTTTTTTTTTAATTTTATTTTTTTATGCTTCTAGCGTTATTTTTGGTGTTATTTTGCTTTTCTTTTCAGTTTTATTTTTTAATTTTTTCATATTCAGGTTTTGGTTTTGCTTATTGTTTATTAGTAGTTTGTGGGGGTTTGACGCTGGGATGAGGTTAGGGGGCATAGACATAGTTGACTGATGGTAGTTTTGGTGGGTGTCTAAATTTGGGTGTGATGGCTGTGTGGATTGTTGGATTTACATGTTGGTTTAATCTGTTTATGAATGGTGGTATAATTTTTGTTTCTATAAAATCGTCTATTGTTAGCATGCCTGTTAGTTGGTGCAGTGTGGTAATCCTGGTTTTCGATAATAGTCTAGTGTTTGTTGCTAACCTTAGTGCTTTATTTTGTTTGACTTGAAGTTTATTTTGTTGTTCTTTTGTTATCCACGGATACCATACTGCTGCTGCATAAGTGATTATTGGCCTAAGATAGGCTTTATATAACAGTACGGCTGTTTGCGTATTTGCTTGAAGCATTATATTGACTATTTTTATCATTCTGAATCCTAGTTTCCGTTCAATTTCATTGATCTGTTTTGCAAATTTGTATTGCCTGTCAATATTTACCCCTAGATATTTAAGTACAGTGATGTTCTTGATATTTATATTGTTTATAATGATTTTAGTTGTTGTAGGATCCTTCTTCCTCGTGAAGACAACGACTTGGGTCTTTGTCTCGTTAACGTGTAAGCCCCATTTGTTGTAATAAGTTACTGTTTCGTTAGTCTGCTGTTGCATTAGCTTTTGTAGTAGTTTTGGGCTCCTTGTCTTGGCTAATGTGGCCGTTTCGTCAGCGTCTAATGCAACAGTGGTCCTATGGTCTTGTGGGTGTAGGAAATCGTGGGTATATAGGTTAAATAATGTTGGTCCGAGTGCGGAGCCCTGTGGTACGCCAGCTAACACTGGGCGGGGTGTGGATATACCCTGTTTGACTGCTACTATGAAGTTGCGGTTAGATATATATGACTATATCATTTTTATAATACGAGTCGGATAATTCGCTAAATGTGGCAGATCTGGCTGTACGCTTGTACGTACTTATCATTTACTAACCCTCCCCTATGACGTACAACCTTCAGATATCTGTGATAATTTTTTGCGTGAAACGTATAATTTGTCATACACAGACTGGACTATAAGGGATACATACTACTATAGGTTGGATATTAAATATATTTTAAACATTTCTACATGTTCAATTTGTAAAAGCATCTATGTATTCATTAATTTGTTAATTTAATTTTGTGACAACAATACTAAATTTGCATTTACATATATGCAGTAGTATACCTATTATTTATTATAACGAAGCACTGGTGAAATGAGAGGAGAGATATTCGAATTGAATCATTTTTAAACTAAAAATACTCGTTATTAGTAAATTAATTAGTTATTGAATTTATGTGACCAATTAATACTGTTCACATTGAATTAAATGTAAAGGCTAATTTTATATAGTGTTAATTTTAGTCATGTTAATTTGAGACTAAAATTTAATAATCTCACTCTGCATAATATTTGTGGGTGAAAAGGTATGTATTTGACGCGAGATTGTCAAATTAAGGGATCGGCGAGCTGGCGAGCGATTTGTCGTGAGCGAAAAATCGTGAACGACAGAGTGACAGAAAAGAAATTCAAACACGTAAACAACAAACTGAAGCGGCCATACTGACACAAAACATGCGCGACATATCACCACGCCAATATGGCTTCGTGTTTTAAAGAAATTTTAATTTTTTTTTTTGGAATTTGTAGTATGTTTCTCAATTTTTCTTTCAATTTTCTTCAGTAACACGTTAAACGTTTTTACAGACATCCTAAGGTACTGGAAAAACCTCTCCGGGTATTTTTGCAACAATATAAAGCTGTTTCATTTTCATTCCGTTACATTAACGGTATTGCGCTCTCCGCCCTCATTCACAGCTATGACATGTGCCAGAAGCTTTGGAAAAGTCTATGACTTTCTAGAAAAATCTGAGATATATGTAATTTCTATAAAATGCCCAGAACAGTTGTAAAAATTTACTAATTAGAAAGGTTACATACTCGTATAGAATAGGGTACATACAATAATAACTATACTCTATCCAACGAGAGAATGGACTTGCTTTGCGCATCGGCGACTAAAGAGGAAGGGCTCTGTAACGAGCTACGCAGGACCGTCATTCGATGAAATAAATTCGTAAGTAGGTGAAATAAATTTTATTTTGAAAACATGAAAACATTTTCTCTTTTACACTCTTTTATTCTTCTTAATTGGCGATAATGGTGGATTTATCTCGTCTCTGGCTGCTGCCATTCTTATAATAGATTTAAAACTTATTTCACAACCGTAAACAACACAACTAAAATAACCGTACTTGCGAGACTACAAATACAAACTGTGAATAGGTAGGCAGTAGTAGGTACTTTATATAATTAGGTACCAGGTAGGTATCGGACCCAGGCGCCGGCCCTGGCTACCTGCTGAGCCAAATAAGACGTTGAGGGCGTTGAACTAATGTTCTAAGGGGCGGAGATCTGACCAAAACAGACGAATTTTCGCTCGAGTGCAAGTCCATTCTCTCGTTGGATACAGTACAGAGGGTCACATCGGTAAATAACTGGGGTATTTTCTACCATGACAGAAGTAGTTATTCTTATTATATCGAATATGAGAAACAGAAATATGGCCATGAGAAAGTTCCCTCCTCGTTTTGCAGAGAGAGCTCCTTTAAATGTCATGTGTTTTCATGTTATTTTGTATGTACCTATGCCTTATTGTTATACTCAGTATAAATAAGATTATCTTTTTATAAAGCTATTCACAGCTAGTGTTATTTTATACGATTAAAGAATGTATGCATGATTATTATAGTGTGCAATAAATATCGTAAACCGACAGGACAAGATGCAATCAAAGCCGTTGACGTAAAGCTTGCGTAGGTGTCAAATTTACGAGTTAGGCTGAATAAACAATACCCCTAGCCGTTTCGTTTAGGGCCCAACACATTTTTTATTCATGATACAAACATATTACCGGCGTCAAATGTCAACAAATATAGGAGAACCCATAAATATAAGTTATATATTCCTCTTGAGGACAAAATCACGCACATTCAGTTTTCCTGAGAACGCATAAACAGTATAAACACGAACACTCCTTATAACACTTAGAGGGAATTCAAATATATTATTCCCAGAAGGTTGTCACCCTAACAGAACCGTATATTCCCGAAAAACCTAACCTCCAGTTACAGATGTATGGAATGTTATTTCATAATTCGGATAAATAAGCAATTATTTAGGATTCCGCAAAGAATTTATTTATCAGAAGTATCATTTAATAACTAATATAGGTAATTCAATAATAATTATTATTATTTTATATGTTGATTTACCTAAAAAACCTTTAAAATATACCTACTGTAAAGATATGAATGTTTACCTTTATTTTTATATATTTATTTTTGTTTACTTCTCCGTGGATCATTACAATGCAATTCATTTGACAGAGTTATTTCTCGGGAAACCAGCGGACCAGGCCACAATCCATGAAAACATAAAATATACAATTACTGTTCTGTTGCCATATATAATATACAAGTGTACTCACCGGGGTTCCTCTGCCCCCGAACCAGCACTCAGTACACCCTCCAGTAAAACGGCCAATACTCAGTCATATCATTAATATCTATTACTTATCTACTTGACTGGGTGTTACTTTCTATCAAACTTAATAATTTCTCAATGCCTCAGCGACTAGCTAGTGCCATCCTAAAAATAAGTAGAGGCTTCTCCGGATATACAAATGCCGCTAAACAAAAGGTATCCCAACGACAAGGTAACACCTTATCGTGTCATTCGAGCCGCAAACAAGATAACCCTAAACTCGTAAGACCAGCCACTCGAAGGCACGGCGCCCAAGACTAACGTCTAAGGGTTTCCTTTATAGTCACGCCCAACTCTATTCCCTATTTTTTAAATAAGGTCAGGGCAGTCGAACAGTAAGCACTCGTGTCGACACACACACACTGACTGACTGACTGTGTCGTTTCTCGCCTGCAGCTGGCCCTAGAATTGACTGGTAAGCAATGTAAGCATTATACAAGAAAATATGAGAAGTAACTTAAAATACATTCATTACGTTTTTATTGATAGAAGTATTAAATATTTTATTATTATTATTATTGTGTATTTTATAAGAAATAATACTTTATATAAGATACGCGTTACACTACCTTATTTAGAGAGGTTATAATGTTGCTGAGGCATCCATACCGAATACCATTTCTTCCAGATACCATTACACCGTTTCTTAGACGGCGATCAATCCAGCGATATCCGTATATCCCTTCCGTATATCCGATCAACCATTCCCTTATTTGAGCACGGTAGTGTAGTAGTTCGCAGGGTATCCATCTTGATTCCACTGTCTTCTTTACCCAGTATATGATAAGCATATCATTTTTTTTAGGTTTTCATCCCTGGTTTGGACTGATATCGCCAGACGAATTCCACGAATCACGTTTCCAGACGCCTTTATCATATTTGAACAGCAGTTTTTACATCGAATACATTGTCTTTCAGTGATGTTTTTTAACTATATTAATATTTCCAGTTTTAGGTATATCACTACCACTTATGTTTTTAATTTTAAAAACTGTGCTTATAGAAGACACTTAAGTTTCCATCTACACTCAATATTGTGTCACCTTATAACCTGATCGTTACAGTTTTCGATTAATTACGTTAGCTGATTTGAAATTAGCAGAACTTCTATTAACAGAATATTTTTAATTACCTACCGTGTATATCATCCAATATCATGTCGTCAATAATAATATAAAATTATAATCTCATGCATTTAGCTGTAGGCAAATATGTAGTTTACATTTGGCAACATCCCTTGCTGCCTTTAGAATGAAATGGTTCGAGGGAATTCAGAGTTAATATAAAAGCACGTAGCAGGCGACACAGAAATTCTCGACGACTATTCGCATATCTGACACGAGTCGAGAATCGTAGCAGCATATATTCTTGGGTATAGGTACCTAAAGATATAATAATATCGATTTATTCAACGTAATCCTGGAAATCGATGTGTTTGAGGAGTAGTAGTACGTACAAAGTGAACAGCCGTGTATGTCGTGCCATCACATCCCTTATGAAAATCTAAGAGCTGGAAGAGAGCACCAGCAGTCAATCACAGACAAGACAAATGTTCCCTCTGGAGCGAATCCAGATGAGGCATGGCCTTAAATCCGAACAGAGATAGGGCATTACAGGTGCAATATACGTCACCGTGATGAATTCGCCACGTAGAACTACCACCTCACCTCCCAGTCACATATGCTTACTGTATAAGAAATAGGGACATTATTTCGTGACTGCTAAAAGCTGTTCAAAATACCATATATATATATATTGTACATATGGGATTGTATTTATGTTTATCCGTTGATAATGACTTACCTTCTACACGGAAGGAAAACAAACGGCCCCATTTATATTTTAGAATATCCTATACAGGTTTATGTTGCTGTTTATCTATACCGAGTAAATAAAAAAGTCCTTATCCCCTAACAGACGGTATTATGTTAGGACGTGTTTTTAACTGAACGTTAGGGTGAAGTGAGAAATATGGAAGTTGCAATTTGCAAATTCCTATGGTGCTCTATTGTGCATATGCCTAAAAGTGGTGCATGTGGATTTTTAATCAAATCGGTCGACATTAAGTGTTGACCTCAAACATTAGTAAATAGGCCCTTTTTCTGATTTTGAATATTTTTATATCAATTCGACTTTTTAAATAATTCATTAAGATGAAAATGCGTTAAATTTTTTTTCAAGCTTAATATTTTTTGGTTTCTTGAAAATTTATCCCTAAGCTCGTCAATTTGACCGAAATCCACGTTTTTTGGACACAAAATTCATACCTAAATGTAGTGCACGTCAATTTTTAACCAAATCGGTAAATGGCCGCATAAATTAGTAAAATAACAAATATTGTATTAACATTTTGAAATTTTGGGTATCGATTATAACCATCATTTTGATGGTTTTAAAATAATTATTTCCAACATCACTATGAAGAGAGCTCGGCCTTAATTCAACACTTTAAGTAAGCACCCTGTATATTTTTCGAATTATTCTAATACGGCTGATTTTTGTAATTTCAACGATTTTGTTTCGGTGGCGGTTTATGTATGAGACTTGCAGAGCTGCAGTTAACATATTTTGTAGCATATTAAAAAATCACTTAATTAATGATTATTGCGTTTGAATGCGCCCCACTCACTCCAGAGCTTTTCAACACAAACGTCTAGCGTAGATCCTCTGCAACGACATGGAACACAGGGAAATAAACCCCGTACCGCATTACCATAGTAAGAAAATTATATACAGAGCGAGCAATCTCGAGAATACTTCATCTGATTGGCTAAGCAAACACGTAATATACCATGCATAGATATAAAAAAATAAACACCAAAAAAAGAGACAACAAAATGGGCATAAAATAAAATAACTCATAACCAATAACATAGAATAAGGCTTATGTAAAACCTGATTTTTTCTAAGTTTTGTAAATTAATACATATAAACATTAAAATGAAGTCCCCTTCCTTCCTAAAACACCCCTCAATACAAGCAACAGTCAGAATACCGATCAGCACTGAGGGCGTCAAAAATTATCAACAATAAAACCGAATAAAAAGTATGATACACCTCTGGCCCCATTCAGAATAGTCGCGGTATGTGAACATGTGGACTACCCCCTGTAGAACTCTTCGAGGTGCCTTGTATAGAATCTAGAATGGGATGGACTAACTGAGAACAGTCTAGAATGGGACCGAATAATCGAGAAGCTTCTAGAACTTTCCAGAACCTTGAAAATAGTATATAAGGACCAGCCGATCGCTACATTAGTCAGTCTAGGTTAAACGCTCTTAGAGACAAGATCAAGTAACAAGTAATTGAAAGTGTTCAGCAGTGATTTATCATTGTAAACAGTTGTAACTTGTTGTGTATGGAAGTTAATCCAAATACACTTTTTTGGATTCTGGAGAGTACTCACTTATTTTACTAACTCAGTGGTGTAACAGTATCTCTACAGGAGATATACATCTGCCAATCACCACACACACACACAGAGAGAGAGAGAGAGAGAGCGAGAAGAAGAGAGAGAGAGAGAGATCGCTTTTTGTGGCTGCAAATTTTTCAGCTCTAGCTGCATTTAATAGTTGGCAATGCGCGGTTGGTGGGTTGTTGCATATGCATTAGATACGATTATTTTTAGATCAACATGAATGAGTCAGTAAAGTTTCTTTATATACTTTTTTGTACCCCTTTTAAATTTTTAATAATATTTTCATATATTATGTGGGAAAGTTGAATGGAGGAAAGAATGTGTTACAATTCTTTTTTCCCATTCCGTTTCCATTCCCACATATTTTTTTTTAGGTGCCAGAGTGGATACGAAATCGATATCCATGTGCTAACGAGTTTGAAACTAATAGGTCACTTGCTTCCAATATACCAACCACACGGGCGTAGTGCAGCTGAACCCCTTCTGTCTGATACATGTATATTCAAACATGCTTCGGTAGGTAGATAATGTTCATGCAGGAGTTGAGGTATTTCGTAAAAGAACTGAATATACTAGTAATATTGCCGTTAAGTTTTTTGTTATTATAGCGAGGTTATAATACTCGTATATATCATTGCATTGTATACCTCCATTATTCTGGTTTAAATCTTTTGCCCATACTTTCTGGGTAATTTGAGAGTTTCTACATATATATATCTATAATTCTTAGATGCATCCAGGAATGTCCTATTATTTTCTTTTATACTTACTTTAATGGAAGGAATTTAAAAAAAGGTTAAAACTCTTAATTTCAGTCTATTGGATAAAGGTGATTATATATCAATTACCGAACATTTATGTGTCATTCGGTTATATGCTAAACCCTAATATTTATCTGACATTCGGTAAATACACTAAAAATACGTTGATAAATACTTATACTCTAAAAATACCCTGGTAAATACTTAATAATCCAGCACTTCATATACAGCGTGTTTCTAAATTGATGTGAAAGATTTTAAGGGGTGACTTTTCAGCAAAAGTTAAGGTGAAACTTTCATAAATTTTTTTCTACTCTAAATTTAGTTGTTAATTTAAAAATAGTTGTTATTTATTTTCTCCTCTATTGAAACATTTAAAATAATGAAATTTGGAGGACAACTTGCACTAATAAAATGACAGTTTGTGACAATTTTTGTAACGCTAAGATAACGCTTCGACATTTATTTATTTAAAATCTTGAGAGGCAAAGATGTCATTTCATCAAAGTCCACGAGAAAATGGTAATTTTTTTAGAACTGTCGATTTCGGATGTGCTCGAGAAGTAAGAACCGTACCGCTAAATGTTCTTGATTTAATAGAAGAATTTGCTTAAGCAAGTACAAGAAACATTGCCGATGTATTAAATGTAAGCTCTTCCATGGTATTTAGAATTTTAAAGGAACACCAGTTGTATCCGTACCATATCCAACGAGTACAAGCGCTGTTACCTCGAGACTTTCTACCTCGTCTAATTTCTTGTCAATTGGATGAATCAAATAATCACCCAAGTTCCACAATTTTTATTTCGCATATTTTGTTTACTGATGAGGCTAACTTTTCAAGGGAATCTATTAGAAATTTCCATAATAGTCACATATGGGCTGAAGAGAACTCACATAAAATTTTCGAAGCTACATATCAACAACAGTTTTCATTAAATATGTGGCTTGGTGTCAATTAATTGATGATTATTTAATGATGATTTTTTAATTGGCCCATATTTTCTTCCCATGAGATTAAATCGAGACGCATACTGCCATATCCTTGAGGAAAAGTTACTTCTTAAGATGCCAGTACTTCTTTAAGATGTCCCTGTTCAAATTAGGAAAGAACTATGATTCATTCATGATGGCGCCCATTTTAGGCTTAACGCCCGTCGCCACTTAGACTCAGTTTACCCAAATCGTTGAATAGGCCGAGCAGGCCCTCAGAATTGGCCCACCCGGTCTCCAAAACTAAATGCGTTGGATTTTTGCATTTGTGGTTTTCTTAAAAGGTTGGTTTATTCAACTCCCGTTGAAAATATAGGGAATTTAAGAGATCACATTGTAACATCATGCGAAACTATTAGAAATACATCCGGATTATTTCAATGTGAGCATAATTTTATTTTTAGTGGGCAAACAATCAATTTCTCGAAGAAAACTCAAGAAATAAAAAAGTTGCAGATTGAAGCTATATTTGCACCACAAATAAAGAATTTTTTGTTTTTTTTAGGGTTACAAAAATTGTTCGCCTAAATTCGTTTACAGTGGAGAAAATATATAAAAACATTTTTCCCCAATTTTAAAGGGATGTAACTTGGAGGGGAAGGAGTTTTGGAAAACAATTTATATGAAAGATCCACCATAATTTTTGCTGAAAAATCACCCCTTAAAATCTTTAACATCAATTTAGAAACACCATGTATAGTGAAGTTAATGAAGATTTTTACTTCTTAGTCCTCAGGGATAGTTCCGATTATGATGATTTTTTTGAAATGTTTGGGTTTATATATTATTTGAAATCACAAACATTTCAATGAGCGGAAATAAATATTTATATTGTCTAAACAATATTATCACAATTTATGCCGAAATGGACACGCATTTGGCCAACGCTTCTCTTTATAATTTCTTACTCAACGGTGTCTATATAATGTAAATATCATCAATGCATCTCTCTGATTCTTAAGCAAACGCATCCAGGAATGTCCTGGGTAGAATGTTCTGGGTATAATGTCGAGGAATGTCCTAGTTGCAAGTATTCCCAAGTATTCTGGCTGGTTACATCCAGGATAGTTGAACTCCGCCTCTTCCACAAATTGTATATATTTATTTGTGGAAAAAACACTTATTATTATTATTAATATTTGGTGATTATACATATTTTATTGGATGGAATTTAAAAAATGGATAGCCCCAATTACAGTACTTCAGTTAGGGTGATTATAATTATATATCAATTGTCTAACATTTATGTGTCATTTGGTTATTTGCTAAGCTAACCCCTAATATTTATCTGACATTCGGTAAATATCTACATTCAAAAAATACTACAGTATACCTTCATAAATAATGATCTAATGCTTCCCCATTTAGAACAATATATAGTATACATTATTTAGACCTAATTATTAGTAAGATATTAGTTGTCACGTCATATATATCGTTTCAATTGTACTTCTGACGTACTTATTAGTTAGTTCATTTAGCCTGTCGTGTCCTGTTATTGTATCCGCGCCTAGTTCTGAAAACATAAAACAGATTATAAAAACTTGATAACACAATAGATCTGATAGAATAAGTAGAATTCCTATACTCCGTAGTTTCGATTTTATTTATTCTATAGTGTTCGTGTTTCATGTAGTTGCATTAGAAATATTGTGTTTTATAATGGAACGACAAGATTTACTTTTAGACTAGATGACGACCACACAGATGTCCACCTCTCTCTAGAGGCAATCGCGCTACAAGATTAGACTAGTGACAAGAATATCAAAATTGACATGCAAATTTGCTTGGGCAACAGTTTTGTTCACTGATAAATCCAGATTTGGGTCACACCCAGATTCTGGTCGGACACTAGTGTGGAGACGATTAGGGAATGTGGAGCGTTTAAGACACGTTCAGGAAGTTCACACACACACAGGGCGGTACAATAATGGTATAGGGCGAAAAAATTATATGCGACAGAACCGACCTTCTTTCCAAATGCTTTTCTTACAAGCCAGCAGTACCTGGATAGTATTTATACCTGGATAGGATACTTTCGGATATTGTATCGGTATCGGTATCTGAAAGGGTATCGAATTATCCCTCCGGTAGGGTATCGAATTATCCCTCCTGAGAGGGTCCTACTCTTGATCCGTATTTGGATCTCTATTAAGTCTGCACCAAAATTTTTAAAATTCTCATTTCTCTTATTTGCCATTTTATTTGCTAATTTGCTGTGACTAAAGACTAAAGGCGCTAGAATTGTTACCATGTTTCTAAAAGATCAAAATATTGAAAGAATGGATTGAACATCCTTGTCTCCATTGGCTGTCCTAGTTTCTGGATAGGAATATAATCGAGCATGTCTATAGTAGAATGAAAATCATTATGAAAGAAAGCGATATGAGATGGAATGTGAAAGATAAATGGACGATTTGATTGATTTGGTGAATGCGGCACAGGAAGAATGGGAAGCCATTCCCAATTTTTGGGCACCAGGTTGCGCAAAAGAATACCTAGAAGAGAATAAACAGTTATAAGAGCTGAGGAAGGTCCGACAAAATATTGAAATATCGTCAATTTTCTACAAATTATGTATGAATTAAAAAAAATTGTAGTTCGAAAGCAAATTGGCTATTGAAATCTTTTATAAAACCAGATTTCGGGGATAATTCAGATTTAGGTTTTGAAACCCTGTATATTTTATTTTACTGATACCCTGTATATTTAATATTTATCTTAATCCGATTATGAACCTCACGTCTTAACTGAAGCGTTATTGATCACTTCAAGACTAGAAAGTGGATTCTTTTAAAGATCACCCTGTAAATAAAGGAAATAGGCAAAAAATTCAAAAACAGCTTCGAGATATGAGGTCCATCTTTATGACATGTGTGTGTACACTTTTTTTCTGTGTGTACTATATACAACGTATTTAACGTTTACCAAGCCAGGCACGTTACTGCTTCCTAGTTTGTATTAGATATCAGTCGACCTCCATCTGCAGAGATTGCCATAGCCTCCCATCTGCCACTGCTACGACAGAAAATAAATTGCTAGCTAACACGGCAAGTGTCCCTTAGAAAATTGCCGTCTTTTTTGACTAATTGTGTTTGCTCGTCCCAATAATGATAATTAAACTCCTACACATAATATCCCTAATGAAAACTAATGATTAGAAAACATTCCATACACAATTTATCAATTTAAATAAATACATAATTATTAAATAAATACGTAATTTATTTTAAGCACAGGTTTTTAAATACTACAAGCAATATGTATAGGAATACTGAGATGGTGAAACGAATTTGGAATAGGCGGACAAAAAGTTCTCTGATAGCTGGGTATCAGGGTATCAAGTAGATCTGGGTACAATAAAAACATAAATACGTCAGTAATTCTGATGAGTCCACTAGATTATGTATGATCTTATATAAAAATGTTATATATGTAACATTACGGCGTTTATAGAACTAAAGCTGTATTCATCTGAAAGAAATAGATATTCAAAGTTTCTAGAGGGATAAATATGATGTTTTCGGACAATAGAAATTATTTTTTGTGACATTTTTTCAAAAAACGCGTTAAGACTAAAAAACAACTCGTTCCAGATAAAAGCTATAAAATGGACACAGTACGGTATTCAACTCGCAATTAGTAGCAATGATTCACTCGGGACGACTTGCGTGAATAACAGCTATAATTAAAGTTGTAAAAGCTTTCTTGGTAACATTTGCTAGGTGACTAGAAAAGGTTAGTTCAACATCGAAAGTTACACTTCAAGTCATTGGCAAAGAAAAGACATAATATATTATATTATGGATTATATTCGGTACCAGTATATTCATTTATTCAGTAACACTAGAAACATCTACATATGAAAGTATAATTTTCTAAATACATATATTTTTCACACTGTGTGAAAATTTGTCGGCCGATACTTTATTCGGTAGCAGTCGATCTACTCTACGTATACTGGACATTGCGATGGTTCCCCACATGCTGTTTCCCATCGGAAAAAATAAAGAAAATATTCAAGTCACTTTTTATGTCGAATTTACACGCCATTGGACTCTCAGTGCGCAATCACTAATTACTCAACAAGTGGAGGCTTTATATTCACACAGCAGACTAATACATGTCAGCGTTTAGTCGAAAGCTACTGAGATAAGCTACTGAGCTGCAGCAACTGGCAATCATGTAAACTTTTAATCTCCCTAAATACCTTCATGTCATCATGATATAATATCAGATATCAGAAATAAATGGCAAGGGGTTATAATGGCGAGGTTCATAACGACGCGGCGGTGCAATTTAAATATCTGCTGATTGGAGTCCGCGCCCGTGTTCCGGCAGGTTAACTTAATAAATACGATTAAGTACAATATTATCTATGGTGTACATGTATTAAATATTTTGTGAGCTGTCATGATTTTGCATTTATCAGTATTCAGATCTAATTTGTTCAAAATACACCAGTCACTCAAATAAATCAAATCTAATTTATTGGATTACTTTCTTCGTTTCCAAGTAATAGGCCTGGAGAGTTTTTAGTTAGAATCACGCTACATAGGAATCATAAGACGTTATTTAAAAGTACATAAAAATTAAATTATGTTTATTATTAATTTGTAGCACCTAGGTGTGTTTTTGGTTGCATAAAAAATGTTAATTGTTTTATATATGGGGTTATCATTTCCATTGTCCCGATGGCTGCAAGGATTACGAAATTAGTGATTTCTATTTTAATATAACGCATGTGAAACATGCTGTGTAAAAATCAGTACTATGATATTTAACATAGCCATGTTGTTCAATAGGCGTAAAACACTTTATCTATGACCACTAAGTAAATGCCATATTACGTATAACGCATAAACTAAGTAAGCGAGTCCTTTAAGAACTGTCGTGCGTAAAGTGCAAAATCGCACAGCGAGGACATTTGCACTTAACATTACACACATGCTCTCGCAATTATTGTCGTTAGATCTAGTTCGCGATGTCAAATCCGATTGACAGGTTTTCGGAATTTTAACTCATTACCACATAAGTATAGATAAATTATTGATTGATGATAAAGTATTGATTTTTAGTAAAATATCCCATTTTATTGACTCATTCTTATGAATTTAAGCTTTAAAATGACTAGCGACAGTCAGGAAGACATGAGCACGCCACCTGAAATCAGAAAAAAAGCCAAAACTGCCACAAAACGATCTCTTACCAGAAAGATCGCGTGAGAGGTATGAACTTGTATGCCAAAGATTTATGGACTGTAAACTTAAAATAACTTTGACGGAATCTTCTGTAATTTCTGTTCTCAATAATAATGCCAGAACAGTGGCCCCCCATCTAATGCACATCAGTTTTTCATAATTGTACTTAATACTAATTGAATGTGATCGTAGATAAAGTATAGTACAAAACTCGAGTTGTAAAGCAATTACGCCCTCGTTGAATTACAACTTTTATCACTCGTGCGTAATATGCTATTTACAAATCTTGTTACGTAATATACTATTATATGAGTGTATTAATAAGTCGTACAGTAAAATTCCCAGTAATTGAGAAAATACAGATAACAATGAAATTGTTCTTAATATCAGAAATACTCCCAGATTTACATATTGGAGTAATTCTTAAAAATTCCCATAAATAGCCATAAAGGTAAAGTTCTTATATTAGTTTTAAAATAAAAAGGTGATATAATGGAATTAGAAAGGTGTCTATGCAGTAACTGGTTCTATATATCATAGCAAACGACATAGCAAAACGATCTTTTCAAATGATATTTTTTGTTACGATTTTTTTCAGGTAATCTAAATAATTGATTAATTTTATTTAAAAATATATCATTACTATTAGTATTATTACGTTATCACAGCTTCCGAATATCTTCCGGATGCTTAGTTAATCAGTAGAGTTTGCCTTTGGTGGCTTTGGTATTATTTGAAGTTACATTCCTAGAGAGTTACGGATTAGTTTAATATCAGATTCTGGAGTAGATGTGTTTGATGATGATGTAATGATGATGTACATAAAGCTCATATATAGTATCTAAGGATCTGTTCATTGATTGGTTCATTATAGATATGAATGTAGATATCTACTGATTATAGCAGCTTGCATTAAGATGTATTAGGACGGAAATGTTCAATTAGTGCGCCATATACATCCAACAGCGGAAACTGCAGAATAATTATGTCTATTGAAACACTATATCTAATGTATTTTATTAACATATATAATTATTTGACGTTTCATGTGAGACGTGAGTATCATCAATAAGGCTAATGGGAGATATACATCATATACTGTGCATAAGATATTTATTATTATTTAATAATGGGATTGGTAAACGAATATGGTCAGCAACAATCAATATACTTGTACGTTGTCCAAATATTTTTTATAGATATATGTCTTTGAAGGAAAAATGTATTACTGAGAGTGGACAATTTAGAATCATGTCTGCAGAAATTGTAATTCATCCATGTATTTGAACAGATATTACAGATTAAGTTGACCGTTAAAAGTTGTGAGAAGATATGTGGCCTTTCCAGAATGATTCTTAGAATCAATCCTTCAGCAATATTCTCGAATATTGTAGTGGAAATATGACAAATGGCGATATAAATTGTGTTTATATTATTTAGTTTAGTTAATGTAGGCTAATAGTCAAGGAAACAAAGCAATGGACTTCCGATTTATTGAGCAGTAAGATTTAATCAATATTTTTGGAGTTAGATTCATGATAGCGTCTATAAACTTTGTGAACTAAATTACTCTGTGAATAATTTTTGAAAAAAAATATTTTTGGGGTCGTCGAACACGTATATCATGACGACCGAGGTACCTGGTGCCCAGGGTGTACAGTATGAACGTCGTCTCCTAGAGTTTTATAGGAATCCGTAACATAAAATCGAAACTCGTTACTTACTCGGGGGTCTTTTGGGTCGCTCAACACGAATATCACAACGATACGGTCTCGGAGGTACCTAGTGCTTAACGTGGACAGTATGAACGTCGTTTCCTAGAATTTTATGGGAATTCGTAACATAAAGTCGAAACTCGTTACTAACTCTATGGTTTTTGGGGTCGCTGAACACGATTATCATGACGGCAACGGTATCCGAGGTACCTGGTCTGGTGCACAGGGTGGGACTCATTTTTAGAAAAGAATGCATAGAAAAACATGTGATGTTAAATAGTAACTACCCTTTTTCAACAACTACAATTCTCAACCAACACTAATCGATACAACTAATACTCATAAAATAATTCAATTCGTACGTGTTTTGCTTGATGCTTGGCTTCTATTTCGTTAGAAATATTTTCGCAGGTTGATTTTAATTTTTGATATTTTTTGTTCTATTCTTTCCGCTTTTTTTGTATATTCATCTTCGACCTGTGGTATGGGATTTTTGGTGGGATATTGCGGGTGTTAGTTGTTTTTTTTAGTGTGTTATTGTTTATATACATAAAGTAGGGGCTGTAATAGCGTTGGTTACATAAGTGTTATCCTAGGTTAGTTTATGGATCTTTTGTGTTAGTTATATTTATTATTATTCTGTCTCTGATGCCTCTTTTGTTATTTTTTTATTTTATGCTTTGCTTTCATGCCATTTTTCATGCTATTGAATGTTATTTTGCATGTTGTTAATTTTTTGTGCTGTTTTTGTATTTGTTTGTTATGTTTACTCATAAAACATATATTGCCTTACTATATATATCACAACTGTCCAGAAAATATTCCATACATTTTAAAAACATGATATTCACACATCACATAAAAATACAAACAACTTAAAATTCCTTTACATAACATTAAAAAACAAAAATACACTTCAAAAAATTACACATTGTTATACGAAATATCGTGTAAACAATGTAATTTCTTGAACAACGTTTGAAAGTCTAAATATTCAGCTAATATTACAATTCCAGACTAAAACTATTCAATATAACTAAGGTTAATTTTCAATAATATAAAACAACATATTATAAAAATGTGTGTATTATAAATGCTTTTCAATTTTTTTTATACTTCCCGCTATGCTTCTAAACCACTTAAACACTAAGTTCCACTTGTAAAATATGCTGAACTAGCTATAGTAACAGTAGTGAAATGATTTAGATAAAGAGACTTTAGGAAATATTAGATGAGAATCAATTTTCACAGAAGAGTTATGATGCGATTAGCATAATATACTAGGGTATGTTTGTTCGGAAAACTTTAAACAAATCTTTTAAGTATCTCAATGTTTATTCGACATGCAATGGTTGCATGCCATAACTCCATATGAGGTTCAGGATTGCTTTTTAAGTTAGAACCAACTTAAATACAATTTTAATATATGTCTAATCATTTAAGATAATTTATTGAGTATGAATCATAATTTTCTTCTTGATGAAAATATATCAAGTAGATCATTTTCAAGTTAAATTATATTGATTTCTATATTTTTTCGATTAAATCTTAAAAATAACCCCCCCCCCCCCTATAAGGGCGCCACTAAGTTTGTCAAAGAATCAAAGTTAAAAATCATTCAATGCTCTATCTATTTCAGATACTCTATGCATAGTGTCGACATTTATATTCATATAACATAATAAAACACCTTATCTTTGATTAACAGATGTGAAATAAATATGGAAAATTGTACATAAATATGAAGAAATGTAGATTCGAGTTTCCTTAGGCCAGACGAAGAATTACATTCTTATGAAACGTGGATTATGCAATATCTAGAGACCACTAACTTCCCCGTACTTCTTTATTTGCATTTTTAGAGAACAAATTTAGTAACTTTCGAAATTTCCATTAACCGCGTGCTATTATTTTGCAGCACTAAAACATCAGAAAACTTTCAATGATATGCAAATCGGTGTTATTAGTACTTATATCAAACAACTACTCGGCTGCAAACTTAACTAGCTTTTGAACAATTCAGACGATTAATAGTAGGCTTCGTTGAGTTTCATTTCAGATAATACGCATTTCATTTGAGTTTGTTTTATTTCAGCTAGGTAATTAAACGAAATATTTGTACCTACTTCCTTAAATATTTCTAAAAGTTTCTAAATTTTTAGAGATTCTCTATGAAAACACCATGCGGCAATTTTAATCAAGCAGATAGTTCCATACCTATATTTTAAAAGACAGCGGCACTATTTGTCTCATGATGCTAACCTAGAATTATATAATCTGCAGTATCTTTCTACCAGAAGATCGCCCTGATATCTGCTTATCAAATATTCAATAACATGGTTTATACCGCTTAGGTGTTAAGTATGTTTAAATTATATTTTCTACACGACCAGATATATTTATTATTGAGAGCTATAATATAGATTGTCTATCAATACCTCCTTCGATGCATGACCATCATACCAAATACATGTATCGTACCAAAATATTTACAATCTATATTCAGTTTCGGAAATAAAATGAGAGTGACTCACAGAGCGTTTCAATGTCCAAGACGAAGACAGCGGGATAAATCACTCTCCAAACCAGAAGCCACCTGTGGACTGAGGCTGTCAAAATTATATCCCTTTTACAGGCATGTGCAGATGGTATTCCGCCTCGGCTTGTCTTTGATAAACCTTATACCATATAAACTACTGGTGGAAGATGAGACCGGCGTTGAAGGTGTAAACTATGTCTTCACAGACAGATCAAAGAAGAAGGGAGGATCAGGCTGTGGTATATATTCCAGAAATCTGCGACTCCGATGGAACTGGACTATGGAAAAATGCCAGTGTAGTACAAACATTACTCGCAGGTATAACCATAGCCACACAAGACATTGCTCGCAGAGAAGTAACGGACAAAACAATCAGAATCTGCACAGATAGCAGACAATCATTACTGGCCCTGAAAAACTATAAAATAACCAAAGGTTCAACATGGGAATGGATAGCATCTGTCTATGTTGGGTCAAAGGGCACTCACAATGCAACGGCAATAAAGAAACTGATAAACTGGCCAAGAAGGCAGCCAGCCTGAAAATCCTTGGGCCTGGTCCTTCAAGTACACTACCAATTGCAGCGACACTCCAAATAATAAAGAAAACACCCATAAGAAATTTAAGACGTGGTGGGATGAAACAAAGCAGCTGTCAGCTGGGCAGAAATCTCCTGAGATATACCAGCGAAGAGACGGCGAGGAATTATCTGGCAATGTATAGGGGATAGGGCGAGCATGTACTTTGTGAGTGTCCCGCCGTGTCATCGACCAGAGAATCTATATTAGGGGAACGTTGGCCTTCTATAGCCAATTTGAGGGAAATGTCCCTAGGCAACATCATCACCTTTTTTACAACACTAGGCTGGTCGATGGCATAGGGAGACATTTCCCTCACGAAGGAAGCACAAGGAGCCCAATGGGGCCTAAGTGCAGGTGATCTCTCATCCAAACTCCGAATACATTACACAATACAGAATACAGAAGTCACTCTCATTTATTTCTGAAATCGAGTATAGCTATATTTTATTTGAAGTTAAGAACTTTCAAGCACACACTTATGTGTGCCCACGTATCTTTGCAGGGGTGACTTGAAAATTATGTCCACGGGTGAGGCCTCTCAGGACCAAAGATGTTATCAAATATATATAAAAACAGATTCTAATTTTTTATTTAAAAAAATGCGTGTTGTTATTTAGAGTATCTCTTGTCTTTTGTATAGATTGTAGATTTTGTAAACAGCTATTGGTTGAAAATAGTTAAAATTAAATTCTGTAATTTTATGACACTTTATTTCAAATGAATGTATTACAAAATAAAAGAGAACAAAAGTATTCGAATATTTTTATTATCAAAATAGGTAGGTATATGTTCCCCCTCTGGGTTCGGGGCCACAATTTTAGAATAGACCCAGGGTACCTCCTACCTGTCGTAAGAGGCGACTAAGGTGACTGAATGGGACCGCCTAGCCGCTTAGACATGACCGGTAAGATCTTCAAAGTTATGCTGGGCGGGCGTTGGTGGCACTTGGATGGGTGACCTAGGCAGGCTTGGGCCCGGACTGTGGCGTCTGCCCGAGACCTGGGAACACTCAACACATCTGCCGCGGACGCGTGGTCCCAGATAAATGGTAATGAGGACCAGAGTAATTAATCTCGGTAACTCAGAACCATACTATCATACATACAAATTGTAGAGACTTTGCCACCAGGCCACCCGTAATAAATAGGATGGTTTGAAGAAAAGTACTCAAGTAAAAAGGAGGAATGCACAAAGGGCCTAATGAGGCCTAAGTGCTGTGGTGGAATGGGAGTGTAACACTACCTTCCACTACACTCCGACCCATATACATACATACATACATAGGTAGGTATATAAAAACTTTGTTAAAGTATAAAGATTATGAAATTATGTATTAAAAGTAACAGTTTTTGTCTGCATATTCAGTAGAACAGTCTGTTATTTGTTATTATGTTTGATACAAAGCCCGCTTTTATAAATCTAGCCAGTGTCTCATTATTTGTCTTTTACAATATTTAGAGTAACCTTTTAACTAAATTCGGTAGAAAATGATTTTGAAAAAATTTAATTTGATAAAAAAATTGTACCAATAAAAAAACTATGTGTTAAAATTTTCTGTATTGCGTCGCGGAGAAACCGTGAACTTGAATTTGTGTAACTCGGGGAATTACCGAGTGTTAGTTCGGCAGTTATAACGTGGATGAAGCCGTTCCTTACCATTATCTATAAAAACGGCAAAAAAATCACGTTTGTTGTATGGGAGCCCCCCTTAAATATTAATTTTATTTTAATGAAAGTATCTCGTCTGACCGGCGACTCCGGCATTTATTAGCATACAGATTCAGGTCCATGTTCATTTATTGTATGGGAGTCCCCTTAAATATTTATTTTATTTTGTTTTACTATTTGTTGTTATAGCGGCAACAAAAATACATCGTCTGTGAAAATTTCAACTGTCTAACTATGACGGTTAATGATAAGCATCCTGGTGAGCGATGGATAGACGGACAGCGGAGTCTTAGTAATAGGGTCCCTTTTTGCCCTTTGGGTACGGAACCCTAAAAATTACATACTTTTTAGCAGCACAAATTAAGTCAGGGACGACTTTCTACATGTGCGAAATGAACCTAGGATTTAATTATTATTATAACAAAAAAAATAAAAGGCAAAAAAATAAAAAGCATCACGTGCTTCTTTAAAAGTTGTCGGTCAAAGGATGAAATTTAATATAGTACTCACTGCTTTTTTTTTCTCAAATCATCTTTGGAGTTCATTTCAGATTGTTGTAACTGCATATTCTTTGTAATCTCCTCCAGATTTATTTTTCATATTATAAGCCCAATCCTTTAACATATCTGCTATATTTCTGACAGTTAGTAATAGCGGATTTGACTAAACTCCATAAATTGTCTCCATATTGGCGATTTCGTGTCTTTTGTCAATTGCAGATTTTTTTTTCTAATTTTGGCATGTATAGTGGCACTTTTTAAACCCCTTTGACATTAGAAAGTCTTACATTTCACAATCAGTTGCGAAAAGGTAGTGTTTTAAAAGTTCATTTCATAGTAGGTTATTTAGACCTGACAAGTTATGAAAGTGAACAGCTGTCACACCGTTACAACCTATTGGATTGTTTTTAAATGTATAAAATTCAGTTTTATTGGTCAAAATGAGAAAAAATCTTGTATGAAACACGTTGGGAAACAACACTCTGTGTAACTCGCATCCTTTTGTGGAACTCGCTAGCGCTCTTTCAGAAATATGCTCGTTACACGAAATAGTACTTTTCCCAACTGGCTACCTAAATCGTTATGTTTTTTCCAATTATTTGTTCAGACGAAATTTTCCAAAACTACTTTATATTGTACAGTATAGTTTTCACAATACATAAAAATTATAGACCAGACAGATTTTAAAGTGACGTGGGACTACTAGATCTACTCTGCTTTTGAGGAGGAGGCATTTTTATCGTTGCTACAAAACCATTCACCTTTTTTATTTCTGTCATTGTGACAAAATTGTGATTGTCAAATAGACCTTTTTATATAGGAGTTCATTCATCCAGCTAAATTCAATTTAAATGATTTTTTCATTTCGGATTATATAGTACTTTGAAGGACGATATACTCGAGACCTATATTATCTAAGCCCTTGGAATTTTTTTATTGGATCATATATACGCATACCACTTAAGTATTTGTGAACTATGTTTCATCGAAGTAAATCTTACATTGCAGCTATTAAATAGGTAATATGTTAGAATTACGTTATAATATATAGGAAAATAAATCATTATTATAAGTATAAATCCAGTGCATTTTGGTGGATGAGGTAGTTCTCACTCAAGTCACAATCTAAAGGTGCTTCACATATAAAATGTACTGTGATATATCTGGGCCCTCGTGCTTTGGTAATATATAGCGCCCGCCACTCCAAAATAATGCCTTAGTTAGATTTGGCGCTGTATACTACATTATCCCCCTACAAGACATGTTGTTTGTATGTCTAACTCATTTATTCTCACTTATCCACTCAGGCATAATATCCGAGTGTTTTCTTTCATTTATATATATACGAGCTGTTTCGATTAGATCATTTGTATTCAATTGTCTACTACAGTGTTTTGTGATCATGATAAACATAAACATAACATTTGACGTTTACTAATTCCACCTAAATAAAACAGTTTTTGGATTTTACATAAACGCAGAAAAAATATTGTATGCAACTCGACGTGTTGTCAAACTCGACGTGCGACAATTTCACGTCGCGTGCAATAAACACTTACTTTTTGAACTTGTTGCATAAGTAAGTATTAATGCTGGGTGGTCTTAATTAAGTCGTAATGCTATTGCCAACCTTTTCCAAGTTGGAAAAAGTTGCATATTTAAATTGAAAAGAAAATGGTTGCAAGGTGAGGATTGCGCATGCCATTATGGAGGAGGATTTGCAAGGAATTTGACTCAAGATTAAAATGTAAATGTAAAAGATTAAAAGATGTAAATGATATCTCTAGTTGTTTTAAGTTCTCCAAATTCATTATGTACGCAGATGACCTAAAAATTTACCACTCAGTACGCTGTCCCTCCGTTAGCCTATTAATTCAGGAGGATTTAGATCGACTCTTCAGATATTGTGAAAATAACTACTTATATCTAAATCTATCTAAATGTCATCACATAACATTTAGTAGAAACATTAATTTAATACCTGAATCGTATAAAATATCACATAATAATTTAATAACTGTCAATGAGGTAAAAGATCTAGGAATTTTATTGGATTCAAAACTTCTATTTGACCAACATATATCTTGTAAAACTAAAAAAGCTTGTCAGATGTTGGGTTTTATATTTAGGTCCTGCTACGAATTTGAGAACCCCAAAACAATTAGGACTTTATACATAGCATACATAAATAGTATATTTAATTATGGATCTTTAATCTGGAATCCTTTTTATAATATATATATCGATAGATTCGAGAGTGTACAAAATACATTATTGATCATATGAATAGGAAATATTTTCCTCAGGTTAGTGAAAGATCTATATATAATTCGTAGTAAATTGAACATGATGGCACTTGAAAACCGCAGGAAATTAGTGACATAAAGTTTCTATTCAAAGCTGTTAACAACAAAATTTATTCCACAGATATTGTTAATCAAATAAAATATATTAATCCAACTCATTCCACCCGACGACATAATATTTTCCTTACCATGCAGTCTAATATGAATTATTATTGAAACTCCCCTTTGCACAGAATTTGTACATCTTATAATACGTTATCCCAAATAATGTCTGTTGACATATTTTGCTCAAATCTTGATACATTTCAAAATTCTTTGAAACGGTATTTTCTTAGCAATGATTAAGATATTGAATAATATAATATGCAGCATTGTAATATTTTAGTTTCACAAAAATAATAAATATTATCATATTGTAATATTTATACGTATCCCTACACACATATTATGTATGTATTGATTTTCTTAAATTAGATGATACTATTAGCTGGGTATGTGTATAGGCGGTACTTCTAGTCAATATTTAATTTTTATTTTGCTGATGTTAAATTCACTTTGATTAAATCGCTACTTTGTTATCCTTTTATATTGATATTATATCTTTTATATTGATATTTGTTTTCTAATAATTATTGTTATCTTATTTATTATATACTAGTATAATTTTTGTTATCTATATTTGTTACTTAACTGACAATAATGTATATAAATATTTTATCCATTTATGGATACTGCTTTGGGTTCGTACCGTTTGTATCCTTTATCTAAATAAATAAATAAATAAAGAAAGATTAATAAATGATAAATTGGTTAAGAAGAAACCCCTTTGATACGCCAATAACTTGTAATGGTTAGCAGTTTCCTGCTTCCTAGTGGATACGCCGAATTGAACAGAGTGATATAAGTAATTATGCATCTGCCAAAGAACCTTGGTTATTTGACCGCAACAATCTTTGCCAACAATTATGTCGACAGAGATAAAGACTGGTCTAATGTCATTTTATCCGACGAAAAAATGAAGTCATGCCACAACGAACCAAGAACGATGTGCAAGGCCAGTTAATAGTAGCGGCCGTTTTTCTGTTAATATGTGGGCTTGGATAAGTGCGGCCAGTCCAGGAGTCTGCTGGAGTAGGAAGGAGGGCTAAGTAGAATACTATAGACATTTGCTGCAAAACATTATATTATCATCGATGCAACAATTGTATCAAGATAATTTTACCTTCCAACAGGACAATTGCCCAATTCATAACAATTGCAGGTTAGTGCGGAACTGATTCTTGGACAACAACATTCAAGTTTTGCCTTGACCATCCAGAAGAGCCGAACACAATCCAATTGAAAACGTTTGGGGACGATTGGTGATGACATAAATTTTCGCGCGCAAGACAGGGAAGAACTTACGCTGACCGTTGAGAACAATTGGCAAAATGTGGATGCAGATTACTGTCGAACGTAGGCTCATTTTGAGCCAAGACGGTTGGAAGCAGTAATTGCTAGCAATGGAGCACCTACTAAATATTGATTTCAAACTAAAGTGTTAATTGTTTTAATTTGTTTGTTTATGTTTAGCTATATTTCAAAAATAAGAATTACAACCTGTTATGGCTTTATTCGAATATTTGTTTAAATACCAAATTATAATCTAGACATGAAAACATTTTCATATTCATAAGAAATGTATAAGTTTTTGTACTGACAAAATCCAATTACCTTATGCTAAAATAAACTTACAACAGTCGTTTATTCTCAAATGCATGATAGTGTACCAGATAAATAAATAAATATCTGGAGGAACTATATCATACTAGAAGTTATACTACAAATTAATGATATTTCCAATAAAATAGAACAAATTGGTATTATATTCGGTTTGATGAAACTAAATGAATCTACATATTTTCCTTCATAGGCATCATGTGGCGCAAACGGTTCTCTCGTGTGGATTACAGAGATAATATTACTAATTTAAGTGTCTTTTATAGTTCGTATATTTGTTTTGATTCTGCATCAGAAGTCGTGTTAAATAGAATTGAATTAGAGAGATTACGTCTACGTGTTTCTATAATAGCTGTAAAGAAAAATTTCACCTACCGTTTACTCCGATTTTACATCTCATTTAGTTCGAACCAAGTTTCGCTAGAATAGCGACCTAATGAGTTCCTGTGCTTTACCCTCGCTGTTCCCATTTTAAATTTGACTATAAATGTCTGTCATTAATATATTTCTGTACAACATTGAAACGTTATTTCTATACTTGCAATCAGGGTTTACACCGATTGCGTAGGAAGACGGCTTACGTGTTTTGTACCGTTTGTACCGAGAAGCCATATATTTTAGGAGTATTGTTGCGCATGTTTTTTTATAAAACGTATTTCTTATTTAATTGAAACCGTTCAGTTTTTACTCTTATAATCGATTCTCCTGTTCCTTTAATATCTCCAAAACTCCAAATATATATCCATGTTCCAAATGTAATATATAGCTATAGAGATTTAAAAGATATCTGTAGCTCTAAATATATAGCTCCAAAACTGGTGAGCAGGTTAATGGGGGGGTGGGAGAGGGTGGTACAATAAATCTGTACCTGGTTTGCCTCTTGTCTCTACCTGGTATCTAAAGATTTCAGTTCCTGGTATCTCAGGATTTCACAAAAACATCAGAATCAATAAATAACGGAAAATGGCTTTTGTATACGGAATGTTTCTCAGAGCCAGCACTATGTGAATCACCTTGGAATCTGAAGTCTTGGATATCAAGGAAACTAATCAGCCTTTAAGCCTTTAATCAGATATTTCCTGCAGATTAGACATTTTTGTCTGAGGCATGACATTGACACATTTCCAGGGGTTGACTTTCAGCGAAAAGTATAATTACATTTAATATAAAGTATAATAAAATATACTGTCTTCATTAGATGCTGTAAGATACGTAGATCTTACAGGATCTAATAGAGACAATGGACCGTGATTTTCACGTTTCGTTAAAAATGTATTAACTTTGTGCACATAAAAATCCTTCCCGCTGTTACTAAACGGTCACGTCGCGAGTTTCGCTAAAGTTGAATTTAGTCGTGATAAAAAGAAGTACTTTATAACTGATCAACAAAATACACGTTAGGTACACGGCTAAATTTGACCTAATTTGGCGACAGTAAATTTAGATTACCAGTTTCTGTTTATAGTTTCAGCTAGACCAGCAATCCTTTGTCTACCAGTCTTTCGTATTGCTAAATTAGGTGTATCATAGGAATTTTCTACAGGGTGGTAAATAAAACCGTGCAAAATTTCTGAAAGTTCGCCCCATTTAAGCAAACATTTTTTCCCTGGATATCAACACTAATGGCATAAAAATAGGCCTCACATCTTGTAACCGTATACATTTTCCGCTTATTTCCTTTATTTACAGGGTGATTTTTACAGAGAGGAATTTCCACTTTTTGGTCTTGCAACGATAATTTTTTCACTTGTGAAACCGATTCTCAAAATCCATCATGTTGAAGCATCCATGTTGGAGCTAAAATATTAGTTAAGAATACGCCAGGATGATAATCGCCTTTCAATTTCCATATTTCAATAAAAATTTCAATATACAGAGTTGTATTAAAAGTGACCCGAATCTGAGCTACCCTCGAAATATGGTATTATAAATTATGAGAGACTTAAATTAATGTCATTAGAGACGTAAATTAAAGTAAAGAGATGATTAAAGTCAACTTATTTCGATCTACAAAATTAATTTTTGACAAAAAATATATACGACATAATTAGTAAATTATAGGAAATTAGGGAACTTTTAATATTTTGTTGGCCATCTCCTAGCGCTTATAACTGCGCCAACTCTTCTGGGCATTGCTGGGCTGCTGGGAAAAACTGCTGGGAATAGCTTCTGTTTCTTCCTGTACCCCATTCACCAAACCATTCAAATTGCAGTATTGTCGTCGACGAAAATTAAATCGCCATAAATATTTTCATCACAATATTCAATACACAAATCTCTGTATTCTTCATCATTCATGATTTCTCCGCTCAGTATCACTAATTCAATATTTCCATTCATTTTCATTCTACCGCAAGTCATTCGTCATTCATCACTCCTCCATCTTTAAGAGCACCCTCGCCTCCATGTGCTCTTCCCTAAATCATTCGTTCTTTCTTCACCACACCAAAACATGTGGAATCGTCCTAATAGTCAGGGAGCTTTTATAAACTGTAAAAATACATCACGGTGCATCCAACCTTTGTCTTGTGGGAAAGGTGAACTACCATTAGGGGCATTATCCATTAATTCAGGTTTCATCCTCTTTCTGTGGAAAATAAAAGCAGGTGCCGGGAAATTTGCTTGCACTCCTAGAGCCACAATAGTAACATTGACGCCCCTCTCAGCGCTCGTCAACCCCCCAAATTGTTTTTTACCTCTCTGAGTAAGAATTTTTTGCAATTTTTGAACGGTGGTTACGCCAGATTCATCAATATTCCATATTTGATCTGGTGATTTGAGTTTATATTTCTCATAAATGCTTCCAAGATTGTTAAAGAAACTTTGAACTGCATTACGATTGAAGCCCGTGTCTCTAGCATAAGATGTTGGTTCGGGAACATTTTTCGGGGAGGGAAATATTTTTATGTCTATGCAAAAACCCATAACTCAATTTCTTAGAAGACGTTTTAGTATCTTTATTAAAGTTGTTAGGAATATTGTTGGCCTGAGCAAAATCAAATGTCAACTGTCGAAGATCTTTACAATAAGTGATGTCACATTGTTTGAAAGTGAAAAATTGATTCATTAAATAAAACATTTAATCGTTCGAATCACTGCCATCGTCGTGTTCTTCACCACTATTTTTATCAGAAGAAAACGCGATTGCTCCATATCCTTCGGTATCGTCAGTGGTGGTTGATTCGGATCTGTGTACAAATAAAAAAATCAGCGTTAAGCAATACATTGCATTAATAAGTAAGGTTTTTAATCACATCTGTGAGTCGACTGGCAAAAATTACCTGCAGATGTATCATATGGTTGAATCAAAACGTCAGAAATTAAATTAGATACCTAATCGCCTTCGTACCAACTGAAATCATATCGGTCATCGATCAACTGCCAACCGATTTCCTCTGGAATCATTGAAGTGGGCACTTTTTCATCAGCCTGACTCCAAATGTTCGATATATACGCAGCCCTTTGTATTTGTTTTTTCAATTCCGTCTTACATGGCGGTAAATATGAACGACCCACGGCAATTTTGAAAGCGTCGTTGATGTCATTGAATGTGTAAATCTTATTGAAAAGTATAAAGCGAGCCTCATTTACATCACAGGTATTTCTTTATTAATTAACTTTATTAATTAACATATAAATTTCTTCGGAAATTCGCTTGAAATTGTCGTGATCGTGAATTTGGCTGAAATGTTTGCATGCATTCTGCTACGTTTTTGATGATTTGAGTATTCTGTAAGGTCACTTCTTTCGATAAAAAGCCGGATTAAAGTCGCAAGCAGTAAAAGTGTTAAAGGCAGGAAGCGCAGCACAAGAGAATTCCCCATTTTCTCAGACAGTTGTGTTACATTAATGTTTCTGTGGTTATTACTAACAAGTTTAACTTCTATCCAAATCTTGAGGTTACTTTTTAGTTTGCTCATGTTGCTGATGTTGCATTTGCTCATGAAGTAGCGCGCCGATGGCACGTGTCCCTATATTCTGCTGTTGGACTGTTCGATTCTTCTTTTATATTATATTTGCTCGTTTTCTATAAATTTTGAGCTATTAGAAAAGAGTTTATACGAGTTAATTAATATTCAAAAATTCAGCTTTGAGAAAACTCTTGCAGATGTTGGGACTATCATTAAACAAAACCCACTTTCAGTCGTAAACAACCACCTACTCCACTCTGATATTTCCCAGAGTTGGTGGTCTCTGCATGGCCAATCGCAGCCGAGCAGTCTGGTATGGGTCCAGGAAAACATTTATTTGTTTATATATCAACAATTTTAAAATCTCTCAAGAAATTTTACATCTTTTTATTTACCACCCTGTAGAAACATTATGTGAAATACATAGTTTTAGCAAAAACTGGTAGACGAAAAATTAGACTAGCTTACACTTAGGAACAAACAGAAGCTGAATTCCTGGCAGCTATCCAAATTTATGTAGTTGCAAAAGTAGGGGAAATTTGGCAGTGTTACGTTTATTTTGTTGATCAGTTTATATAATTATTATATTTTTAGTTTATCAGTCAAGTCACATTCGGTATTCTATGGAGAGTGAACTCGCTAAAAGTAACTTTTACGCCTTCGAGACGGATTTATGAATTGAATTGCATTATCGCTGAAACCGTGACTGCTCTGATATATCTGTGGTTTCTTTTTAAGAATTTTGAATAAATTCGCCCTTTGTATTCATTTTACAACACAACCTTGATTTGAGTATTGAAACTGTATCGACTAGAAAACAGTATTTTACATTTAAGGTGTGAAATGAAGAATGGAAAGCATTAAGGAAATCCATATCCAATGACGCGTTTTTGCGGGAAGCGCAAGAATGATTAATGTTTAATAAGAATAATTTGTTATGATATATTTCGACAATGTATCTAATATTTGCTATCATCCGTACACCGAAGATGATGAACTTAATATATTTGTTGATTCGTGAGAATCCAAGAATATTCTAATGGTAAATGTATCGGTCAGAATTTCTTCTTAAGATATGTACTCGGAATGCATTTGATTTCAAATAAACGGAAAGTCTTGAACAAAGTAATGAATCAAAACATAACAACCGGCAAAAGTATCCTGGAAAGGATAGATGCCAAAGCATTGCCATCACTGACAGTGCATTTGATTTAATTAAGCCAATATTTCATCATACCTTGATGCCTGGAGATATGGATGTAATATATGATTTTAGTTCTGGTTAATGTAAATTTCATTAAGGATAAACAGTTGTTTTCCAATGTTATATTTTATGAAGTGATGTTTATACAAAAATTGAATACTCAATGTCGATGCCATTATTCATAAAATAAATGTTTGATGTGGAATAGGGAACACGCGTAAATTTTATTATCGATGGAATTATGTTCAAATCACCTTATAACTTTACATTGGCTTTACTGGCTTTGAAGCAAGCCCGTTTTATGTAATGCCCTGCCTTTATAAAAAAAAAGCTGAACATAATATAATTTGAAATTCTCGGCGAACGCGTGTTACGTCAGAACCGCGACATTAATTGACGTGAGACGTCAAGTCATTGCATTATTTCAATTATGCCAATTAATTGTAAGCTTGTTGTAATAGACTACTATTACAACAAGTGTTTCAGAGAAACAGGAATTTCAAAAATTAAACTCTTCTAGGTACGTACTTTTCTCGATATATGTATGTATGTATGTATATGGGTCGGAGAGTAGTGGTTTCACTTCCACTATAGCACTTAGGCCTCATTAGGCCCTTTGGTGCATTCCTCCGTTTTACTTGAGTAGTTTTCTTCAAACCATCCTATTATTACGGGTGGCTTGGTGGCAAAGTCTCTACAATTTACCGAGATATATTACTCTGTCTTCAATACTATTTATCTGGGACCACGCGCCCGCTCAGTTGAACTGCCACAGCCCATCCGCAAGCCGGCCTAGGTCACCCACCAACGCCCCTCTTGCTTAACTTCGAAGATCGAAATCTTACCGGTCAAGTCTCGCGGCTAGGCGGTCCTTTTTTTCTCTATATAATTTAATAACATAATTATAATAACTATCAATAACAAATATGTTTTTATATTGTATACTTTTTTCTACAACAACTGTATTTTCTGCTACAGAATTACCATTTCATTATAAAATGATAAATTGAAAAAGCCTCAGGCCTGAGGCGAAACGTCTTTTAACCAAACAATATGATTTTATAATTTTAATTATTCCAAATGGCACCATAATCCCATGAAACTGACAAAGCAAAAACAAAATGGTCCAACAAAATTGAAACTGCTGCTATAGGTAATATACAATTTAAATATTTAAAATTGGCGGTTACGTCAACATACGTTCAAGCGTTAAAAAATAATAAAACGAGAGAGGCAGCACAAACAACGAAGTATTATATGTAGCTGTAATTATATCCGACTAACGTTGTTGTAGTACTGATTTGGTTCATATGGTTCATATCTATGATGAACCGCCAACTTTAAAGATGTAAAGAGTATACAAATATACATGGTTTCATTTCAATGGTTTGAGCAGGTAGTGTAATGTAACCAACCCGGGTTGGTTCAACATAATAATCAGTGAAACACATGGCCGGGGTACGTGATCGTCAAAAGGAAAAATACCTACCCTACGTTGTATTTAATTTAAATTAACCCTGTCCGAGATGCACTGGTTACTAACGAAAAGCGGGAGTTTTGAGATGAAAAAGAAAATACTAAGCATTTTAATACACCTACTTATTTATTTAAACAGGTATTCAATTTATGAACAATATATAATAAGTACATGCCGTACTAAGCCTTGAATTCACGGGGGGAAGAGCATGGCAGAGAACCCCTCAATCTCTATTCAAAAAAATCGCAATCATGTTGGACATTTAGGTGAAAGTAAAATGAAATCTTACAGGGGTTCCCATACTTGTGTTTTAACCTACAATCATTCTCAAGATACAAAACTGATGAGTTTGTTGTTAGTTAGTTATAAACATTACAAATTAAGTATATTTACTAACCTGGGAAATTTGACGTCAAACACTAGTCACGCGCACACACCAGAGACCAACTACCTGCTTCCCCATACGCAATCCCTCGTCTCCTCTATATCCCGACTTATCTAAACTACCCCGCACCACGTCTTTTCTAGTGCGTACTTATACCCTAACCACTTGCTATTTAAAAATCGGTATCTCGTCTTTAAACAAAGCAGAGGTCACCACATCGCAGTTTTCTTAACTAAATAGGGGATAGGGTCCATTTCAGTAGTTTACCAAATTTATTGGTTTAATAGATTTGCCACAGATGATTATTATACGCCAATATGTTTCTAAGATTATGCGAAAAATATTTCCTTGAGAAAACAAACGATAACAACTATATAGATGTAATATAAAAAAACATTTTGGTACATTTCAACAATTATTTAGGTTTATTTATTCTTATATATGAAATCTCATTATATCTGTAAAAAAATTCACGGTAAATAAAATGTTTTGATATACACATGTCAGACAAAAGGGCACGAAAATTTTTTTTATGAAAGACATAACCGTGAAAGATATAACCCTGAACATATAAACCTGTTAGGGGTAGTGGAGACATTATAAACCAACTTATAGGAGACGATATAGAAGCCCATAACACATATATTTGAACGGACGATAAGAATTTTTATGATACAGATGGATTATTAGGTTTTTATGTATCGTAAAATAAATTTTCTATACTACATTTCCCAGCAAACAAAGTAGTTGTTGTTGCCTGTTTTGCACAGATCCTGCCAACCCTCTTAAAGAGACGCAACTTCACCGGGTATTTTAGGAGATTTATAGGCCGTATATCCAATTAATTAGCAAGGAAACGATTTTTGGCACAGATACTCGTAATGGCTTCCGGAACAATATCCTATACCTTGTCATCGACCCGTGCTGTGTCCTCTATTTCTTTATTGAAATAGTAACTGCTGTTTTTCTCGGTATAATATCTCTCTAAAGCCGGCCACAGAGTGAATTGTTGACATGTATCTTACATTCATTGTATAAAATTCTATCGCTTAATAATTCTAAAAAATTTATTTATTTTCAAAAGCTACTCCTTGACGCATTTACTGTTTACTTGTCTTTTTCTAGTTAAAATTTGAGGTTTTTTTTCACCAAGCGAAATATACTGTCACGAAACATCGTTAAAACAATTTTTTCGATTGTGTGTGGGCAAAATTATGTCCGTTCATGATCGCGCCATTTTTGGCATGCTCGGAGATGCACGTAGACCACTGTCTTTGGCCGCCTTAATGATATAAAGAAAAATAAGGAAATGAATAACATATATCTCTTTATTTATTAACATATTATATTTTATTTCAGATCAAGATAATATCTTGACCTGAAATGAAATATACCATATAGCAAAATATTTACGTTTGTTTGCGAGAGGATGTTTTGAAATAGAGGTAGATCGGTAATATTTAAATATTTTAAAAGACGTGAAAAACTAATTAACATTTACAAAATTAATTCCTATTGGTATGTTTCAGTTACATTTTTCTACTTCTACTAATTTTTTAAATTTCATTTAGAAATTTAAGAAAATGCCTTCATTTTCAAAGGTACAATACAATACATAAGGTATACGAAAACACTATGCGATAGTGTGCTATTTAAAGTATCTGATAGTGAATATACCCAGATTATCTATGCCAATTTCGGCTATATTACTTAAACTATAATTGTTTAAATTTTGTTTTTGTACCTAAATCTCAATGGATTCAACAGTTTATTTAGCCAATAAGTTCTCAGGTTAGATACGATTTCTACTGCCGAGGGAACATAAAATTGAGGCTTCCGATGTGACATAGAACATAATCCGTTCTTGGTCTAGTTACTAATAAATTTATTAGTTTGCTCTTCAGTAATATATTATATTAACAGCTCTTTTATAGGCGCGATAATAATAAAAATTCTGAGATTAATAATCTCCTCACTGCACTGATTTGCACAAGCAGACAAAAGTGTAAATATATAAAAAGTTGGAGGTAAACAAGTTTTATATCTTAGAAATAAAGTTAGGTTATTATGAGTTAAATCTCAAAATAAACTATGTTATTTTTATGATTGTACGAGTGTATATTTGTCTAGAACAAGGTTTCAAAGTGGGATAAGAAAATGCAAGACAGTGTACCAGGTGATTGTAGCTGGCGAAAAATATCGGTATGAGAAAATCATCGGCCAGCAGATTCTTTTTACTTTTTTGTGATTCGGCGTTAGATGGCGTAAGCTATCATTTACGAAATATAATAGAGGTTTTGGGGGAAGCATACTATCGTTTATAGCAAAAAGCTTGTAAGTTCCATATGCCTTAACTGATGTTTACAAACATAGGATCACATAAAAGTAGATTTGGAAAAAAAATAAGTACATATGATATTAACCATACGAAAACACTTAACTTATGAATTTTGTAAAACCCAGTTAAACTTTTTTTCAGAATAATTAGAAACGGAATGATGAGCTAATTACAAATCAGCTTACAAAAATAGTTATAAAATGATATTTATCCTGCAAAAATAGCAAAGTAATCTCTTGGAATTACCAATATATATGGATTTTTTATAAATCAATATACCTACGCTCTTACCTTAGTAGTGGGATCTAGAAGTAAGCTAAGAGAATACCATGCAAGTCACAACACAAAAAGAAAGATGATAAATATAAATTTAACACAGTTATTCACACACTTAAATGATTACTATAATAGAAATATATGATCAATTTAGAATGTGGTTTTATGGTTGATACGAGAAAATGATATTTGATATACTATTATAAAATTTCTATTGTATACTTAACCTAAAATAAAAATTGTTGACATATATATGACATTTGTATAAATTTTGATGTTTACTTCCAAATGATTTTCAATAAAATGTTATATATTTGAGCTCTATTTAAAATTCTTTTATAGTTTTTATGGTAATTGGTTTTCTGGACTTGGTTCGAAATCGTGTTTGTTTGCATTTTATTGGATCTCTGAAATTTTTGGTTTTGTAAATACGAGAGTTGCAATTCTCTCCTGACTCTATTAGTAGCTGAAATCATATCTTTCGGATTGCCAGCTCTAATAATTTGCCCAAGTCTAGGTTCTAGACCGGCAAGCTTAACAAATTGGCAAAGGAAGCGTTTTCCCGTGACCAGCTTTGTTTTGGGGAATAATGAAACATTTTGTTTTTAAAACTTCAAAGCCAAACACCAAAGTTTTTAATGCTCCACTATACGTGAGGATATGAAAGGACGGAATCGAACAGCAATATTTGTTGACAACAAAACATTTGCGAATTGTTTCTTATTGCTAACCTCTTATTGAAATAAGAAATTAGGGTCAATTCCAATCTAGAAATATGTAATACATGACGGGGAACATTTTGTATATCTAAAATCTAAAATGACTAGGTAGGCTTTTATCAGTTACACATTTTATTAAACGAATTTTATTTCGACGATTTTACCGTAATAAATTTTCCCCAAGATCGATTTTCGAGTTATTGCCGTCCGCCTCCCTTAATGAATCACCCGGTACGTAATAGATAACTTAATATTCAGTATTATGCCGGTAATTGTATAAACATAGTAGTGTCTTAATGAGAACGCAATATAATCCTCAGATCGTCGACCTAAAAACACTTGGCGTCAAGTGAAGTACTTTTAAGGGTCTTTGGAGTGACCCTTTGGCTGTTTGAGGGCTTTTGGAGTGATTTTAAGAGTTCTTGGATATACTTTTTTGAGAGCTTTTGGGAGATTTTGCGAGACTACTTTTAATTTGTTTAAAAAGCCCCCTAAAAATCTTGTAAAAGCTCCCAAAACTCGAAAAGCTCTCAAAAGCACTGCAAAAGCTTTCAAAAAGTATTCCAAAAGCTGCTTTTAAGAGCTTTTGGAAGCTCTACGAGACGCTAGATGTTTCGATAATGCCGTTTCTGATTATGATCGAGATCATTTCGTGTGCTGCTCTTATTTTTCAGCAGCTCTCAGCTGAACTTCGCCATATGATTGCTACTCTAATGAGCAAGTGTTTATTAACTCTTTTTGTTACTGTTTTGTTACTATTGTTACTAAATTTATGGCTTTATATATCAATGAAAAATGAATGATATCCTTTATTCTACTGATATACCTCTGCCGAAATTTTCATAACACCCTGTAGTGATACTAGCATCAACTTTTGGTACAGTTTCACTTTGGTACACTTATATTCAGTAGTCTGAAATAGGTCGGAACAAAAGAAGTAGTTCTTTTGTTTTTGGACACTATTCGCTGTATATTGAAATTTCCTTAAAAAGGCGCGATAAGTCAGCAAGGAAAAGCAATTTTATAAACAGAAAATTTGCAGTAAAATCAGTTTACTTCAGAGATTTCTTAGACATCTTGCTCTTGAATTTTTAAGCAAATATTTGTAGTGTCAATATAGTTAAAGTTAGCTAACAGCGTTTAAAGTTCAGAATTTAGGTGACTGAACTTCTGTTCCCCTGCCTTTATTTTATTCAGTTTAACTTGGTCCTAAAATAATATTTTCCCTTAATAAATGTAGCGAAGCTCGCGTAGCACAATTTTCTAGATAACTGTTGATGTATAAGTCAACATGAAATGAGAAATCGAGTACATGAAATACATATTTTACTGTCATAAAAATTCTTCGTCGTTATTTTGCATTATTTTGCAAAAAACTTTGCAAAAAACACCACAGAGAATATTTTAACTTGCGGAGAAAATAATTTCAGAGGTCACTAATAAAGCAGATTAATATGATTCCCAAAAATGTTTCATATAAAATTATCACACCGCGTCAACCAGGACTGCGGTTCTAGGACGTGCTTTCATAATGTAAAAGAATGGGAGGGAGCGGAATAATTTTAAAAGATATATTTAATTGGAGTGCGAGGCAAAAGGTTATTAAGTTTGATTTGAATAAAAAATATCCTGCTGAATTATTATTCTGTGTTCATTTTGGCCCGTCCATTTATACTTTCAGGTTAAAGTCGGTTTAAACCATTTGACCGAGTCGTCCATTAATTTGAAAGCCACTCCTTGTTTCTCTCATGCCAACCCCGAGATTAAAACCGAAAAGGAGGCCTTGAGAAAACATGAATAACATTTAGGTAAATTTGAAACTTCCCTGCGGTTCTGCGGATTTTATTTTGTTTGTAGGATTGTTTTGCGGGATACCGCCTCTAGTTTTGCTCTGCTTTGGTTTGGCTTTCTATATATTTACATAATTTAATTTACAACTAAATGAACGAAATGCCTTTTGTTGATCGTATTCCAGCAGTCAGGCGTGCATCGACTATCACATTACTTATTCCAACAGTACAATCATAAATGAACGTAGCTCTCCAAAGATATTAGGCTTGGAAATTACTATTTATTTACTTACCAAATTAAATGTTGTGAAAACCTGGAGAGGGTGTGCCCAGATTTATTGCATTTAATAGGAAATTGGAAGAAAATTGGGAAATTAGACTGTTAACAAAAAAAAGCGAGGGTGTGTGCTTATGACCACACGATAGAACATGTACGATAGAAGATGTACATTTGACAGTAGACTTCTATTCCAAGTTAAATTTATACGGTCAATTGTAGATAGGCACAAAAGAAAAATATGTCACTCGACTTCTGTGTAAGACATCGACGCCATTGTGACGGAATGGAAGCTATCTGATTTTTGAAGAAAAAGGTAAGGTAAGCACGAAAAGGTGGGATCAGTACTTCCTTGAGTTCACAGGAACTGGCATATCTGTCAGAAATATAACCATAACCTGAATTTAAAAATTAATTCATGAGTAATTTATAAAAACATTCTGTAACTGTATAAATCCCAAATGAGTCAAATGGGACAAAGCCTTTGAACAAACATTATTCCCGGTCTTTGTGCTTTACGTGTATTTATGTCCACGTGTTGTAACTTTGGATGAAACAAAGGCAATGCTAACGGGTCAGATTCCTACAAAATATCTCAGTAAACCCAGGTTTTGATGGAAAAAGATTTTTTATATTAAACTAATGCACTAACGAAAGCTTCTGGACGGACTGAATCAGTTTACTCTTTACTCAGACGTTTTGAAAGAATAACATTATGGTGAAATGAAGATTAAGCAATATGTAGGGGACAATTTTGCAACTAAAGAGCGCCAGCACAAGTTTTACAGGGCATTGAGAAATGATAATAAACCACTAGATGGTAAAACGCAACTAAATTAAATGTATATAGTTACGATCAGTGGCGACTCGTGCCATATAAACGTGGAGCTGAAACTTATATCTATATACTACTTATTATAACATATTTCCAAAGGGGACTGGACGACGGTGGTGTAGCGAATCATAAATTGTGAAATAGTTTTCAAGGCCACGACACATAAAAGTTCTCAGGATTTTCAACTACGATTATAGTTTCTGAAGAAATAGGTTTCGTAAGAAACATATTTTTTCAGAACGTTTTTATAAGGTACATATTTCGTAACTATGCATATCGATGGTTTTAGTGCACAGGTGTTATGTTCAAAATGTAATGTTTTGAAATACTCCCAAGTCAAAGATTATGGACATTAATTAAAGTTAAGACATTATGTTGCATGAAATTACATACTGGTTTGGAATCATGTCACCACTAATATTTAAGTGAAATTTTTAATTAATACTTGAAAAACCCGATTTTTCTATTCGATTTGCCCCGCCATATCTGATTTGAGGGGGGGAGACCCAATGCGGGCGGTAGATAGAGTTGACGCATACTTTTGTCGGGTGTTTAAAATTCGAGTCGATGGTTCGAGTCGAAACTACGACCGCAACTTGAAATATAAAGATTTCCGAAAATTAGCGTGGTCCTTGCGGGAACATCCGCGAAGCTTTCAGATCGCGCTTTGGATGTTAAGGTTTGGCAGAATAAAATTGTAAATGAGAATTTAACAAAATGTTCTGCAATATTGGTTCGATACTTTTCAGCATCCGAATTATTAGTGTCCACTTCTGTTGACAGAAAAAAACAATACGTAATATTTTACCAAGTGTGAAATCATAATACAATATAACCTACACTTTCTTTTGTTTGACCACCCATTTGCCTATTCTCTTTGTCCTATAATAGATTGAATATTTTTTACTAAATCTTGAAGACATAATTATATAATTATATTCATCACGGAATAAAATCACATATAATAATACCAAAAATAACCACTCTCTTAAACACACAAGGTAACTACTCGCTAATGATATAATTTCATACGACAAATGTATGAAGTGCTCTTTACACATTAAAATTATAATTTTGCAGTCTATAAATGGTTATCACAAATCGCAGACGGCTTTAGCCATCATAACGTTCATATTTCACTTACCACATTCCTTGAACATATGAAAATTTGAACTAAAATATAATGCTTGCTGTATATAACTCAGTTTGACCAAAAAGCGACCAAAAACCATGAATATTTTATACAAATACCTGTTTTGGCAAAATGTAATTTTATAATAAAATAAACTGAATTTCAGACCCTGTAACGTAGCCGGGCTTATAATATTTTTTTAAGAGGGAATCTATTTACGGATTATATGTATTTATTTTTTAACTACTCAATATGTTGCTGGATAATTACGATGATTTTATTAAATTAAATATTTGACAATATTTGACATTTAAATATTTCTCGTTGCGTATTCCGTATTTGACAAACTAGTCAATTTGTTGAAAAGGAATAATCGGAGAAAATAAAAGAAGCACTTAAATGTATAATTTAAAATTATGTGACTGTGAATTTTAATTAACAGAACGGCAATTTACACCCGGAATATATAATATTTAAGGGACATAGAACTATTAAACTATAATAAAATAATTTAAAGACGTATGTAACGTAAACTTTAATGCATGTCACGATTTGTGGATAAGGGAAATTATCCTACTCGGAGCAGTAAAGTGCATTAGGCATATCCCCTGACGACATGAGAGAATTGCAAATGTAAGGCAGTTAGAAAGAAATCTCTAAAATATACACAGGACCTTTGGTTTTCTCGACCGGCAACCGGCAGCCAGACTCGGTCGTGCAGAAGTGATTTTTCTTATCTAAGTTAACCTGTTATTGCAGTAAATTTGCGAGCTCCTTAAATCTCCCAGCTCTCACATTTTAGATTAAAGTATATTTTGCCGGCAAGGGATTCCATTTTCGATGTATTCCTAGCATTAGCATGACATTTTATACAAAGTGCTTCGTGGTTTGAATATTAATACATTTACCCGTTGCAGTCTTAAAATAAATCATCGACGAGATATGTAAGCATTGTAAGCCTTAGTTTTCTCACTAATGCTCTGTTTACACTGAGTCTAATTTCTTTTATATACCGCCGTGAGAACGCTTAATATCTCATCTGTATGCCCAGCGTACCCCCGAGACATCCACAAGCCCTTTTTTCTTAAATGTAAATTTACAAACTCCATTTTTGCATAATGTTCCTAGATTATGGAGCGACACTGCGTAAATTATTCATTTATTAATAACATCTATTTATCAGAGATCAGAGATAACAACAAAAATTACTTTGATACTACCGGCGGATACCATTTTAGATCTGGAAAATAGTTTAAATTAAAAATAAATACTTGACGCATGTATGAAATATTGGCTGAGGGGGAATCGAATAAATTAAATTAAAGCGAAAGAAAGGCGTGTACAGGCAACGTGGCGAATTTAATTACCACCCACTTCCCTCATTTTCCGCAGGGTTAAGAAGTTAGGAGATATATCCGACGATCCGACGAATTCAATATTAATAGATACTGGACACCAAACTATCAATAAATATATACAGGGTGTTTCTAAATTGATGCGAAAGACTTTAAGGAGTAATTTTTCAGCAAAAATTAAGGTGAACCTTTAATATAATTTTTTTCCAAAACCTCTTCCCCACCAAATTACAGCCCGCTAAAGTTGGGAAAAAATAGTTTATTTTCTCCATTATGGATGAATTTAGAAGAAAAAAATTAGGTGAACAACTTGCACTGATTAAATGACAATTTTTGTAGCCCTGAGATATTGCTACAAGGGGGTAAATATACTAACCCATATAATATATTTCTTCAGAACTTTTTGACGCGTTGATATTTTTTATTTATTTCAAAATTTGATTTGCAAAGAAACGGCGACAATATGCAACTTTTTTGTCTCTTGAGTTTTCTTCGAGAAATTGATTGTTTACAAAAAAATTAAATTATATTCACATTGTCTTTCAACCAAATTCACCAAGGGGAAAGTCGTTATGAGAAGTATTGCCATTGTTCTTCTTTTCTCTAATCTATAGAGAGTTACTATAATGGACTTTAATAAAAGAATGAGAAGTTTATTTAATTGGAACTATAAATTACAAAATACCACAATAACGTATTGATTAAGTGCACTATTGTAACAAACAACAGTAAAAAACTAATAACAATGTTAACAAAATATCAGTAACAAAAATCATTATATATGTTGAAAATGGCCTCCATAAAAACGAACGACTCTACTCTTCGTCTCATTGAATTGCGTATTCTTTGAAATAATCCGGGTGTATTTCAAATAGTTACGTATGATGCTACAATACGATCTCTTAAATTCTCTATATGTTCAATGGCTGAATAAACCAAACTTTTAAGAAAACCCCAAATGCAAAAATCTAACGGATGATTATGCATGAACCATAGTTCCTGCCTAATTTGAACAGGGACATCTTCAAGAAGTAACTCTTCTTCAAGGATATGGCAGTATGCATCTCTATGTAATCTCAGTGGAAGAAAATATAGGCCAATCAATTAATCATCAATGACACCAAGCCACACATTTAATGAAAACTGTTGTTGAAACGAGAGATGCCACGAGACACGAGACCTCTCGTCTCGTCTCGTCTGGAAGCCATTTTGTCTCGTTTCGAGAGCATTTTGTCTCGAATTTCGAGACGAGACAAGATAAAATCCTTCGAGACACAGCGAGACGGGACGAGACGAGACATCTCGAAATATTTTTAAGAATTAAAACGCTTCAAACGAATGATAATAATAGCATTTACATTTTAATTAAATGTCTTTTGACTTCCTATTGAACAATAAATTCAAAAAAATATGGGTCGAGAAATGCTTAGTTTCCGAGATACAAGGTGTCGAAGTTTAACAAAAAATTTTGGAACTATTGGCCTCAATTGTATCCCAATCTTATGGCTTAGTATGGCCTTAATTGGCCATCCAAATATTTTTCAACGTAACGTCTATGGTCTTGAAACCAACTAATTAAACTCTTCGTGTGATAGGAAATATGATTTGCAAACTTTTATGTCACTTGGCATGTTCTGATTTTAAAGATAATTTTTTAGATATTTTACATTTTCTTAGTCAATGTCGACAACTTTTTCCGTAAATCAATATAGAATATTTAATTAATTTCAGGTTATTTAAGACTATTTTGTGTTGATTTACGCCAAGAGTTGTTGATTTACGGCAATTGACTAAGAAAATGTCTAAAAAAATATCTAAAAAAATGAGCTTTAAATAAAAAAATGCCAAGTGACATAAGAGTTTGTAAATCAGATGTTGTTAGATAGCACATTTACGTACGTAGCTTCAACAGAACGTAACTTCAACAGACGTAGATCATAGACGTACGTTGAAACATATTTGTAGTGTAGAAAAGGGCCGGACCCCTCCCCCACCCTAATTACAGGGTTCTAAATTTTTTTTTCCAAATATTTTTTTTAAAAAGAATCATAAAGTAAAAAACGTATCTCGGAAAGCAAGCATTTTCCGACTCTTATTTACTTGAACTTTTATTTTTATTTTAAAATATTCTATCACCCAGTAAAGTTTGGTCCCTGAATTTCGAACCACCCTATTATAATATACCATGCACGAATACACGTTGATATTTGGTTCAACCAATTGAGCGTTTTCTAAAGTAATTATTATAGAAAAAGTTGAACATTGGTATAGAACATGAAGAACATGTTCACTTTATTATTAATACCATTTATTTTACATTATTATGCAATACATTAGTTTTATAGGCAATTCTCACATTCATAGAAAAATAACTACCTAGTTTACATATTGATATATAGAAGTATCAGGCATACATTTATCTAGATAATGTTAAACTGAATCTGTTAAAACCGCCACTTCTCCTAGCTACATGTTAGAAAGATGTGGGCTACATAACATAATTCATACGAATAGCTTTCTTGGGTGAAAAACAAATTATTTCGATTCTATGTAGGTGTTCTTTAATATGTGTTTTTATTAAAAACTGTTGACTCCCATTTGAACTATCTACAATATTATTATCCAAGTAGCTAGATATCTCTGTCCTACGGCATATAAAATTACGCGTAATAGTTGTACTTAATGACAAAATCAGTGATACACCTAATTTGAAAATAATTTTTATTTTTCCGAACGTTTGATAGATTCGAAAATAATATATCAAAAGGTTTAGATCAAATGCTGGATCTTAAAAAAAATGTGAATTAAGTCAAGCTTAGCTAACAGATAAGTATGACACGATACTTTATTTTAATAAAATTTTATCTGAATTTTTGTGACCAATAAATAGATGGGATTTACGTAAGACATTTATCACGATAGCCATTATGGCTGGTAGTAGCTGTTATGGCTAGTAGTTGCGCCTGTGGCGAAACTTCAGTGCTCTCTGTTGTTTATCGTTATGTTTCATACCCTCCTATCCGTATCCCAGATTTACCAAAATAGGTTCCCTGATTGACCTCTGGTCGAGAATTGCTTCTACCCCGTGCTCCGAAATGTAATTTTATGTTACATTATAAGACATGCCCTGTATTATATACCTCAGAATGTTTCTGAAAAGGTTCAATTCAGAAAGTGACTGGGGCCCTTAAGAAAAAGTTGTAGATGTGTATTGTGTTTTTGTGACAGCAAAATGTGCGTTGAATAATTTCCATGTAAGAAATAGTTGACATGAAAATGCAATATAAAGCTTACTGACGATTAAATGGGTCCCTTTCCACTAAGGGGAATAATAACTACACTAACTAAATAGGTACACCAACAAAAAATAGAAGAGATAGAAGATATAAATAGGTGAAATTAAAATCACAGTCTTACAGATAGGAACAATTATGCAAATTTAGTTATGCGGAATATTAGAATAGTGATTTTATTGTTATAGTAATATTATATGTATGTATTAGTAAGTTATCTGCGGTCATAAGTAAAAGTGCAGTAACTACATAATTGCAAATTGTTCAGGAGAAAGGAAAATGATGTAGCGTCAAGGTTTTCGTACAATATCTTTGATTATATTAAAATGTAGCTTTTTGATTAATAGTAAAATTTTCCATTTTTTCCAATTAAACTAGGAATGTTTTGATATTATTTTGTTTTTTCATAAAAAAATCGGATACTTTAAAATAGTTTTAAGAAAAAGTGCAAATATTGAAATTAAAACGCAGTATCTAGCAAATTATGATTATACTGCATTCTATCCTCAAACAGAACCATATATTACCATAAACTAATATGCAGTATGTAACAACTTGCGTTACAAAAGGATACTTTATCGAAAAAAATACTACCAATTATATATAAAAATGTTGTTTTTAAGGAAAACGCCAAACCATTGTATAGGTCCCTTGTCGCTATTCATACTACTTTTACATTTTACAATTTCTATGCTCTCAAGTGCATCCAATTGTCTATTATTGGTCACATTTCTGAATAATCTTAAATTACTAATATCTATTCTATGATTGTTGTCAAAAGAATGTTGTGCAACACTAGACTTATCTGTTCTTCCATACTTTAGATGAGCCATATGTTCTTTAAATCTGGTGTTAATTGATCGTCTCGTTTGTCCAACATATTTTTGATCACAATCATTACAACTAATTTCGTAAACCCCAGACCTTTCATTTGGAACAATTTTATCCTTTGGATTGTCTAAAAGTTGTTGTAATTTATTACTTGATGAATGAATCGCTGTTATACCCACGTTTTTGAAAACCTTACTCAAACCACGAGTAAACCGGGGTTCGTAAGGGATGGATACATATTTTGGAGTCTCTATATCCTTTTGAAAGGTCGTAGAATTACGAAGTGTGTCCTTAAATGTACGCTTCCTAATTAGTTTTTCAACTATATCTCTAGGATAAACATTACTCACAGCTATATCTTTAATTAATACTTTTTCTTTTTCAAACCTCTCATTACTGAGGGGGAAACTTAGTAAACGATGGACAAGAAAATTAAAACTTGCCATTTTATGTTGATAGCAGTGGTGAGAGTCATTAGGGATATATCTGATCGTACTGGTATCTTTTCTAGATATATCAAATTCTAACCTATTGTCACTATTTTTAATTATTAATACATCTAAAAATGGAAGTTTGCCATTATTTCCTAGTTCATATGTAAACTTTACAGAAGTGAAACGACTATTTAATTTGGAAATGAAGTTTTCTACATCCGCAATCTTAGTGTCAAACACGGAAAAAATGTCATCCACATACCACATAAGCCAAATCCTAAGAAAATACTCGAATTCTTCTTTTGCTTCAGTTTCAAATCGACTCATGAAGACATCAGCAATGAAAGGCGATAAACAGTTACCCATTGCGGTTCCTTCATGTAGTTCATAGAACTTGTCATTGAACGGAAGCAATTTTGTTTCATACAAAGTTTTGTAAGGTTTATATATTCTTCTATTAATTCTTTTCTATAGTTGTTTAATTCGAGTAAATCCTCAAGATAGTCGAAGGTCTGTGGAATTGGTACACTCGCAAGTAATGAACAAACATCAAAGGAAATCAAAATTTCACCCTCTTGCAATTGAATATTCTTGACCTTATCAATGAAATCATTCGAATTTTTAACTGAAAAACTAGGCTGTGCAATGGGCAAACTTTCAAATTCCTTAGTCAACCATTTTGATAAGTTGTAAGTCGGAGATCCAATAGACGATACTATTGGACGCACCGACTTCCCTGGCTTATGAATTTTTGGTAGACAATACAATCTAGGTACCGTAGGGTTAGATACACGTAACCTATTCTTAACAGGTGGAGTAATAAGGTTGTTACATGATTTGAGGACATTTTTTATTTCACTGGTCATTCTTGGTAAAGGGTTTCTAGTAAGTTCTTTATAAGGACCATTACTAATTAGGTTGTTTACCCGTTCATAATAGTCCTCTTTATCTAAAATAACAACCTTATTACCTTTATCTGCTTTTAAATAAAAACAATCTTTCTCGCGCAATCTTTTGATAATCTTTCTAGGATTCTTTGAGCGTGACTTTCTATTGTCTACGTTATTCATTATATCCAGTAACAATCCAGTAACAATCCAGTACCCTATCCAGTAACAATACAATAATAAAATCATCTAAAGAAAGTCTGTTTATATCACGGGAAGGTCTTCCCAAAACTTCCTGCGATTTTTTGGCATTAATGGTAGGACGTTTTTCAATAAGTCCGACTTAATACCTTGGTCAATTTCAATTGGCTTCTGCGACGCATCTGGAATATGGTAAATGGTTTTTACAGACGTTTTCTTGAGAAATTGTAATTCGTAGATTTCTCCCTCAAAGGAGGTTTTATACTTTATCGTATCGGAACCCCTCCGTGCTATCATATATAGAATATCTTTGATGTATGGTTTATTATTATTGTCACTTCTTCGACTTTTACTTAATTTTTGAGCAGAATAAAAAAACACTTCGTAACACGAACTAAAACCCTGGTCCAAACAAGCAGATTTGTCAAACAATAATATTTCGCAGACGACTTGCCTTATGAATTAATACTGTCCGTAACGTACAAAATAATTTATAAGATTGAATTTGAAGTGTGATGAATTTTGTCGGTTAAAACATCAGTTATTGCATCAGTTTATTTGCGGGAAAGCAAACTATTGGTTAAGTTGGAATTAAATTGGCATTGGAAAGTAAACACATATTATTCTACATAGAGTAATGTTTTTCAACATAATGCTATAAATTAAAGTTGCATCGAATATTGCTACTGATTTATAAGTAAACAATAAAGACATACATTATTATAAATAAAAAGTCATATTTAGGAAATACGATATTTACCATTGATAAGTACAGTATCTGTATACTAGATCACGCCATTTTGAAGTTAAAATACAGTATATACATATTCGAGGCAAGAACGCAGTATCTATACTGCATTTTAGTTTATTATACGTAGATACTGCATTCTAACTTCAAAAAGCTTCATATTTTGCAGATACTGTGGTTTAAAATTGTGGTTTATTTGGATTAATTCAGATAAATGCTGTGTTTTAACATCAAAAATCGCTTTATGGTCATGTATTGACCTTATAAGCAGATAACTCCAAATAAATTTTTTTTGTAGATACTGCACTTTTAACCCCGTTCTTTCTTGGGATCTGCCGCACCGTGAGGCAGTTTCGGACAAATGTCGTTTATTAAATTTTATCCAAATTATGTATAATGTGACATTAAAATATTGGTAAACTCTAATATGTCCCTACTTTGAGAGTGGTACCAAATATCTATACTTTACAATGGTATCATGAAATTCAACGAATTTCGACTACAGGCAGATATAAATAAACGAAAAATAGTGTCTGAAACTGCCTCACCTTATCCTACAGATGTTTAAATGTTACTATATAGATATTTATATTTCTGCAGGTTCTCTAGCAGTACAAAGATTTGACCAGCAGCCTGTATATACAGAGGTAAATCCTGGCCAGGATGCACTTCTAGTTTGCAAAGTGTTCAATAAGCGAGGATCATGTTCCTGGCAGAAGGACAATAAGGTAAGATTTTTTAATATTCAGTTATATTTACTGTTATAGAGTTGAAATTAGTCATACTTATCGTGTCTGTCACGAATCTTGATTATGAAAGATATATAAATATTTCAATTTCCTTGATGAAATTCCATGTCAATTCATAACAAAAAATACTTGTTATACGACAGTGTTATACGATTATCACGATATTAACACGTTTTTATTAGTTTCACGTGTATGTTTGTATGTATGTGTTTATCTTGTAACGGAATCTTTGAACGGCATTTTCACCCACTTCAAAACATTAGATTAAACTGAAACTTTGCGCACGCTTATCGAGGGCCGATGGCATTACAATAATTTGACAACTTTGTCCTAATATAATAATAATAGTAATAATTATATTAATAATACTAAATGGTCTTTATTAGAAATTGTATACCAATACAAGTTTTATAAAAAAGGCGAAGTCTACCGCTAGGCTCGTAGACTAATATCCTCACCAGGAATTTCAAAAACCAGGATATAAAAAAATTGTCTTACATTGGCGCATTCGCGACAATATAGAATTTACTGAAAGTTATGCATTCCTTAAATCTCGGACTACACAGCACAAAAATTAATCTTTTTTGTAGCAGAAAGTAAAACTAATTTTTGACACATATTTTTTACAAATATTTTTTAGGGAAAACAATTATAGTTTAAAAAACTAAAAAACACATTTTAAAGGGAAATCGAACTCAAAGTAAAAAAAAATAAAAAACACGCTTTTATAGTAAATCGAACTAAAAAGTAAAAAATTAGTTACACTAATAACTATGGGTTAAAATAATAACTTAAAAATGGGTCTAAATATTTTATGATTTTTAACGCTTTATTTGCATGTTGTGAAAGTGTTCTCAAGTTTTCCCCCTCCACCAAGACGGGCGCTAGCAATGGCGACGCAGAGAAGGTGCAAAAAATCACTTTTCAGTCAATAACTCATTTTATATTCATCATACGGCAAAAACAAAATAAAATTTGACCAAACCCAAAAGGTCTTATACACTTTTCTTGTTAGACGCATATTTACAGAGCAGTAGTCGCGTGAAGTTGAGCAACAAAATAATATGGAAATATTGATGTTTACATATTTAGCCTGTAAATACCGCCAGACTGAAAGGATGCGAAGAATTACTAAAAAATGAACGACAAATTCCAACGGAAGAAGAGAGTACTACCCCTTCGAGCAGTGAACTCGTCAATTGAAGATGAGATCATTCCAGCCAACCCGTCACTGATTTTTCAAAGGATCGCTATAAGTAAGAGATCAGAGAATGATTTGCAGCAATATTTCCATTTTGAACTGGCTCACCATGATACCAGCTCTCACTTTTTATGACTCAGGAATGCTGAAAACCAAAAAATGAGCACTCTACGAGATGCTTTATACCGCGACAGATCCAATTAACTTTGGCAATATGGTGCATGTGATAGACGGTGGATTTCCTCTTCATCATGTTATTTGTCACCAACAGGAGAAATTTTCAGACATACCCTCGAAGTACGTTAAATACGTTGAAAAGTACGATAAACCTAACAGTACGCTCGTTTTCGATGGTTACCCAGATGAGGTCTGCTGAACGACTCTGTAGACTACAGAACTGTTACTGTGACTTTCGACGAGACGATGGTGACGACAATATCATAGGTGAAGTTTCTGGCCAACTATAAAAACAAAGGCCGGCTCATCTCATTATTACGTGAGAAACTTCAAGATGCAGGATATACCATGAAACAGGCAACCAAAGATGCGAACTCTCTAATAATGGATATCGCAATTGAACTATCACGCACCAATGATTCAGTGATAGTAATTGGTGATGTCGACCCTGCAGACTGACGTCTTGGCCTCATCTCTTTCGAATGTGTATCTACTGAAGCCAGGAAAAGGAAAAAGACAGAACAACTTACAAGACTGTTGCAGAAAAATCCTGAATTGCACAAAACGGTTGCAGCGCGTCAGCACTCTCTTAGAGACTACCATCAGGTGCAAGAGTGGTATGGCAGCAAGAAAATTCGGCAAGATTTGGACCGGAAACATTTCCAAGGATCCATTAAAATGGACCTTAAAATTCAGGAAGACACTCTGGACTATGACGATTATCCCATCGACGTACAGCTTGATCAGTTCGTGGTAGACAATGACGACGATTTCACTGATTTTCATAGTGAACCAGGCATGGAAGATGAGACAGAAAACACTCCTCACCCGTCTACCTCGGCAGAAACATCGTAGCACATGGAATAATACCATAACGACGTATAATGCTCAAAGACGACACACAGGATCAATGGGAACGAACGACATTGGCAAGAAACCTAAAAAGGTACTTTTTGGATCGTTTTTTCGCTGTTAAAAGTTATGTATACAGCGGAATATTTGGGATTCTCAACATATTATTTAGGGAGCTGAAAGTTACATGACTACCTAGGTTACAGCCAACTATAAATTTTTCCGAAGATGATCCCATTTTTCGAAAGTTCCTGTAGTACTATGAATATAAACTAAATTGTGATACATATAAAAACCAGTAGAACTAAAACAGAGTGAGTAGAGGATAATTATTAATATCTATTAGATCATTTAACAATAAATCCCTGTTTTCTGTTTATTGATTTCTAAACACTCTAGTAATATTAACTTTCACCCTTTACTTTGATGTAAATTCTTAAAGTTGCCATTAAGTGAACGGTTAATTTCTTGTAAATGGTTCGAAAACGTTAAATCCGATTTGGATTTTAGATATTATTTCTTTGTGTTCATAAATACGTTTTCCAAATGATCTACCTATTTGACCAATATAAACTTTATGGCATGGTCTACAAGTTAAGTTATAGACCCCGGGTATAATTTTTATTGACTTTATCTTAATTATTTTTAATGAAATGCCCTACTGTATTGCCACTTCATTCCGTCTAGTAACTTCCTGTAATTTAAATTGCGGTTTAAAAGTACAATCAAAACTTTTGGAATATTTTCGTATAACCTAATTGCCTCATGAAACTTCCTTTATACACTCCGATGCAAGATAAATCACTTTCCAGCGTAACATAACCTATATCACATAAAACCTAATGATCAACCATTATTACTGAAGAATCTTTCAGCTATGTTACAAATGCGAGCGACATGAGAAAGATAAGAGACTAGAGGAAAGAAGTATTGAAATAATCAGTCTCTGGATCGGCCCGAAGCCCTAGGAGAGCAAGCTAGAAAGACAACATAGAAATGACGGCATTAATCAAACTCATGGCCGTAAATCGGACGGGAAACTGTGTCCAATATCAAATATGATTCCTATGCTTCAGTATCTGCGTGTTTTTTCGACGAGTGTACATTTTTCCTGTCAATTTCGCTGATAGTGTCCGGGCACAGAAGTCGTAAAACGTGATCGACTAGAGACTTGTAGATACTTTTCAGTCAGCTATGAAGGTTTTCAGAATTTCAAAGCAAGGGAGCTGACGGCTTAAGAAATTCGGGATTATATGGCGGATGGCACAAACACGTATCAACCTTAACTTAGAAGGGATAAAGAATTTACGGTCTATTAAGATATTTATGGGGTGGCGTAAAGTGTCAGGAATATGATTTACGTGCGTGTTCTCCCAACGAACTTTAATTTTTAATAGAATATTATGTGTAATGTGATTTGCTACGATTATTAAGTAATCTTATTGTATTTGTTATACAGTGAGCGTGTGAAGGTTATAATAAATTAATGAAATTATAGGCTTTTGTGGAAAATCCTGAACACGTCGATTTGTCTTTAAGAGTCTCATCTTTTTTTGTGTGTGACATGTCTCAAAGTCTGTCTTTAAAAACATCGAAGACGGAGACTTATCCAAGAGGCTGCCATTAGCCTTTCGACCGGACGACGCGCAGCAGGTTTAGGTCAGCAATCTAGTGCGGAAAAGACACTTCCCGCACGTGTTAGTCCCAATATTTTTCATGCGTTGACTAAACTAAATAAAATATATAAAAATAAAAATGTCAAACTTTCCATCTGTATAATTTCCTACTCTGTTTCGGCTTAGTCTCAAACTTCCAACGTTTTCATACAATGCTATGATTTCTAAAAATGTCATTTCATTACAAACAATAAAAATTCACAGATTTCGCAATCCTTGCAACTATCGGAGACATTGGAAATGATAACAAAATATATGAAACATAATATACCGATCCTTTTGAGTTGTTTCGAATACGTCAAATACTATGGTGCGCGTGCATGCTTGTGGCAATTTCCAGATTGGCTTTAGAATGCTTATGTTTATTAAGTGTTTATTAGTAATGTTTGGCGTACGATTGGGTCCCTAGCATTTTATAAATTTAGAATAACACGTTAGTTAATAATTTAATATAATATTGAGTATGGATACTGTCACAATTTGCCACAAGAATGCGCAGAACGCACTACGCACCGAGTTATTGTCTCATTCAATACAAGTTGCGTTGTATTTATCTTACTCGCTTGCTCTAACAGGATAGGTCTATTAACTGTTTATTATACACACATGGTTATATATAAATATAAACATAATTTATTAGCATTTTATTTTTGAAAAACTTAAGTATTACTAATATAATACACATCTCAATTTACGAGTTAGGTATGTAGTAAGAAATAATAAACATAATTTTTAATTAACCAACTTATATTGGATTTGCAGTTAAACTTAAAAAAACAATCACAGATCTTACATATTAGGCAAGTATCGCAGGCGTATTGAAAATACCACACAACTGGTAAAATTTTCTCAAGTGAATTGAATAAAAATAAAACTCAGTTGTGTTACGATTTTTTTGTTGGTTTGACCCTGAAGGTCTTGTCGTTTTAAACAGGTTATCTTGCATGGGGTGGTCAAAAATTACAGTCTCATTTTTTTTGTTTTCGAATGAATGCTATTCTTTAAATAAGTTTTTGTTTGCCTATAAATAGTGCTGAATTTGTCAAAAATTGTGTTGTATACCCAAGGGGGTTAAGAATTACTAAATCTTAAAATTTGAAAAGAGGAAACTGTCATTTTTGATCACCCTGTATAAAAACAATTGTGGCTTAATCATCATTAGTTTTCTATACGTGGTGATCAAAAAGTACAAACTTTACTCTTGAATTGATTTTGTAATTTTTGACCACCCCGTATAATAAACATAATTTTTGTCGCATTACTTTAAGCAAGCAAAAACTTTTAAAAATAATAGCGTTTTGCCGAAAACTAAACATTTTTTAAGATTTTGTAATGTGCGACCACCCCGTATAAAAAATATGATTTTTACGGATTTTTATCGAAGAGAACTGTGATTTTTGATAACCCCATATAAAAACATAATTGTGGCATAATCATCATAAATTTTTAATACGTGGTTATCAAAAGGTACAAACTTTACTCTTACCGAATTTTAATATTTTGTAATTTTTGACCACTCCGTATAATAAACATAATTTGATGATAATAAACATGATTTTTGTCGACGTCATTACTATTTTTTGAGCAAGTAAAAGCTTTTATAAACAATAAAATTTTCTCGACAATGTATAATTTTATACGTGATGATCAAAAAGTACAAACTTTACTATTATCGAATTTTAAGATTTTGTAATTTTTGACCACCCCGTATAATAAACATAATTTTTGTCGATTGCTTGCCTATTGCCTAAAGCAATAGGCAAGCAAAAACTTTTATAAATAATAGCTTTTCCCGAAAAGCAAAATTTTTTTGGGATTTGGTAATTTGTGATCACCCTATATAAAAAATATGATTTTTGTCGTCGACGATACTATTTTTTGGATAAGTTAAAACTTTTATAAATAATAGCGCTTTCCCGAAAACTAAATTTTTTTAAAGATTTTGTAATTTGTGACCACCCCGTATAAAAAATATGATTTTTGTCGACGTGATTTCTATTTTTTGGGCAAGTAAAATTAACGGAATTACTACTTATACTTGACCAGTTTTGATATTACAGGTAAAACTAATATTCATAAGATTAATAATAATTAAACACTAGCGGCCAAGTGACCCAGGCAGCTTTCACGATCGGGAATTATGCAGTGAATGCTGTCAGGCATTCTTTTTTATTTAAAAAATTATAAATAAGAAACAATTCAAATAATAAATTCATTATTCAAATTCATCAGTTTACTCTTTTAAATGAGTATGCTGCTGAATGTATATTCTTAAAACGCGGCCGCTCATTAGCTAAATCAGAATCTTTTATTTAGTGATTTATGATTTCATTTTTGCTATCATAATTCACAATGGGAACCTACTCATGTTGTATATACTACAAATTCGATTAAACAATTCGATTTTTTATAAGTTCATCCTAAATAAATTCGATTATATATCTCGTGTAAACACTAACGCCCGGAGTCTACTCTTTTAGGATAGTACCGTACCGGCTGAGCGATATGTTTATTGTTTATGTTATCGAGATTGCAGTAGACCAACGAGTGGACGTATTTAATTGCCTTCAGGGCGAGACAGTTTCGATAACTGTAAAGTATTTATGGGCTGCTTTGACGGCCCTATGAAAGGAATAATATGTAGAGGTTTTGTTAGTTAGTTACACTACACTTGTTCTTTTATTTTAATTATCGTTAGGCATTCGTTTGCACTCGAATTATTAAATTTATGAAAATTATGATTATGAAAATATCCCGATTATTCCCATCACTACTAGCAATGCGCCACCTCTTCCAATATAGCTGCACTGAATACTCCGCCGAGCGCCGCGATATCTACATGTATTGCGTCACTTGATCGCGACACCGCTGTATTTTGGCCTTGAACGAAAACTTCTAACTTGGTACACATATACTCTTGTCTAAACATAAACATTTCCAATGTTAAAATACTACAAAATATAATTATCAAAAAAAATGTTTTTAAATTTATTATAAATGTTTAAAAATACGTGAATCTATATAATATGTGTATACCGTAAGTGTGCGGTAAAGTTCTTCTTCCCACACGCATTTGCATACAGTAACTTCATCGCACGCTCGTAGGAAATATAATTTTTCTCCAACCGTTACAAAACTGAGATTGTTTTACTGCCAGGATTCCCTAAGGTTGACATTTTGATTACTGAAAACAAAAATATATCTTCACAACACAAGTAGTCGCTTTTAATCCTAAGAGGTAAACTTGACACTTTTAGTTCTTAAATTAAAAGTTTTAATTTATAGTCCTTTATTCAATGATATTTACAACAATTATTACATTTACTAATCTTTACTAAAACTCATTATTACCTTTATATTTTTATTGTATTTTGCACACTGCTCCAATAAACAAAACGGGTTTCAATATTTAAATTTACTACAATCATTTTGGAACTGTCTATCGTGTTGGAATTTAGAAATTAAATTTTGTATTACTTCGCCTAAAATACTTATAATTTTATAATTACTAAAATATAAAATAACTGTCTTATCGGCAGATGATATTTGATATTCGGTGTCTCCAGCCATGATACTATTCTAGCTGGCAAACTTGAAATGTGTGCTTTCATTCGGAATCTGGCCAACGTTTTCTCTACATCAGAATCAAACTAATAGGGGTCTGACAGCGCAATGTATTTCTAGCAAAAAATAACACATAAGAAACAGGGTAAGATTCCTTCGAAAAAGCTAGCACAATCGCATCTTTATCTGGATATTAACCATTCTTTTTGTTGTGTAATCTGAAAATTTTAATATATCGGGTAATTTAACAAGTTCGCCTACTGACTTAGTATTAAACGTAATATATCCCAAATTAAATTTTTATTTAAACAAGTCGGTTCCATTTGTTACCGTTTCAGATATTACAGGTTCAAATATGTGCATTCATTACAAATTCACAGTGTATAATATTCTACTGAATTTTATTTTATTGGTTAAAGAGGAATGGTACAAAACACTCGCTTTTATCGACTTTCCCGTCAACTAATTGCGCAAAATATCCGACGCGTGCTCCTTCAAAAGCTCCAGTTTATGGTCAAATAATATTGGGATAGTGGCAATATAATAAGAGGAGTAATCAAAATTACCTACCAATAAGTAGTCCTACTTGTATCCCAAGATGAATCTAAAGACAATAGTTTTATCAAATAGTCAAAGACAAATCAAGCACCTGGCAGGGGTGGTATTAAATCTAAAACAATAAAGCTATTAGAAGAATATATACCAAATCATTATGTTATATTATAAATAATTGTAATGAGATAAACGAAAATATATAACTTGAAAATCTATCTCAAGCATAAAGACAATAGACAAGTTCCAATAAGAATTATAGATCTAGATTAAAAGATTAATGCGAAAGCATCAATGTAAATATTGATTTCAAGAGTTTATAGTCTAGAACCGAAATGCAATGTAGAGATGACGCCTGGAAAATAAATCGAAGTTTTACAACAAAAGGTGAATCATATTATATTATAGTGTTCAGAATTCAAAATTAGATCAAGTAAAGTTCAAATTGTAAGAGTAAAATTAAATAAATTAAAGAACTGGCATCAATCTGATTGGTCAGATTGTATCATAATAACAAGAAAAGAGGATCGTAACCAGGAAATGCATATGTTTTTCCATACGGCATATCCGTAGTCACATATAACAATGCAGAAAGTCTAGCTAAGGCGTTCGATGAGGCAACAGCCACGCTCATAATTTTTATAAGAATTTGTTAAATTAATAGTAAAACTAAAGTTAAAAATATTTGAGTTTGTGAAAAATAATTGAGAACACCAGTGGAAAAAGTCTATAAGCAGAATTAACTGCAAATTAGAAGCGAGAAATAGAGGCTTGGTAGCGTCCCCAGCCGTAGAAGAGTTTGATGACCAATATAAAATAAAAGGAAACAATTTTCTATGACATTGCCAGTAAAAAGAAAATATAAGTGCAGAAGCGGAAAATTAAAGATTTGAGGGAGAAGATTTGTGGGTGAAGATGAGGGCGTAACTTATTTAACACCTTTAAATAACATTCAGAAAACGATAATAAAATAACGCAATAATAATGTACTACTATTCCCAACAACTACTATATTTAACGATAACAAATTATTTATTATTAGACAAATAAATTGTTATAAATCTTGAGAATATCACCATCAAACCAAATAGCTATAACATGTCATTGAACATGTCCTAATTTAGCCATGCGAATAATGTAAAAAAACATGTTACCTAATGATATCACAGAAATGTGCGATCATATCAAATTTAAAAATCAAATAAAGACATGGGCATCCCAGCAATAAATATGTATATAGGTACGATATAAATACCAGGACAATTTTTCAATATAATTTTTCCATTTGAAGTATGTTTCTTCTAGTATTTTCCTCATATAAATGGATAAACAATTCTTGTTTGACCTTTTTACTCTTTAAATAAGTAAATAATTTTATAATTAAAAATAGTATGTAGTTTTAAATGATCAACAGAGATTTGTAAAAGAAAACTGTTTTTATTTTATTTTACTTGTTAGGTAGCTATGTGACATACTATCGTGATATTTCTAAGAAAAGGCAAAACAGAAAACAAGCGTTTAATTGGTAGTTTTATATATTTCAAACAGTGTGTATGGGTCGTTACTGTGAAATTTATAACGTTTGCTGTTATTGTCGTAAAGCTTAAATATTAATAAACATTGTTCATATTAGTGTACTTGAATATACACTGAAAATAATAATTTCAGAATTTGTATAAGTTACGTCAGAATTACCTCAGTAATGATATGCGATTTGCTGTTATTTCTTTCGATTTTTTAAAAATTTGGGAAAAGGAAAAAATGCAAGATCTCAATATTTCAAATGTCATGTTGCAAAATGGACATGGTACCCCATTCACGTTCCAATTTTTCTAGTTATATAAATTATCAGTGTCATGATAATGTGTTTGTAAAACTAAAGACAATTTTAAACAGTAATAATTAAGAGCGGTATTCACCACGTGACTTTTCATCATAACCCTGCCCAATTTACCGCTCAGGGTTGATACGAAGTTTGGAAAGCGTTGTTGCCGATCGTTCTAGGCAAATCTTAATTTACAAATATAAATTTGAAAATTGGTATATGTCGATTACTTTTTGCACGTATATTTCTAGAATTAATACAGAATTCTTGGAAACCATTTAAAAAAAATGGAACTCAGTTTTAAGCTAAATAAAATTATAAACATAACAGATAAAAAAGAACGAGTTTGCAAAAGATTCTACAATTTCTAACAAATTTTTTGGTGTAATTAGTTTTTAATAATATAAATTATTTTTCGTGCAATTTGTGACACCACAACACAGTAACTTGACTGTTATAATAACATAACTCCTAGAAAACAATTTTCATATGAGAGATAATTTTCTTTTGGATAAGGAATCCTTATGCAACCAAGAAGTGGAAGCAAGGAATGTTTGGCAAGAATTCCAAATAAATAAATATGTGGGCGAAGTAGCGTAATATTCTCATTCAGTGCTGCTATGTTAGCATATCGATTAATAAACATTTCTAGAATTCCTCCAGAATAATTGATCAGAGCTGCATGCAAACTTGCCTTGATATAATAGCATGATTGCATGCTTAGGTGTAAAATGCAAAGGTGTAATTGATATTTAATCAGTATTTCTGATTGATCACGCGTCCTGCATTATTCTAGATGTAAGTAAAATTCAATGGGAAAGTACAAGACATTACATGGATCCAGATATAAATTATTTTCAGGTGAAAGTCATGCATTTCACCTGAAAATAATTTATATCTGGATCCATGTAATGTCTTGTACTTAAATCAATAAAAAAAGCCGTTAGAGTTTCATCAAGTACGTTATTAAAGCAGATGTTTTGATTGCTTTTATCTACGACTGCGTGGATAAAAACCTATTATGAAATTTATTTAAGAGATCAGAGATCAAAGTTATAAGAGAGGATATTTTCAACTCAAAACAAGACTGCTTAGAGTTCACACAGCGAAGTGAGGCTCAATCCAGCACTTTCTTCGACAGTACTAAATTGATCTCAAAGTATTAAGTATGTAACACCTCTCCTCATTAATTAATTAATGAGGAGAGATTAATTACATTACCTTAATTAAAGGGCCTCTCATCCAGGAGATGTGACGTAATGAATTTTTTCTTTGTTGCCTATCGGCTGCTCGGTTAAATACGGAGGTCGTAGATAAGTGGATTTGCTAGAGGCTTGCACTTAGATACCTTTAGATATATCACCAGAAAAATCACAGCTTGACAATGACCGGCTTGATCTACTTCTACTTAAAATTTTGTATAAAAATACTTGGACGCCAGGTCAAGAGTACTTTAATAGTACAGAAGACCGCAGAAATGATCAGCCCATAATTATCAGCTGTGACCTCTTGTGACTCAGACTTTTCCCAGAGAAATAAAAAATAAATATTTTTTAAAGACCTGGTAATTCCTAGGGGCAATTAATTATTCAAAAATACCTTTTCTCTTCTCTGGAGATCCCCTCGTGAGTGTGCTGGGTTTCCTAGGATCCTAGTCTGAAGCTTCGGCTTGGTGGTCCAGCTGAGCTGAGACGTAGCCTCTAAGGGTGATGTATACCGCAATGGGTGGAATTAACTAACGTTCAGGAAGAGGTAATAATGGTCTCTGCTCACCGCAGGAATTGATTCTCGGTCATGAAGGTCTGGAAGAAAAATTTACCAGTATCAGGTTTTACAAATTTGGACAAAAAAATATATGTATAAATTCCCGCTTGAACTGGATATCAAGAGTGAAATTTATACTAAAATGAAATATATATATATTATACTAAATTTAAATAAAATAACTAGATTAATAGTACAAAAATATGAGGTTTAATTATAATAAAAATATTGTAGTTATTGAAGTTAAATGTTGCAAGTAAATTTTGATTAAATTCCCAAAACTTGAGATTAGACTTTATCAAAGTAAAAAAGTAATATTATCAAGACAGCAATGTGGTATGCAAATTTTCACGATATGATTAAATAAAAAATTGAAATAAATGCTGCTTTTTGCCGATGCTAAATATAAGCAAATACCTATGGCTTACGCCGTCGAAGTAATATCTTTTTAAAAAAAATTAAAGTATGCTACCATTCGGTAAAACAGTAGCAGTGATTCAAAATCACCAGGTAGGTAGTCCAAAATCGAACGATTCAAATTTAAATTAAATATATATTTAATTAAATAAAAAAATAAAGTGGTAATCATATACCAAAATAGAAAAAAATATATATACGAGGCTTTTGTGCCCACAGCTCACTCCAAGTAGTTGCTATTGTTTAAACCGTAAAATTTAATATGGCATTAATCTATTTTAAGGTTCTCACAAAGCCTTAATTACTGCATTTACACATATCTCTTAATAATAATAAAATATTGTTGACTGTACCTGTTAACTTTGAATCACTGCACCACAACAACGAAGATATATGTTCGAGAGCGTAAGGTCGATAGGCTAAAAGAAGCCGGTAGGAAAAAGGAATGATTTTTGCGGATCCCGCGTGTAAATGTGCTTGTAGCGGGACGGAAAGGTAGGGGTAACGGTAGATTGTGAGTCGTTGTAAATTTCTACAAGGTCGCGCGGTTTTATTTCAAATATTTGAAATAGGAATTCAAACATTAGCTATAAAACGGAAAGGAATTTATTTACGTTACAAGTAACCTAAAGCAGTATTTTATGTCACTTTTGGGGTCAACTGTGGGTTAATGTAAACCATAACCGAACCTTTAAAACTTGCCTTAATCCGAACGAATCTACGAACGAAAAAATAATATAATTAAAATTATATTTTTGTAAAGATACATTTTAAATTACCGCTGTCATTTTATTATGTTTTGATATTAACGGATATAAATTTAGATACTTAATTTATAAACACTGCATTACAAAACCCAGACAAAATCGTAACAAGGCGTGAAGCAGATCGCGTTTTTTATACCCCACTCTATACAGGTCTAAATATCATTGATATCTACTATGAATTATGCACAATATATTTACTGTATATTATTGTTTAGTAAGGAAATCTTTCAGTGGTAGATGAGTTTCCAATCCCTGGATGTTTACTAAATAACTGTAGATCGTACCATACCTATATGTATGAGATGAAAGCATAATAAACTGCCAAATGTCTACTTAATAAATAACCCTCCACTTTCCATGAAAAATAATTCTCCGCCGGTAAAATTCCACAAAAGATTAGAAGGCTGGGTTTTCATCAACCTTTTGTTGTACTTTATATACAAAACCAACGTACAAGGGTGGTTATAGTTTCACTTTTTGTGTCGCTGTCCTAAATAACCCGCGCTGGTCAACAGAATTAATATAACCCTCCTAAAAGTAAATGTACTGTGATATAGAAAATCTATGTAGTAAAGCAGACCCTTTTATGCTCCACTTTATATTAGAAACTGTTCCGACTGAAAACATCAACACGAGTGGTCCGGAGCAATGGAAAACATTTGGTGGTCAGCTTGTTTATTTTATGTATTCATTAAGAACATCGTTTTCAAAATAAAGCAAATCACGATCATTTTCCTAATAGATTTATACCGCTTAATAGTCCAATGCAGAACCGGTTTTCAGTGGTCAAAAATTCACAAAATTCTTAGCAGTTTTCCGACTAACCGGATAATTTAGATTATTGGTAAAAAATCGGTGAATCGTGATTTCAAAAACCGGTTTTCCGGCAAAACTAGACCTCCCATCGAAAAAAGTTAAAAGTTATAGATAATTGAAAGATATGCAACTTTTATTTTAGCCATGTCTCAAGTTAACCTCAAAACTATTGAGAAAAACGCTGAAAATCAATTTTTTTATTTTAATTTTTATCTCCCACAAAAATTATTAAAATTTAATTAAACTTGGCGGGAATGTACATTTTTATGCTGAAATTTTTTGGTAGCGAAATATTTCTTTTTTGATTTTAGGCATATTTAATTTGAAAAAAGGGATAATTTCCAATCAAAAAAGTTGATTACAAAGTTGAAAGTTGATTGAGAAAATTTGGATGTTTGAAAAGTTCAGGAATTCAGATTCTTTTTTCTTTGGAGCCTCTACATTAAGATGGTAAAAAAATCATACTGTTACTGTGGAAAATCCTTATGAAAATTGGGAAAAACCAAAACAAACATTTCTTCAAGATCGAGTTTTCCATAAATTTGACGAAGTCTTCATTGTTTATTGAACTGAAGTGTTGAGAATGATGCAAAATGGTAATTTCAATGTAATACCAAATAAGGGAACTTTGAAAACCGTTTAAGGTTCGGACTGTTGAAGAACATATTGTTTAAACAATGATTTTATATGCTTCATGGTAAAAAATAAACTGAAAATAATGTCACACACAGAATCATGTAATGTTAAAATAATTAATGAAATATTATATTAATAAAATAATGTAAAATAAATATTAGTGGAATTCAGGGATTCGGAGCAAATTGAAATTGAGCAAAATTTTCAAATTAATATGGAAAATAAAGATCTTGGCGAACTTGAGTACCTTTATGAAGTCGGAGACCTTGTCGGAGATGCTGAAGAAACCAATTTTTTTTCCAAATTTCAAAATAAAATATATTTTATATTCCTACTTTGTAAATTGAAATGATTTTAAGTATTTGTTTTAATAAACTGGTTTTCAATTTATTTTTGTCCATGAAGCATAAAATCTTTAGCAATTTTTTGTTGTAAAATTATTTAGGTATATCTTATTACTATACTACATACTATAGGTATATACTAGGTATACTATATACTATAGGTATATTTTTGTAAAATTATTATTTAAATAATTTGTTTTTCAACAGCCCCAACTAAATGGTTAATCAAAATTCCCATAATTTTGCACTACTCTCAATACTTCATTTCAATATACAATGAAGAATCTGTGACATTTACGGAAAAATCGATTTTGAAGAGATCTTTGTTTTGGATTTTCCCATTTTTGACATTGTTTTCCATAATAACAGCATGATTGTCAACTTTTTTGATGAAAAATTAGGCCTTTTTTCCAATAAAATTCGCATAAAATCAAAAACTATTTTGCTTCAAAAAATTAAGGCTTATAAAAATAAGATAATAATAAGACATAAAATGGTACATTTTTACAAAATTTCATTAGAATTGAATAATTTTTGTGGCCGACAAAAATAAAAAATAAAAAAGATGTTGGCGTTTTTTGATAATTTTGAGGTTATGTTGAGAAACTATTGAAATAAAAGTTGTAGATTTAACTACCAATTGTCAATTATCTACATTTATTGAATTTATCTTTTTCATTAGGTCTAGTTTTGCCGGAAATCGTAAAAAAACACATTTCACCCGTAAAAACCCGTTTTTTCCACCCCCACCATACTTCTGGTTATTTGTTGGAGTCCACTCGATTTTTCCCACTTATAGACCACAAATACTACATTTTCCGACCATCCATATATAATTGATGTATAATATATAAGATTTTTTTGAATAAAAAATATTGCTTTACTGGACTTAAATGGTGTTAGTAAGATTTGTTTAATTAGACTAAATCCCTGACCATCAGAAAGACTGATGATTAATTACTATGAAAAATAATGACTATCGAAATGTTGCAACTCTTATTATTAAATATTAATTCCCATTTCATAACCTACCTATCTGGAAGAATGAAACGTGGTGTATGAACATGGAAATTAATTTCCTGCCATTTGTATTCTGCGGGAATCAAAGTACTTAAATGCACGCAATAATGTACATTCTTCAGCTAGCAGTAAAACCGAGGCACAATTCGGGACGAGATTGGCTATGAAATACATAAACGCAAAATAAAATACCACGTTTTATTCGCACAGAACAAAGTGTCCCATTTTTATTGATCCATAAAACATTAGCGGCGGTACAGTGAATGTATGATTAAGTATTCTAATGTTTAGATTATATTTTGTACTTTTCATTGTGTTGAGACATATGGACATGTTAAACAAATTTTGGTAAGAAAAGAATTTGTCATATAATGGCTAAATATAAATATATATTTAATATTATTGTTTATAGAAATGTCTAGGTATATCCAAATGGAATTAAATATTATGGTATTAGTGTTATTATATTAAGTTCTAAGCAATAGGGAAGCCTTCTATTGAAATAAATTTTGAAATGCTGTCTTCTAAATGTTTCATCTTTCTTAACATAACCAGCAACTTACCAAGATATAACTTGTAAAATACGCCACGAAGGGAATAGGACATAGTCCGTACATGTAAAATTACCTACTAAAAATTTCCTCTAGGCCTACTTAGTTCCTCATTTCTCAAAACAATACAATTATACTATTTCTGATGTAATATTTCTGTATCAATTAGTTAGCTCCTACCTGCGTTTTATGTAAGTATTATTCTAATAATATTTTCTGGGGTAATGTTTCGCCGTTTGACTATTAATTTGTTATGGGACTAATTACTGTATAAAGCATGAGTCATCTTCAGATAAAGACTTGCAATGACAGGGTTAGAACATTCGATTTATTTATATTTAGAAATAATTTACCTAAATTACAAAAGGCCGAAAATGTATCCAAGTCTTTTTGCTAGTCAGCATAATCAGCTAGACTATTACTATAAATATTTTTAAATAATCGGCATTACCAAGAAATTTTAGATAAAGCAAAACATATATGTCATTCAAAAATATGCTAAACAACAGAGGCAACAGGTGGGATCCCTGAGGAACTCCCGTTGACACTTTTTTTTATCTGAAACTATTTAATGCAACATATTCAGTTCTACCAGAAAAATAACAGGAGATCAGAACCAGAAAATTACGTTATACTTCAAAATTCTTTATCTTATGGACATGACAAAATGGACCTTATCAAAAGCCATAGAAAAATCGGTGTACACAGCACATATTAAAGGAAATATATTATTGGGTTATTATTGAACCGTCGCGTCGTGGACAAATATTTTTCTTACTCGTACGTTGAAAAGTTGAAAAGATATTTACCCATTTTATGATACGTAACATTTTCTTGTAAATGTAGTAAATAAAATGTATAGAATTAATTTAAAAAAATATTTTCATTATATGATGTTATAAGTATAGTAAAACTGAATGTAAGTTGAGATTTACATTGTGGAATAAATAAATATGAGCTTTGGAGTAAACACATCAACTTCACTGGAAATTAGTACACCCACAATATCTTACATTCTAACAAATTGGTACCTAATCGATATTAACTTCATTAATTTCCACCAAATAGACACGGCGCAGACCAAAAAATAGAAGCATATTTTCTGTCCTTGGCACTTTATTACAGTTAGGAAAGTAAATAAAATCGATACGGCTTATATTAGAAGTTACGAAAAGTGACAATATCTGTTACGGGGTTGGATACCAAATTGATTAATACATCTTTGTGTAAAAGCTCTACAGTTGCGTTCTAATGGAAACTTCCATCAAGTGACATATCTTATAGTTCCAAGAAAACTTTAACCGAGCTCATAAAAATAAGGCTTCAGCGTTTACTTCACTTCAAAAACAGATGGAAGTAAGTAGTCAATTTTTTGTGGATTATTTGATATTATGGTCATTAAGGCATATTGATGTTAACTCATATAAACATGTCAAATTGAATTATTAATGACTATTAGACAAATAGGTTATGTTTATTATATATTACCGATTGCTTTTACTTATCATAGTTATCACATTAATATTTATAAGGAAAATATTATTTTTTCCTTTGTTCACTTATTTAGTATTTATTTACATGGACCAATCCACCAACTATTAATTTAATTATCTCGATCAAACTTATTACGATTGTATATTTTGTAGATTACGCAAGTAGGTACACTACCCACATCTCATAAATATAATAAATATAAAAAATATCACAAGACGAAAATATCAGTCCTCGCATGTTATAGACAAAAAGAAAAGTTGAATTAATTTGTTACAGGTATTTGAATGGTGTACGTCAGAGAAGTTTCAGTAAATAATAAATCCGTAAGGCGTAGAGCCAGATTTGCCCTATATTTTTTATAAATGATCACCAAAGTCGGAAAAAATCAGTTTTTGGGCTGTAGATTTTGCCATTATGTTTTACAGAAATGTTGTACTAATTAAAGGTTTAATACCTACAAGTTGTAGGTATTAAAAAGACCTTTAATTTCATTTATTATGCATTAAAATTGATAAATAAATGACGAGAGAAGAGCCCATTTTTTGAAGTGTGCCTGGAATTTTTCCAGGCCGATCGGTTTGATAGTTTATAAATAATTGTATTTATTTATCCCTGAGACCATTAAGACGGGGATTTCGTATGCATATTTTTACAGTTTATGTTTCATGACATTTATATGTCATGAAATGTGTTTCGCATATACGTTTCATGGAATTACATTCATATGTGAAATATGAATGTCATTTACCATCCAATTGAAATCACTAATACTCTAAAGTTTACCAAGTTTCACCTTGTTACATATTTACTTCGTATTTAAATTTTAAATATATTATGACACGAGAAGATACATTACGTTTAAGAATCTGGTTTGAGAACCTTCAAGGCGATATAGACGGTAAGAAATCATATTTCCAATTGTGTATGCAAAACTGTTACCATGATTACTACTCTTCCATTTTCATTAAAACTATTTGAACTGAAGTAATATTTGCATGAAAGTCTATGCAAACCGGATAAGGCTACGATTCGTTATATATAACAATATTAATATTGAACGAAATTATAATATATCTAATTTCAAGTAAGAAGCCAATGTAATATAAACGTCTCGGTAAGAACATTTGAAAGCAGCGAAACGTGTTCTGTTTTACCCAGCTCAAACTTCTAATCTCGGTATTATCTAAAAGGATACTGAAAATGTTAGAGAATACTGTTCTAATTGAGCAAATTGCTTAACTGACAAACGGCCTTACATGAGGTACGGTTTCGTTATAAGAGGGGAAGCAAGTAGCCACGCGAATCCAGAAAACAGTGAATAGACACATTGTGCTAAATTAATTTGGGAATATCACAGGAGGTAAGGAGAATATTATTTCGTTTAAAAATTACTAACAGGATGAGCACGGATAGTCGAGTAATTATAAAAATTTCCCTCGCACTAAATGTAATGTGAGATATTTCTTCAGTAACTGTTAGTGAGGAGATTGTTCATCATAAAACCACAAAATCAATTCAGGGGGTGGCGCAGAACCCACACAAAAAACCACCCCTTTGGTGAGAATACCATAAAGGAATAATAAGGAAGACACACTTACCAGTTGTATATCTGGACATATACGGAAACGAACCACTTGAAAGTTGTAAAGGGTCCGCCAATAAGCGCGCTCGATCTTTAAAATGAAATAAAGCAAGTTGTGTGAGAGGTATAAATGAAATTTATTTTTTGTTTGAAAGAGTATTCGAAGGCATTATGTATGGAAAATAATATCGGTCAAATGTCCACCTCGGCTTCGCTGGGTGGCGCGCATACGAGAAGTCCAATTTTCAATGACTCTGGCGCACAAATCGGGCTGTATTTCATCGATGGCGTGGCGTATGTTGACTTTGAGGGCATCAGTGTTTTGTGGTTGGTTTGCGTAGACCTGTGATTTAAGAAAACCCCACAAGAAATAGTCTAGTGGGGTTAAATCGCACGATCTCGGTGGCCAGTTGATGTCGCCTCCGCGCGAGATAACCATTCCTCCGAAGCGCTCGTGCAGAAGATCCATTGTGGCGCGCGCTGTGTGGCTCGTAGCGCCGTCCTGCTGAAACCACATATCCTCGACATCCATATTGTCGATTTCATGCCAGAAAAAGTTCGTTATCATGGATCTGTATCGTTCGCCGTTTACCGTGATGGACACACCATCGTCGTTCTCGAAGAAATACGGCCCGATGATGCCTCCGGCCCAAAATCCACACCAAACAGTTACCTTTGCTGGGTGCATTGCGACCTGGTGGACCTCCTGTGGATTGTTCTCGGCCCAATAACGGCAATTCTGCCTGTTGACATTCCCATTTAACCAAAAATGTGCCTCATCGCTGAAGATGATTTTGCGACCAAAATCGGGGTCGACTTCCAACTGCTCTAAAGCCCAATCAGCGAAGATACGGCGCTGTCTATGGTCGTTTATTTTGAGCTCTTGTGTCAGCTGGATCTTGTACGGATGCATGCCCAAATCCAGATGCAAGATTCGGCGAAGTGATGTTTCCGAAAGGCGGAGTTCCTGTGCGCGACGTGAAATTGACTGTCGCGGATTTTCACGCACACTATCGCGCACAGCGGCGACATTCTGGGCAGATCGGACGTTTCGACGACGCGTCGGTGTTGGCTGATTGTTCACCGAACCGGTTGCCTCGAATTTGTTAATCAAACGACGGATAGTCGACTCAGCAGGACGATCAATTGCACCGTAAAATTGGCGGAGCGCGCGGAACGTTGCTCGAACCGATGAATGATTTTCGTAATAAGTTTTAACGATTTGCACATGTTGCTCGCGGCTGAATTGGTTCATGTTGATTTGTGAAGATACACTGAATAATAACAACTACGTTTGCCAACTCTACCACAAACAACATGGCCGCCATGAGCTGTCAAAGATCGAGCGTCCCTATTGGCGGACCCCAAGTTCTTTCACCTTCGTTGAAATATTAATACTTCATCACTTTCAGTGACATTTTGTGAAATTAGCTTTGACGGAACTGAAATTCATAGAAAACTCAAACCTATTCTATTATTCATATTTGTTCTATTTGAACATATTATATATAACAGAATTAGGCACACAGTTATCCAGAAGATATTAAACATTAAAATGTATAAAATCTTGTAGAATCTATTAAAACAACTCCTTTTCCTAGCTATATGCTAGAAAATATTGAATTACATATACAATAGAATTCTGAAGCATTTAAAGGGAGTCAATTGCTTGCTTATTGACTAAGCAAGCAATTTCTGTATCACTTTATTTTATCATAGGATTATTTTTTTCATGGGATCTTTATTCTGAATGGTTAAAGATCCTATGAAAAATCCAGTCTGGTCGATAATGCACGATTATACATAGAATATCTGTTTCAATAAGATATTGGAATTTTAAATATTTACATAGACAGAAAACGCGCCCTTAAATATTGACAAAAGAAATCAAGAAATATTGCTAAAAAGCAATGAATCGATTCGGAGCTGTATAGCAATAGAGCGATACTGTACAAAACAGTGAGACTTATAATACAGTGAAAACAAAAAGTACATATGGAAACAATTCCTTACGTTTTGTAGTGAGAGAAACTAAGTACTAACTAAATCAATTTCCACTGGTTAAAGATTGGTTAAAACGATAGTGAATGTTACTGCAAAATAAGTGCAAGAAAATTAGATGAAGGAATTCAATATAATAATTGAGCCTATTTCCAGTCCAATATTTTCAACGGCACGAAACGCGCGAAATTCGAAACCAAGGGACCGTCAAATCTCAGCGGATAAGAGCATCAGCATTATGATAGCAAGCAAGATTAGTGTATCAGCACTTAAACCAAATGTATGAAGCAATGATCCACTTAGTAAATTTATTTTAAACTGGATGTGTACTATTGTAATATTTTTTAAGCAAACCATCAATTTTGATTGAAGCCATCTCTGCATATAAAATTTTTAGGTTAAGAAATGACGCATTAAAAACTTCTGATGAAAAAGAATATAGGGTTTGGTTTTTTACCCCCATGTAACAATATCTCAGGTTTACAAAAACTGCCACAAACTGTTGTTTTATTAGCGACAGTTCCATAGTGGAAGAAATAAATACAAACTATTTTTACCCCAACTTTAGAGGGCTGTAACATAAAGGGGGAGGTGTGTTGGAAAAGAAATTCTAAAACACCCTCTGTTTAGCTACATAATCAAAATTAATTAGTGTTCTTGTGAATTTCGTATAACTTAAAGAACTGCTACTTGCGACGCTCCTGAAGTTACCCAAACTACAAACGGTTGTCATTCTGCACCCAAACTTACTTACCTGTAACTTCACTAAATAGCGACAATTTTACATAAAGGAGAATAATTGTACATTGAAAAGTCTATGTAACTAATTTCTATATACAACAGACATTATTTCATGGCAGGATAACTTCAAATGACAACAATACAATCCACAAGAAAAGACATATTAAATTTCAACTGTTTGTAGTCAACAATATGTATAAACAACTGGTCCTCCTGACATTACGCCATGTTAACCAGGCAAATTATGTAATGTTTATTTGCAAACGCGGGTGTAAATATTATGATTTTGTTTTCCAAACGTTTAATTAGAACGAAACAATAAAACCAGTATTGTTTGCTCATAAACACTAGTTTCCAATAAAACTTATTAAATAATATATACATTAGCAGAAACATTAATGAAGTTATTATCTTATATATTCAGGGAATATACTGAGCATAATATTCTGAGCACTCTTTTGTCACTTAGGGAGACGTTCATTAATATCCTTAGCAACGAAAGGAGTATATTCAGAGAATATGCTGAGTATATTTTATACTAGCTGTTACCCGCGACTTCATACGCGCGACAGGTAGCCTTTGTGATATTAAGTTGTAGGAAGGGGAAGCGGTGGGTGGCGCCTTTCAGTGCGGCGCGCGGCGGGGGCGTGGAGCGTGTGGGGCGCGCGCGGTTCTGGACACTGCTACTTTAGTTTATTTTATTATTACTTCTGGATAGGAACTTCTGGAACCTTTGATGTAACTGTAACACTCGGAGTAGTTTCCACAAACACCAAAACACTTTCACTTCGCTCGACGCGCGTTTCGCCAACCAAGTTGGCATCATCCGGAGACGATTAAAACTAATCTTAAATTACAAAATCTACCATATTTATACTATTTTTTTTTTTAAGAATGGGTTACGTGTGTCTAACCCTACTGTACCTAGATTGTATTGTCTACCAAAAATTCATAAGCCAGGGAAGTCGGTGCGTCCAATAGTATCGTCTATTGGATCTCCGACTTACCACTTATCAAAATGGTTGACTAAGGAATTTGAAAGTTTGCCCATTACACAGCCTAGTTTTTCAATTAAAAATTCGAATGATTTCATTAATAAGGTCAAGAATATTCAATTGCAAGAGGGTGAAATTTTGATTTCCTTTGATGTTTGATGTTTGTTCATTATTTCCTAGTGTACCAATTCCGCTGACCTTGGACTATCTTGAGGATTTACTCGAATTAAACAACTATAGAAGAGAAGTAATAGAAGAATATATAAACCTTACAAAACTTTGTATGAAACAAAATTGCTTCCGTTTCAATGATAAGTTTTATGAACAACATGAAGGAACCGCAATGGGTAACTGTTTATCGCCTTTCATTGCTCATGTCTTCATGAGTCGTTTTGAAACTGAAGCAAAAGAAGACTTCGAGTATTTTCCTAGGATTTGGCTTAGGTATGTGGATGACATTTTTGCCGTGTTTGACACTAAGATTGCGGATGTAGAAAACTTCTTTTCCAAATTAAATAGTCGTTTCACTTCTGTAAAGTTTACATATGAACTAGGAAGTAATGGAAAACATACATACATTACATACATACTTACAATACGTTTTTAGATGTATTAGTAATTAAAAATAGTGATAATAGGTTAGAATTTGATATATATAGAAAAGATACCAGTACGATCAGATATATCCCTAATGACTCTCACCACTGCTATCATAACATAAAATGGCAAGTTTCAATTTTCTTGTCCATCGTTTACTAAGTTTCCCTCTCAGTAATGAGAGATTTGAAAAAGAAAAAGTATTAATTAAAGATATAGCTGTGAGTAATGGTTATCCTAGAGATATAGTTGAAAAACTAATTAGGAAGCGTAAATTTAAAGACACACTTCGTAATTCTACGACCTTTCAAAAGGACATAGAGGGTCCAAAATATGTATCCATCCCGTACGAACCCCGGTTTACTCATGGTTTGAGTAAGGTTTTCAAAAACGTGGGTATAACAGCGATCCATTCGTCGAGCAACAAATTACAACAACTTTTAGACAATCCAAAGGATAAAATTGTTCCAAATGAAAGGTCTGGGATTTACGAAATTAGTTGTAATGATTGTGATCGAAAATATATTGGACAAACGAGACGGTCAATTAACACCAGATTTAAAGAACATATGGCTCATCTAAAATATGGAAGAACAGATAAGTCTAGTGTTGCACAACATGCTTTTGACAACAATCATAGAATAGATATTAGTAATTTAAGATTAGTTAGAAATGTGACCAATAATAGACAGTTGGATGCATTTGAGAGCATAGAAATTGTAAAGTGTAATAGTAGTATGAATAGCGACAAGGGACCTATCCCGTATAGCCCGCTTTACGCGTTGCTTAGCAACCGATGATTGAAGCGTGATTAGTCACGCGTAAATTTGACGGTGATATCATACCGTAGCCCGCTTTACGCGTTGCTTAGCAACCGATCATTGAAGCGTGATTAGTCACGCGTAAATTTCACGGTGATATCATTAGTGACGTCACCGGAAAAATAGTATAAATATGGTAGATTTTGTAATTTAAGATTAGTTTTAATCGTCTCCGGATGATGCCAACTTGGTTGGCGAAACGCGCGTCGAGCGAAGTGAAAGTGTTTTGGTGTTTGTGGAAACTACTCCGAGTGTTATTATTACTTGAAGGATGTAGAAATACTTGGGAGATTCACGTTAATCATTAATTATTTATTCGTGTTTATATTGAATGTAGACTTCCCCATTTGAATCGGATTTTGTTCACAATTTCAAGAATTTTTTTTTGCTCATTGTGACATACTTATAACATCAGCTATCTACCAGCGGTTCAGATGTCTCGAAGATTAGCCGGAGCAAACACACAGGTAGACAGACAAAAAAATTTAAAACTTTTTTTTACCGTATATACTTTCGTTATATTTACATTACTATCAGACACTTCAATTTTATTTATTTGTATATATTTTGTCCACAATTTCTTAGATTTTAATTTTTTGCCCGGAACCCTGATTTTTTTCTAAAATAAAAAGTAGCCTAAGTTACCCCTTATAAACTCCCGCCAAAATCGGTCCAGCCGTTTCGGAGATTAGCCGGAACAAGCAGACAGACAGACAGACTTTTGTCTGCCTGTCTGTCTGTTAAAATAAAAATGTTAAATGTTAAAATAAAATTAGCCTAAATTACTCCTTATTAGCTACAGGTCAGTGAAAATTTCGTCAAAAACGGTCCACCTGTTTCGGAGATCGTTTCGGAGATCGAGAAGTACCATATATAAAGGGTATTAGAGGGAAATTGAATCTGGTAGGTACTAGATGTGCGGACAGGACCGACTTATCTTCAATTTCCGTCCTATGTATTTGCAGTGGCATTGAGATATGTAGAGTAGTTGAAAGCATGCATAGGAGTGCGTTACTGGAATTTATAGTCGGCTCGATGAAATATCTACGGTTGCGCGCTGGTGTAAAGAGAATAAACAGACTGGTCTTCTGCGTCGTAAATCATTTCTTTGTGGACGCGCCGCGTGCTCATTGAATATTTATTACTGCAGTACGTAAATACCGATTTAAAACATTTACTACTTAATGATAAGATATTATAATTATTTCCTAATTTGCCATGGCTTTCGGAATCGGTTATTTAGAAAATGTCGAAACAACCTTTGAGTTTAAAAATTAAGATTTACATGTACGAAGTCAACATATTATTTTAAATATACGTTTGAAATGCGAACATCCGGAACAATGTGGGAGAGAAATAATACGGCATATTAACGAATTAACTAAAATATCACAATCAATAATTTATTTTTTAATTGAAAAACGATATGTTATATCGTTTCACGGTGCAAAGAGGAAACGAAAAATGTGAAATTAAAAAATATTGGTGATTCTACCAGATATGTAGTACGGCGTACAATTTATAATATGTAAAAAGAAAATATAGTTCCTACTGTAACAAAATGGTAAAGTGCAGGTCATAATTCTGTTCGGAAAGGGAATAGCGACCCAAGAAGTCCTTTGTTTATTATTCAGATAATTCTAAGAAGGTCCGCATTAAATGAGTAATTCATCTTGTATAACACTCGGAGTAGTTTCCACAAACACCAAAACACCTTCACTTCGCTCGACGCGCTTTTCGCCAACCAAGTTGGCATCATGTTGGCATCATGATGCCAACTTGGTTGGCGAAACGCGCGTCGAGCGAAGTGAAGGTGTTTTGGTGTTTGTGGAAACTACTCCGAGTGTTACAGTTACATCAAAGGTTCCACCCCTATCCAGTAGTCATCTTGTATAGTGTGTTTTCTTAAAATGAGTAATTCATCTTGTATAGTGTGTGTTCATTTTCGTAAATGCATAACTTCGTAATCGCAAACAGATGTGTAACTACCGAAAAAGTAAAATATCTCAAATCAATTGTAAAATTAACATGGTGTATCCATAAAAGGGACACGAAAAGATTCGACCATAAATAATAGTTGTCCGTTAGAAGCGTCAGTTAATTTATGTTTCCGGGTATGGGAAAAATGGCCAAACAGCTAACTAATTAATGCAGAAAGAGTAATCTCAGAAAGGTCATGTAAAATGTTTAGTTTCTATTTTGCAACCAGATGTCGTTAGCGTACGGAAATAGTTTCCTGAGATCATGTAAGGGGTAAAGTAGGTCCCGTAGGATTGGTGGAGGTTTCACCCCCAGTAAGTGGTATTACTTAAAGGGGATGAAAGATCGACTTTGGTCCCGCCCAGCGAGGACTGGAGCAACAATCTTAGCCAAAATTATGCAGTTTCCGGCAGGTTTTCAGATAGTTAATTCGGGTTTAAAATCAAATAGTTTAATAAGCGGAAAGTCACTCAAATTTGTTCTATTAGAGCCAGGTCTACTTAACCCTAGCGATTAGCTTTGTTTTCATATGAATAGATTTATTATTTGCGCGACGCATCTGGTTGTGTCCAAATTTATAGTTTGTTTAATGTAAATGTTTTATTGTCAGCGTAATTTATTCTGTTAAATATTAAATATATATCTTGGTTTGAAGTTATTTGAATTAGTCTCTTGACCAACGAAATTCAATATTATCCGACAAAGTTAGTTCGTGAATCTTAGTGATGATGTGAGGCTTTAGCCATACAGGATTAACATCGACATCATGAGAGCATATGAGGTAAGCTAAATCTCCATGTATCAATATTAAGATTTCCCCTTCTAACTTTAAAGCATACGCGACGAACCCAGGACTATGAGATCTTGTGTGTATATATTTATGTATGTATACATATTTTTGCAAACCCCGACGCCCCCTTTCATTTTAACATCGGTCAATCTGGTAAAAACCCCAGTGGTTACACTACTTTACAAATGATTCTAGAAAAATTAAGCGATTTTCCTGAGCGATTATAATTATAGGTCTTTAGACACACTATGAAATGTTTTATTACAATGCGGTTTTAAACATAAAAAACTTGATAGTGGTATGGTAGTTATTGAATCACGGCGTATAGTTGCACTTCGGGTAGATAATTTGACAAAAATCACAGAATATCGCCAACTAAACAGGCATATTATAGTGTATCTATGTTGTTCAGTATGATTGGGTAGACAGTTCACACATTTTTTTTAAATACTTCGTGTTCTAGAGGAAAACGCGTTTTCATACTTCATGCGGGAACGTTTCACGTTTCACGTTGCATACCGGAACGTTTAACGTTTCCTGGTAAAAATATGTAGCTAATCATATATCGATCATCGCGTTAATAATGATGGATTTGATTGGAAAAATGGTTTAAAACACCTGTAGAACTGTATTCTTGGATGCATATTTTTGAAATGTATTGTAGTAAAAACTCATCAAATGGGGTGGCAATTAAAATAGGTCAAGGTATAAAATGGTCAAGGAATTTGGAATTTATGAAAAATGACAAAATATAAAAAAAAATTATAGAAAAAGAAATTTTTAATACGGTCAAAAAAATTTGTACAAATTGTTTTTCTTGCATTTCCCTCTAGAATCTTTCGTTGACTTGACTAATATAATATTACTGTACTAATAATATAACATTAATGCTTATAAAAATAAATTAAAAAAATAGGAAACGTATTGATATCATATGTCAAATGGCCAAAAAGTTTAAATGTTTATTTGGGTTTTATTTTCTTCAATTCCAAATTAGTGAAATCTCATATTTCTATGTCCCTGTTAGTATCATACGGTTTGCGATGAATTTAACTTCATTTCACTAATAATAAGTATACTTGAGCTAATTTATGAACTAATTTTCTTGCGACGTATGTGCATAATTCTGCATAATTTTCTTCAGACAATGTCCATTAGTCAGTTAATAAATTCTCGATGGAAGTGGCACTTGGTCCCATATGATACTGAAGATAACTAATAATCCTTCAAGATGGGGTAATTAATCTATGCCCCAGTCAACAATATCATCCAATTTAATGCGAAACTACGGTACTCTGTTAAAGTCGAATTAAAATGTGTCAAGCGGCCCAAATAAGTACGCACAGGTTTTACTTCCATGTACCTTTTGTTGTGGTATGGGACCCCTAAAAGTTACATAGGTTATACGGAATAGCACAATAAAGCATTTACAAACACCTCCCAGACTTTAGACAATTAATCAATTTCTACATACATTTACGAGATACAACTACAAGTATTGGTTTATAAATTATTAAATAATAAAATGTGATTAACATAAATAATAAAATAATTTAGTATAGTAGACAATTTTGCGGAAAATCATAAATTTTACAGTCATAATATCGCATTGTATTTAGTATTTACATTATCCCACATCTCGATCCTCTGCCGATTCAAAAATGTAGTTGACATGAGTTTTACTGATTTTTTGTATTCTGAAAACAGATATTAAAAATCCTAAAATATAAAAAAGAGAAAATAAAAGAGTATGCTTTTAATGGAATACCCCGTATATTTTGAAACAAAGAAATCCTTAATTTTATGTACCTACCGATTCAAAAGTATATAATACCATTCCCATTTTTTTTATTGCTTAAAAATGTTCTATCATACTGAAAAATAAGATGCAAGATATGACGCCTTATATCCCAGCCGTGTCCCAGATATTTTTTCTCTGATGGTATGTTCTTTCAAAAGATTAATGTATCTCCCTTGTATTCCAATTTTTTATATTCTACTGCTTCCTTTTCAAAAAAATAATTCCTTGTGCTTAAAAGTAAAAATAATCGTCACTAATCCAAATTTTACGTTTTCTCGGTGTTTCAAGACCCCGAGAAATATTTAGAAACAAACCAGAAGTTTTTAGAAACATTTTGTTGTTGTCTGTCACGAATCGATGGAACCATTTCCTTCTTCCATACCACTCGATCAAAGCAAATGAAACTGTTCAAATATTACTTATATCTCAAGAACGAAGAAAACTTTATACCCCAGTTATACGGGGTGATGCTAAAATATTTTTTTCGATATCTAATGCTATCTACGTATTTATGTGGTTGGTTGAGAGGTACGACTATACGAGGTCATGAGAGGTACGACTATAAGTCAAAATTTCGATTCCCACAAGCGCCGCTTGCTTTTTATTTTGTTTAACACATTGTTTTATATAAGGATGTAACATTTTTACTTGCATTTTCGTTATTTTAATAATACAGGAAGTTTCTAAATTGAGAGATTTTATCAGGTGAATTTTCAGAAAAAAAATTAAAGTGGGTCGTGTCATTCATATATTTTCTTTCTAACATCGCTTCCCCTCCAAGTCTCTCAAGCCTTTAAAGTTGGGGTAAAAAAAATTGTTTTTATGTATTTTTATGTATGTATATTATAAAATCACAGTTTACGACAGTTTCTGTATCCCTGAGATATTGTAACAAGCCACTTAAAATATTTGGTTTCAATTTAGAAACACCCTATGTATTATATACTCAGAGGGACAAAAATATGAAGTATTTAAAATGTATTTAATTTCTGGTGAAACACGTGTCACATTATTGTTAATTAACATAAGAAGAACACACGAATGTTATCAGAAATTATGAATATTACAAAAAAAAAGTTTGGGTGAAAATTCTTGACAACATTATTGCCGTCATGAAAATATGTATACAATTATCTCGTACTGCTCTCTAAATGCTACCCAACGTAGTATGACTTAAGAAGCTTTAGTTATTGTTATTAATGTAATCGTTGGTATATCTTTTTAAATAAAAGTTAATGGTGCAACTAATTTACCATCATAGCAGACCAAATGGTTTCTGTTATAAAAAATAAAGCTGATACAACCGTGCAATTCGCTGATTTTTTCTCAGATAACATTAAGAGCTAGATTGATGTATTAAATTACTTTCTAAATAGCTTCATCCTCGCTGGTTTTGGGGTCTTGGAAATAGAAAATCTAATATCACTAAGAGCAGAAACAACATCAGAATAGGCGTTATATATCAAGAAAACTGTAACATTCTCGAGATGTAAGGAAAATACAGATAGGAATAATTTAGAGACGTTGTATTGAAATAGTGGTTGTTATTTGAGTGTGCTGTCTTCCTATCAAATGAAATGTATAGTTTAGCAGCAGGCAAGATTTTTCTAACCGAATAAAATCAATATGCTTTAGAGTAAATTAGATATATTAGTATTTCCGATGCTTATAGGGAAAAACACTGGTAGAGTGCGCCACACGAGAGTTAAACAGCGGAAAAAATGCGGGATAAAAACGTCTCCACGTTCGCTATTAATAAATTAGTTCCAAATGTTCCTATATTATTTTTGTACTATAGTTACACAAAGAAGACTCTATTATGCTCTGAGCTTGACAAAAGCCGCTATAGCATAATTTGTTGCCCATTCTCCTCATACGGTCGTTGTCCAACTCTCGGGAGACGAAAATTATCTCTTAATATTCCATTATCTCGCGAAATATGATACTGAATTTAACTTTGTTCTTTAAGTGTTTAAATTTAAATAAACCTGATCTATAAATATTTTCTTTCTCCTTTTCCTGCTGAATTATTTAAAATGCCTAGCCCCAATCTCCAAAGTTATCAGTATCAGTATAAGTCCAAGCTGTAAAATTTTATTATACGATAAATTCAAAAGTACGAAAACAATGATTTCATTTTAACAAGAACGTAAATGCACATTACGAAAATTCGGAATTTGAAAAAATAAGTTTTGACATAAGGAATTTCCTCAGCACGTGTTTGACACTAGAATTATCGTGGGTGTATAAAAAATACAGTTCTAAACAGGCTATTATTTTTCCAAATCATGTAAAAATACATAACGAGAAACTACTAACGTCTTGAGTGATATATTTTTAATATAGGAAGAAATATATGCTTGCAGGGCGTTTGCACCCGCTCGAAGGTTAGAAACATCTTTTATTTTTTAACTTTTTAACTTATACATTATATAAGATGCCATTAGTGTCATGCAAGGATTATATATCCAGATTTTAATATCTGTATTAATACGAGTACGAAAATATTAATTTTTGTTGCTAGATTAATTATATTTTTGCATTCAAGAATGAAAGATTTTCATCAAAAATCGTTCAAAAAATACAAGATCATTTCAGAATCGAATATCAAACAACATTGTATTCCACAGCTCAAAACAGGAGAAAATGACATTTGAAAAAAAATTTCATTTACACCTAACTTATTTAACATATTATATTATATAATTTACAATAAGTATGTACAATAAAAATCTGCAATTTACTACAATTATTTTAATAGCTTTGTTTTGAAGCCAGTTTTTAATAGTTTTGGATTATGTCGACCAATCAAAACAAAAATTTTATCATGTGAGTTAAAATCTGCAATTTTGATTTGGACCAAAAATCCCAAACTGTTTCAAATTATCTGGCAAAACAGAGTTAATATCAATTTCTTGCATTAGTCTTTAGGGCATTAGTAACGATAGCAAAACCACATACAAGCGTTAGTAAATAAGCAACAATTCTATTAAGAAAATTTATTCAATAATTTTATCATTGGAATTGAATAAAAATATAAAACATTATATCTGTGAAGTATATTTAAAATGTGAAGTATCTGAAGCAGCGAAAAGTATTTTTTTTTTACTTATTCCTAGCAAATCGATGAGGCAATATGAAACTGCTTACAAAAACTTTATGGAATAGTATGACTCTAAGGAAACTCTTATGGTATGGCTAAGATATTGGCACAATATGAATATAAAATTAAGATATTGACAACGTCATAGTATATACAGGGCGAGTAAAAAGTATGGAAATAATTTGTAAACAAATTTCCCGTTACCTTGTAACAAAAACTGTCTTATAGGTAATTTTATTTTCATAGGTAACGCACATTTTGACATATACCGTTAATTTTCATTGGTAAGAACTGTGACATATAGTAATTTTTTTAAATTAGCACCTATATTTTTTTTAACAGATTTTGTTAGATTTAAGTCGTGAATCCAAATAAGTGTATTAAGTTTCTGCCACTGATATCAATTAGGGTTTCAATGATATTAATTTCTTAGCTTTTTATGCCAAGACGTTACATCAACAATGGTTAAACTACCTTAGAATTGGCATAAAGGTAAATGAATAACCTGATTGTTTTCGAGTGAAATTTAATAATAAATTTCCATACAGTGCGCAGTTTCCCCAAACCATACACAAAATATATCTAAAGAAAAACAAATCTTACAGATCTAAGCTCTTCTAGCAAATGATAATAGTTATGCACTATAGCTTAACAGAGTTTCATAAAATTCGAGTAATATATAGCACCCATATCAAGTGAAAAGCTGGTCATTTAATTGCTTTTTCGAAAAAAAAATTATTTCAAAAATGTGTTTTTGTCAAATTTTAAAACGGGACAATACTCTAAAATTAGAAAGAGAAAATAACAAAAATATAATTCCAAGTAAATTAGTAATAGCCGACAAAAATGTTGCATGTTGTTTTTTTACATAAAATACTGAAATTTGCGAATTTAAATATATAGCTTACTATTTAAATTTATCACTAGTTCACGTGTAGTCTAAGATACAAGTTTACTAATGATTATTGTGTTTTGATAATATTACACTGACATTTCTTCACTTGGATTCGAATTTAATTTCTTCTAGTTATAAAATTCCTGCAAATTTCGCCTGGCAGAACATTACTTCGAATATTAATCTTCCGCTCTTCAGTTAGTTATCGAACTAATTATCTACTTACTGTCTGGCCATTTCCGCTAAAAGCCCTGTTGAAAAATACCCCAATTCAATTAACGGGCTCGGTATCATTAGTAAAATTAATGAGTTTATCTGGCTCTCCAATTCTATCGGTCAGCGATATTAAATACGTCTCTGACCCCACGGAAACCACTCTGCGAAAATGAAAGTCTGTAATATTTAGTTCAGCAGATGGTGTAGGTAGCATCTCGGAGAATAAATCCCAGAAAATGTATGTATAGATCGACAACGAATTTGAACCCTCCTTTAGTTTTTCCTGACCAAGCAGTATACCTAAGGAAAGTAATATTTATGCTGCAAGCTGACATAATGCAAAGATGTGAAGGAAAGAAAAGTATGAGGTGCTCTGACGTATGTGGCCGCACACATATATAAGCGGCCATCATTCAAAATTGTGAAAAATAACGGCGTAGATGCGTTTTGCCTGGCCGGCTGAGATTTATTGTGGTTCCTAGTAGGTATAGTCTGGTGATTTATGAATTTTCAATAGTATATTTCGAATGGGATCATAAAACTCATCTGTGATTGATGATGCTGAATGTGTAACTGGAATATACTTATATTTAAGGAAAACGCTTTTAGTATATGGATATAAATGACCAAGGCGAATTTAATTTCTGCTTATGTGAATGCTAATTTATTTGGGGTCGGTTTCAGGTGAATTATTGCTGCATATGTAGCAGTTGCATCATCGCCAAGTAGTATGTATATATATATATATATATATATATATATATATATATATATATATATATATATATATATATATATATATATATATATATATATATATATATATATATATATTTCAACTTGCATATCCAGTCTTTGTTAACTGAGGACGGTTTAGGTATTATACAGGGCTAACTAAAAGGTTGTTATATAACCCTAATTTTAAAACACTGTGGAATAATTTCGTAACCAAATTCTTTAAAAATACCAATTTTTGTTAAGAACCATTCCTTTCCTACATTTTGTTTTTTGGTCCATGTCTTTAGATGCATTGTTTCAAAATTATCGCACTATAGAGAAATCAATTGAAAGAACTTTCAGGGTGAGTAGAAAAATTTTTTAATTAACAAGAAAACAAAGGAAAACAAAGAAATAAAATTATGTGAGCTGATCCGTAGTAGGTTGTGTTGCCACCTCTAGCTCGGATTGCAGCCTGAATCCGCCGTGGCATACTTCTAATGAGGTTTTGAATGACGGGTTAAGGAATATTATCCCACTCATGAAGAGTAACCTGTTCCAGCTGTTGAAGGGCTGGTAGACATCGTCTCACTGCTCTCTTAATGATGTCACATAGGTGTTCGATTGGATTTAAATCTGGGCTTCGTGCTGGCCAGTTCATAACATCAATATGGACTTCATTCAAGTACTCAACACAAATTCTTGCTACATGTGGTCTTGCATTATCTTGCATGAATATGAAATCAGGACCAATAAATGGAGCATAGGGCATTACATGCTCCTGGAAAATGTTCTCTACGTAGTATTCCGCATTCATTGCCCTTGCATGAATAGGGACTCCGTACGGCCATCGAAAGAAATACCCGCCCAAAACATTTTGGAGCCACGACCAAAGGGTTCGTTTAGAACGAAATTTAAGGCAGCTTCCCTTTCCCCTTGTCTTCTATACACACGTTGCCGCCCATCACAAGATTTTAGGCTTATTCTTGTTTCATCGGAGGATAGGACTTTTCTGCAGTCATCGATAGTCCAATTTTCATGTGCTCGTGCAAATCGTAATCGAGCTACCTTCTGAGCCCTGGTAAGTTCTGGTGCCCTTATGGGCCTTCTACTGATCAAACCTGCCTCCCGTAGTCTTCTCCTTACAGTAAGAGCAGAAACTTGAACATTTCTAACCATCTCAAGTTCACTCTTCAATTGTGAACTTGTTACTGTCCGATTTCTTAAAGCATTTTGGCGGAGAAAATGGTCATCCCTAACATTCGTCGCCCTTTTTCTACCCTGCCGATGTCTCCTGGAGTGAGAACCAGTTGCCCTGTGACGTTCTAACATTCGACTTATTGTCGAATGGTTAACACCCAGAATTCGAGAGACATATCGCATACTTCTACCCGCTTCAACCAAAGTTTGCGCTCTTACACATTCCAATGCTGTCAAATGTCTCACACGATTCATTATTTTAAATTGCTGAATATTCCTCAACACCGTATTGTTTTTAAAAATGTGTCAAATAAGATTGCATACACCCAATCATTGTTTTTTGGTTGACATACGCCGCCTACGTTTTACATATCACTTGTAACAGCAGAGTAAATTAACAGTAAACTGTTGGTAACAAATTCATTTTGCTCTTAAAAATGAACCAATGTATCTAAAGACATGGACCAAAAAACAAAATGTAGGAAAGGAATGGTTCTTAACAAAAATTGATATTTTTAAAGAATTTGGTTACGAAATTATTCCACCGAGTGTTTTAAAATTAGGGTTATATAACAACATTTTAGTTAGCCCTGTATAATACCTAAACCGTCCTCAGTTAAAAAAGTTATGAGACCTCAAATTTTAACAAATATTAACGTGGTGCGATAATTTTTGAACAGCAGTATATATATATATATATATATATATATATATATATATATATATATATATATATATATATATATATATATATATATATATATATATATATATATATATATATATATATATATATATATACCTATATTAACAATGTTCTGGTTTCTTTATAATGTCAATTTTAAAATTATCTCATTTTATCATCACGCACTAAATTTAACTTTTCGTATTCTGAAATATTTTTTTATCCAAAACACAACTTGCAACAAAAAAAATTATAATTAAAAAGTAAAATGACATTTATTTGACAATATTCCTTAATGGTAATTAAAGTGTCGATTTTAGTCATTAAAAATTTTTAAAATAGTTTAGCAAAATAATACAATTGCTTTTAAAACTTCTCTATTTTACTCCCTTTGAGGGGTAATATTTAAAAAATTTAAACCTAAAGGCACTGTTGGCCAGGATAAAATACCTTTTTTCCCCTTAGATATTGTAGATATTGCGTATGTCTTCTCTCTAAATCACTCACCATAATTTTTAATATTTCTATTAATACGTATACTTATCCATCCTCCTGAAAACTCTATAATAATACATATATTTAAGAAAGGTGAAAAAAATAACCATCATTATTAACGTTGCTAAGTGTCTTGAAATGCTGCTACATGAGTTTCTTTACTTTCATATCAAAAATAAAATCATACCACAACAGCACGGTTGATGAACGTTTAACCATTACAATTTTAAAAAGACGGACTGGACAAAAGGTAGGGTTCTTCATGTTCGGGACCAGCCAGTTACTATCGGCCATTTTTTTCTCCGGCCTGGGCCGTTTCATTGAAGACGGGATTATATTCTACTCTTCCTAAAAAGTAGGATTTTTGAAAATCAGTTATTTTAAAAAATATGTAATTACGTTAGCTACCTCTTTTAATCCCAGAATTATCCATTTTCTCTTTAAAAGCGCCCGAGTCCCGCCAGAGTGTCTTCGTCTCATAATAAAACCATTGCGTAATAATCTTCCAATTTTAATGAACCAGAGATCGATTTCCTTTTATTGGCGCACATCTGCAAATTCCTTCGTTGCGCGTTACGAGCTTCCCTACTAGACTTAAAGATAATATATTTAAAGTCTAAAGATAAAATTATTTTCCACGTCATAAAATACATCTCTTGCATTTTTTTTGCAACGGTGTTTCACATTGTCCTCACAACTAGTTCTTTGTAATTTTCACCGTTTTCTTTCTTCATATTCCACGCCCAATCTTTCAGGATTAGGTTTAGTTGCTCTAAACTTGTAGTTTCCAAAAGCTCGTATTTCTTTGCCTTTGAATTTCGTAAACTGTTTCCATATTGACGTATGGGTTTTAATGGTTTTGTACGGTACATTTTTCTCAATCGCCAGATCAATATTAATCATAGAATCACTTCCAAAGCGACTCATTTTCACTACATAAGCGGACTAGCAGTGTTTAAAAACAATATTACAAAATTTATATTGACAATAAAATCAGAAAAATAGTTTAGCGTCATTTTCTGATGTCCTAGGAGACCATAATTACTTTCAAAGGTATTGTAATTTTTGGTGACAACAGCTGTCAAGGTTTGCCGCGGGTAAACTAGAAAAAACTGCTTACAGGTGCTGTCATACAGTTTTTCCATCTAGAAACCATTTGTAATTAAAAATTATGCGTTTGTGATTGGTGGAAATTAAGATGAGGGAAATAGTGGCAAGTATAATTACTTTCGAGGCATTCATTTGACTTTTTAGAGAATCGTCGCATTAGTAATCAGTTAATTTTACTCAGAAATCTTATAACAAATGATATTGATTGTGATGATATATTCGCCCAACATTTTTTTTTGTTCCTCGTATATCTCCACGATAATCTGTTAGATTTTATTTCCCCACGCTTCGTATCAACATAATGAAGTCTTTGCTGCTTCAACAAATGTGCCATAATTATAAGTTATTGCAAAATAAATTTGTTTTGTTCAACTGCAATATGGCTTTGATACCAAATTTGAAATTGTAGATTGTTTTACCTATTATTTCTGTATTTTAATTTAATTTATATTATCATATATTGTCAATATGAAAATGTGTATTTATGCTATTGTGATCTTTTTTGCTTTTATTGTATGCTTGTATCTGTTGATTTACTTGAAATTTATTTTATGTGCGGATGAATCAAAATTCTCAGCTGACCCAATTTTCCTAATCTCCATTATTGGTCGGACAAAGGCGATAACTCGCAAATGAACCCGAACCAGAACCTGAGACGCTTATTTGGTTATTCTATCTTATCTTATCTAATCTTCTCTGCAATCTTACATTTCTGAAACTGTCGCGAACATCAAGTCATTCCTAAATTCCTTCAAATCAAACATCATATATTCCAAATCCCGTTTCATTTCCGAAATTGTAGACAGAGTAAGCTCAGCTCTGCTCAGAGACTCTATACATAACACAAGATGCAACATCGGCACCCTTATATGCAATACCTACTCCCAGATCCACTCCTCCAGCATCCATCCAATACTTTTGGACACCTTTGACGGAATATCCTACGACAAAGACATATCATAACAATAGACTATCACAGATAAACACAAAATTTCTCAACTTATTGGAAAACAAAGACTTAACTGTAACTCCAGGATTTTCCCCTCAGGGCCGGTTAATTTTAAAATGTTATTGTATCAATATTTGGTATACAAATTTTTATATTCTAATCTTTTAGTTCATTAGCTGTTGGCTAAATCACCTTTACCGGGCAATGAAAAATCGGCCCTCCGTGATCCTGCTCTTCAAGCTTTAGCCAAAAGTTGCAATTTCGTTATCACTCCCATGTCTATTTCAACCGAAAACATAATCAAGTGGAAAATTATCCCACCTTCCAACTCATCAATCTCTATTTAGATATATACACTGATTTAGAATACTTAATATTATATCGGAACTAATTGCTTTGTATGGAACTGGAACTGTATATGATAATTCCTTTATCAGCTTTATGTCGATTTTTATTTTATATATTAGGACATTGTCACTTAATAAAGATTGATTGACTCACATAATAATTCACTTTAAATAAAAAATGGAAATTAAATTATAAAAACCTTACTAAATAATACCTAAGACTGGGTTGTGACTGAGTAATTGATTGCATTTACTCTGTAGCAGATTAATATCAAAACTGACGTTTTAATTTGTTAGCAATCTTATCAGCATAGATCTTAATTTAGCGCAACCAGAGGAATAAATCCTCCATGCTGGCATGATTAATTTTTTTAAGCTGGATCCCTTCAAAATTGAATCCTGTAAAATTAATTAAAGACGTATCCCAACACCAAGAGGACCACTGTATCGTGTTAAGAAACCCTAAGGAAGGATTAATTCCCTAAATTTTTAATCGAGAAATGTTCCCAAGGGTAAAAGTAGATTGGATTAAAAATGTATTGAGTTTACGTCAGTTTTGTTGTAAACAAGTAATAGAGAAACTCGTGCTGTCTAAAATAGTTTATTCGTTTATTATTCAGTGTATTATTGTTTCAAGCGGTAAAAAATTTTAATACTAAAATTTATATTTATTTGGTCTTACCAAACGTATACCTCCAATATAGGTTCATTTGTGCTATAATTGATGCTAATAGTAAGTGATTAATAGTTTGTAAAAACAATGGCGAGAGTGTATTTTAAACTTTACAGCTCATGTAAAAACTTGAGACAATCATATATATGTAAATATGTCCAATCATAAATTATACAATAAACATAAACAGAAAAAAATATATTGTTTTGCCATTTGGAGATTATACCCCAAAGTAACTCTTTTTAAAATAAAAAAAGTTGTAAACTGTAAAGTGGTCGCTGCACCCCCAAAACCCACCCCAAACGTGCACTCTGGCGTTTTTTTGTGTTTTTCCTGAAAACGGTCGATCTCGCAGAAAATTTTATACTTACTAAAAACATTCCTTATGAAATTCTCTACAAACAAGCTTACACGCGATTCCGATGGGTCCAGTAGTTTTCAAGTTATGAGCAATCAAATAGAGGAGGCTGCGGAAAGCTCATCGACCCCTTAGTATTGGCTGGATATAAAGCTATAAGGTATTCTACGATCACAGATCACATGACAATTGAAATTTTTTATCTGATTTTGCAGCAAGATGGCTAAATCATCTTGAGCTTATTTTCACACCACTCTTGAGGTAGAGCGTCTGGCGCGTTTTTTTATTGGTTTCCACTAAGCAGATATCTCGTATAGACTGTCGTCCCCAGTGCCTGCTTCCGTTATGAAACGTAATCCCGCTTTTGCACAGCCGCATATTAATGATGTGGTCATTTCTTATAACCTCAAGTTATTATTGATAAAATTGGACATGAAGGTGGTGGCGTCCTTGTAGATAGGTGAGATGGTATTGTTGAATTCCTTCCAGCCCCACAGATCCGGTTGTAAAAATTTCTCTCGCCATGTTTGCACTTGAAAGTAAGTACGACGGAACTGCCGATGTGCTGGAACTTGGATAATATATCAATACTGTTTGTTTGACCAACGAATTTATTGGAATAAATTTATTTCTACTCATTTAGGCAGCCTTCCAATGATCTAGCTTTGTAGAGTGCTAGGATGAACAGTTCTCCAACATTATTAATTTCTTCGTAAGTAGACTCAGCGTTATTAAAAACGTCTACGGCGTTGTCGAGGTACAAGTTTTCAACAACAGTTATATAAGCTGTAGTAACCTGTTTTTTATATAAGCCTCTTTTAATGGCATAGTGCACCTCAGTCAAATTTCCTACAGAATAATTTTTACAGTTCCGGGTTCCCTGAGTTTTTTTGTAATTTCTTACTATAGTTAATTAGTCGGCACCTCTAACAAACAGAATCGACTACGAAACACGCAACAAAAATAAACAGTAAGAAAAACACATCAGATAAAAAAGAGCGCGCGCACACGTGTCAAAGCAGCCTTAGGATGTCAAAATAGCCCCGGTTGCCTGTATCAATATTTCTTTTTTTTACCAATAATATATTATTAGCATAGACATGTACAGTTATTTATTTATTTATGTTATTATTAATCATTATTTCCTTTATATAGCCTTTCAATTTATATAGCATCGTGTACCTTGTCCTTATGTATGTTAGGCACCTGTTGAAATTAAAGGTATTATTATTAATATGATTAATATGAGTCCAGTGTGTCCATCATTCTTAGGCGAGATTGCGAGTTCAATGCCTATATTTCTTGGGCGCGAGTCCCAACTCCGGAAAATGGGAATGGTAATTTTCTTTCCAGATGAAATTAAATAATAATTGGCTACGTAATATTTTTGGTAACTTTTTATTGTGTAGTTTCCATCACATTGCACTCCATTTGAACCACAAAGTGATACACAAGTACGACTCCAGCTTCGAAGTAAGTGGGGCATCTCTGCTGGCGAAGGAAGTGATTGATTTGTTTCCATATGAGCAAGCAACCTACATTGAACAGGGTTGGCATGAGCATACCACGCTGACCGAATACGAATCTGGCATGACAGCCAGTTCGTAATTGTTCGCAAATGCGTTTGATATCTGAGCGGAATAAGAACCGCACACATCACGTGTCAACCCACTTACTGATGTTCTCCATTTACTGGTTGAGTGTAAATGCGTTTTGTTACTGACACGTAGAGGAGTTTCATGTAAACCGAACCTGAATAAGAATATTTTACTGGCAAATTAATATAATACTAGCTGACCCGACAGATGTTGTTCTGTCTTAGCTATGAATATTCGATTCAAACTGGAATAAATAAAAAAAAATATTTCAAAAACATATTACCCTCCCAGAGTACATCCAACAGCGATTAAAGTGGACAATAGAAGTTTGCTTAAGCTTATTCAGCTTAATGAAATAAAAAAAATAAAATTAGTAAGTTCGGCGGATACCGTAGTCACTAATTAACTGTGGATGCCACTCACTGTTCGCAACCAAGTCAGATAGTTCCCAATTATCCTGGGTATCGAACCTATTCTCGGCACTTTCTGTATTTTTGGGTGAAAGAAAAATAAGAAACACAGTATACTAGTAACTAAGTTTAATTTAAAAATTTAGACTAAAAATTGTATCAAAGGTTATACAAAAATTTGATGGAAATTAAAGTGAAGTCAAATTACATACAAGATTGCATACAAATCAAATTGTATATTTATATGGACCGTAATTTAGAACTAAATCCCAAAATGTAGTATTGTACACATATCTTTCAAAACACACATATAAACACATATGTTTTATCAAACGAACATCATATACCTCTAGGTACTTAGTATTATGTCGATGTCAAAGTGTACTATGACCTTCCCACAACCAAGATTAACAAGAAATAGGACTATACCTACGTAAACATATTATCAAAATATAGAAAATATACAGGTAAATACATATTCAATATAGATTTGGAAATAAACATATCATACTATCTAAGTATCGGCATCCTTCATTGATTTTCTTATTAAATTCCATATAGTGGGATTTTATATAAATCAAACAAATGAAACTTAAAGAAATCATAAAGAAAAACAAATAAAACAGGAATGGGAAAAAAATAAAATTGACGGATAACTATATAAAATGTGGACATTTAATTATTTGTATAATAAGATATTAACTATTTTTTTAATTTTTTGGGAGAGTTTTCAAATATATTAATTGCTAAACAAAATGAGTTTACAATATTGCACATTCTGACGACAGGCGAGTTTTCTCTGTTTTGTTCGATAAGTATACCAAAATAAAATATTCCTAGGTCTTACTCTCTGTGGATTATAATAATTTAATCGTGATGAAATTTCGAGAGAACAAGACACTAGAAATTTTTCTTCTCATTGATAATTTTAATATACTAAATTCAGTTCTTATTAAGTAGTAGTCATTGTAATTCGGTTATTTTTTATGTTTTTTGTAGTATAGGTATGACAGAAATTTGTTTAGGATGATTTCAACAAGTTTCGAATGTCGATCAACACTCCCAGGGTCCAAATTTGTGATGAAAATTTCAATTTAGACCTTACAAAAGTTACAAAAGAATAATACAACAATTTTGTAGTTTCCACAGAAAAATGTTTTGTATTTCGCATAATAAAACCCAAATTTTTGTATGTCTTTGTTACCATATTCTCAATATGTTCTAAAAAATTAAGATCCCTTCGCTTTGTCATTTGAGTCAATTGTACATTATTTATTTTATATATATATATAATAAGGGATTCTCTTTTAGTGAGCAAGTCATGATCGTACATTTTGTATCGTTCAAAGGTAGCTTATTACTTTCGCTTCATGAGAAAATACTGTGAAAATACTGACATCGTCTTGTAATAGTTGCACATCATTCTTAATTTCAACCTCCTCTCTATATAGCTTAATGTCGTTTGCATACATTAAATATTTTGCATACTTTAAATGCCTGTCGTTAACAAATAACTCAAAAAGCAACGGTCTCAGATTACTTCCTTGAGGCACCCCAGTTTTAGTCAAATAACGTGCCGACAGAGTGGTCACATGTTTTATTTGCTGAGATCTAGATGTCAAATACGATATAAAAAACAGTAGAGAATTATTAGAGAATTTATAAGTTTGTAACTTACTTAACAAAATATAGTGATCCACTCTGTCAAAAGCTTTTGCAAAATCTAAATATATAATATCCGTGTGGCCACAATTGTCAATTCATCTTTAAATATCGTTAAATCATCTGTATATAACGTTAAATTACTAACTATTGATTTTTGTACTACAAAATCATGCTGGTATTCGGTAATTTTTTCCGTCATATATACGTACTTAACTATAATTTATTTGTTCAAATACCTTTGCTACTGCTGACAGTACAGATATGGGTCTATGATTTTTTATATTTTGTCTTACACCATTTCTTTCCATATGGCAGGAAATGAATTTGTTACCTCTAAATTAAAAATGATATAGAGAGGATGTTCAAGTAATTCACTCCACCCTTTGATAATATACGGTGGAATACCATCAGGACTAGGCGAATTTTTCGGTTTTAACTTTTTTAGGGTTAATGGAATATCTTCCAAAGCAATATTATTGAGATGCAAATATTCAGTGGTGTTATTATTATTAGTGTTTGCTTTAGATTAGTGTGTCATTATTATTAGTGTCATTATTATTAGTCCAGATATAATAGACTCTATTATATCTGTTATTACTTTCCAAATTCTATGACTTATAAATTAACGCAAATTAAAACAGCGGTAATAATGGATCTTGAGAAACAAGACGTCATTTCCGCAGCCAACTATTCTAGAATGGCACCCAGACGAATCTGCGCGGAAGATCCAAATCCAGTTAGATCAACTTACGGAAATTCAAGGTGAATCCAGAGAGTGTAAAATTGAATTCTTATATAAAAACAGTGATACTCAAGTTCTTAATATTTTTAACATTTTCATTATTGTAGTAATAGTTTTAATATTATTCTTTATTCTATATAAACTCTATAAATAATGTGTTGTAAGGAAGCCGACTTGTGAATATCAAGATGATAAAAACGATGCATTTCCTTAATTTTCAATCTTTGAGGGGCGCATTATATTCCTTGGAATTCCGTAGTCAGCATAAGATCAGAAAACCTTATAAATACGAATGTCTCGCTATGAAGATTGTTCAATTGCTCATTCGTCTCACTTTTTTCTGATAATAAATACAGATCCAGGACATTTGTGTACATACTATTATAACGAAAAGTAAAGATCCCAGGACTGAGTCCTCTGGAACTCCACTTTCCACTTCCACAAAATTCAATTCAATTCAAAGTTTATTTTCAGGAACAGCGCACTATTTTCTGAATGTAATGTATACTTCTAAATGAAATTGGAAACTAAGACAAAGGTGATTAGTGTCTTTTGAGTCTTAGTATTTTTTTAAATCTGCAAATAAAGCAGGTGTGGATTATTTTTGTTAATTTGAAGGTGTTAATTTTAGAGCTAAAGTTGTGATTGTTAATTTTAAATTATGGCCAAAAGAGAAGAATTCTGGTTTTTTAAAAATATGATTTTATACGAGTTTCTAAATATTTTCAAATTTTACCATTATAAAGAATACCACACTCAGAACAATCCAGCTTATATACCACCTTTTCCACCATGTTTGTTGATCTTACATGTAGGGTGATTTGGTAATCAATCTGCTCCTGCTATTTCTTTGGGCTACAATTTCACCACTAGTTAACTAAAAGAGGCTGATATTATAATATAGTAACTCCTGTACCTTATCTTAGTTTAGTGTAATGGAGAACGAAGAGAAGGGAAGAAGGAAAATTTCCTAAATTTTCTTTCGTTCGTAAAATATTCCTTAACTGTGCATCCCCACATTTATTCACTTTCCATCCTTTGGCTTTTTTTTGCGTGAATATGAATGCATAATTTAAGTAGTAATTTTCTTGTAACTCCTTCAATTACAAGAAGTTTTGCAAGAATATATAATATATTTCACTGTAAAAGTCTCGTGTTAATGAATCACTATTTCTATAAAACTTTCTTATAAATACCTATGTGAAATTATTATGATTTTACGGCTGAAATTTCAGAAGCTGCTTTAGTATTAGGTATATCGTGGACCATTATTTATGGTAATCATTATCATAAAGCGTTATGCAAATGAAATAGATCGCGTGTAATAATATGGTAAATAGATCATAAAGAGTCTCCTTTCGCAAGATTAAAACAAATATTTCAATTTTATGCGTGTCAGCCTCGTACATAATCATCAAATTCTCCAATCTATTGCTATAAAAATAAGAATAAAGCGGGGTCTTGGGACACCATCTAGTTTTATTCTTAGGAAATGATTTATATATCCGAGAGCGTCCCTTCATAATCATTAAAGCATATTCATCCTAACTGACACTGCTCCATGGGATTTTATTTATACACTCGCAAAACAACTTTATATTTTATCCGAATCTTGTGGCATCGGCAATAATAGAATAAAAGAAGTGATTTGAGACAGCAGAATTTTTCTCATTTTTATGTGATGTGACAAGTCTGAAAGCCCTATTATTGCATATAGCATAGAACACTCTATTTTAATATTTACGAAAGAAAAGCAGAATAACTAACAGCGAACCCGAATAAGCTATTAATATTTAAACTTCCTTTTTGCGACAATGTACACACACTAAATTTCCTGCCTTTTGTAAAGTAAATATAACTGATGAACGAGTGAAATTATAAAATGTTATACACTTCGCAGTGTTGGGTATTTGATATAAAAAACCGGCCAAGTGCGAGTCGGACTCGCGCACGAAGGGTTTCGTACCATTATCTATAAAAACGGCAAAAAAATCACCCCCCTTAAATATAAAATTTTATTTTAATGGTAGTATCTCGTCCGACCGGCGACTCCGGCATATATTAGCATACAGATTCAGGTTCATGTTCATGTCCATTTGTCGTATGGGAGCCCCCTTAAATATTTATTTTATTCTGTTTTTTAGTATTTGTTCTTATAGCGGCAACAGAAATACATTATCTGTGAAAATTTCAACTGTCTAACTATCACGGTTCATGAGAGCCTGGTGACAGACGGACAGCAGTCTTAGTAATAGGGTCCCGTTTTACCCTTTGGGTACGGAACCCTAAAAACGAAGTATGCAGAATTTGTTGGATGTTGTTTTCTGGTAGCAGCGAGGAGAATCAGGAATTTTTTATCGTAACAAATATTTAAGGAGGACACAAAGATTTATTTTTGTTAGGAGATACAACTTACTACCAATACAGTTTTTTAATAGCTTTTAACTAAAACAGACTTCCGCGTTTGCAGCATTAATTAAGTCAGGGACGACTTTTTACATGTGCAAACTCAAATAAAGATCATTTTTCAAAAAAATTTGTTCCGGCAAGCTGATTTTTTTTAGGGTCGATGGATGGGTGTCTCCCGAGTATCCAACCAAAAAGTTACACTTCAGACACCTGGTAGGTTGTTTCAATTGATACGGTTTATTTTTTTTTGAAATTTTCTCTATACAGATGATATACATATTATTTACAAAAATTTTTGAAAACTTTGATTTTGACGGTCCAGCATATTTATTTGTCATGGTCCTGGAAATATACAAACAAAAGACTAAATATCTGGTTTTTGCAGGGTTGATCGAGAACTGTCTCCTAAGTTTCAAACCAAAAATCGCAGTCCAATCCCTTCGGGGGTTTAGCGTAATAGGGGTGGTATCATTATTTTGGGGCTGTTTTTGGGGGCTACTGGTACTTAATAAAAGTCACATCGATTTCACCTAGTCGAGGTCACTTATTTTTCAATATTTAAGCATACTTAAGAGAGATGTTCAAATTAAATTTTGAGGTAAGACGATTGAAACAAACGGGATGTAATATCGAAGTAACTTTACGTTTTCAGTAATTTACGTGTATATGATTTATATATAACATATATATAACATATATATATATATATATATATATATATATATATATATATATATATATATATATATATATATATATATATATATATATATATATATATATATATATATATATATATATATATATATATATATTATAGTTTACATTTTTAATTTAATGAGGCCTCTGCTCGTTAATATCAACATTAAAAAAATAATTGTAAGGAAATAACGCTGTACACATTTTTATTATGTACAGGATGTCATTAACAGAGGAGACCGGTCATATCTGAGGAACTGCATGACATAGAACGTTAGTTTAAAAAAATTTATTACAAAAGTGGACCAGAGAAATCGCTGGAAATAATTTACAAGTTTGTCATCACCGCTAGAGGGTGCTACAGTAAAGTTATATTAGAAAAATGAAATATATCCGTGCTAAGTTGCTATGATGAGGCGGACTGAATATAAGTTCCTGGTAATGTTCGTAAAATTCTGAATAACTTTGGTCTTAAAATGTTTTTCATATCTGAAAATTAAGTGGTGGGGGGAAGGTAAACATTTGTTAATAAAAATGGTGATTACCCCGGTTTGGCTTAACAAAATCAAACGAATTTGATTGGAAAGAGAATTTTTTACTTTATCATTGCTAGGATAGAATGTGCCAATTTAATTGTTGCCGCGGAAGCTAGGTGGTGCTGTTTGAAATACAAAGAAACTTTTCTTCTTTTCTCCGAAATTTTAAATAGAAACATAATATGTTTATTCTTACGTAGGCATATAGAGAATAAAAATTTCAAGAAAAGAAAACCGCAACTCGATATCTCATTTCAAACGGGAGAAATTGATGAAAATATATTTTTACATTAAAAAAGTATTGAAAAAATTATACCGATTACTCGTAGTGGTCAGCAACGGTAAACATTTAATTATCAATTATTTATCTGTATTGCATTGTAGGCAATTAATGAAAACTATTGAAGATATGTTTTCCACTGGCCTGATGAACTCATTCAAAATTTCTAATGAGTACCCAGATATTCAAACTGCTTGCCATCATTCTCTATACAAGGTTCAAGTCTATCGCGTTTTACTTGCACGGCAGAATCCAACTCCGCAGCGGATATACTGTGGATTGCATTTTCTGTTCTAAAAACCATATCTTCCCTTATCGTTGGTCGTTCTTGAAACATTAAATGTTTCATCTCACACCAAAGAACAAAATTCAGACAGGTAAAGTCCGGTGAACTAGCGGGCCAAAGAAATAAACTGGCTTTTGCAATCCACTTAAGAGGAAATGTTGTAAAATATCTGGACACAACATTTCCTCACGTGGATTGGAAGAGGCAGTTTTTTTCCTTGGCCCGCTTAGTCACCTGATATTACCTGTCTGGATTTTTGTCTTTGGGGTAAGGTGAGAGATTTAGTGTTTCAAGAACGACCAACGACAAGGGAAGATATAGTTTTTAGAATAGAAAATGCAATCAAAAATATATCCGCTGCGGAAGTGGATTTTGCCATGCAAGTAACACGCCACAGACTAGAGCGTTGTATAGAGAATGATGGCAAGCCTTTTGGAAATCTGGGTATTAATTAAACCATCTTTAGAATCGTTAGAACATCTGGGTTCATCAGGCCAGTTGAAAACAAATCTTAAATGGGTTTCATAAATTGCCTACAATGCAATACATTCATCAATAAAATTGATCAATAAATGTTTCTACCTTTATCCTTAATTATTTTCACCATTTATGACCACTACGAGTAGGTAATCGGTATAATTTTTTTAATACTTTTTTAATGTAAATTTTTTATAAAATTAAACTATAATAAATAATAAATATAATTTCTGAATTTATGATACATTAAATTTAATTTTTAAGTTATACATCATAATATATCTATAATTTTCCTTGCATTTCCTTTTGTATCCATTTTGAGCCTGCCACTTGAATTTAAGAATTATTTATATAGTATACATTTTATCGCATTGATGATTCCTTGCGATATCCAAGATTTTTCCTATCTCTAAGAGGTAATATGTAAATATAAATCTTCATATCCATATTTCACCGGATTTCCTTCGTTCTCTTTTTATCAATAAAAATCACTTGCTGTTTTTTATGAAAGAAGAGCAGCAGCAACACGAGGCCTGAAACTTTTCCCATGTAATGGAATTAATTATATGTTATATATGGTAGGCATATACCTATCATTATCCTTTTATAACTTGGAAAAAAGCTTCTACTGGAATATGCTTTTCATGGCCCTTTAAGCTTGTATATGGTGTTTTTAAATAATACTTTACAAAAGAACAGCCATTCGGGAAAGCAGGGTCTCGAACGATACATGCTAAATTGTAATTTAAAAGAGGGATCAGGAAAGCGATGCGGTATAAGGAACTAGAAAACTGTTGTAAAATACTTTACTAACCCTCATAATAGTAGGAACGGAAAACCGGCTTTTAAATACAAACAGTATTGTAACGATATTACAGTTAAATTATTATTAGTGAAATTAAAAAAAAAACTTTTATTTTCAGAAATCAAACTTTATTATTGTACAAAATTATTATTGTACAAAAATATTATACATACCTAGTTCTTATTGTAATTCGATGTCCCACTTCTTTTACACTAAACATTGTTCTAATGTATAAATCACGTAACTTTTACCAGTTTCATCATTCTTAACAATTTTTGCATTATTTTCGACGCTTTACATAATTTTGACTTGGAGTGGAAACCATAGTTGCTGCTTGCTGATGCTAGTGAAGCAACTACTAATGGTTTTATTAATATATTTCGTATACCTGGAGTGCATTTAATGTGCTTGTGCTTAAAAATGTGGAAAAGTACTTTCAAAACTGAGAAAGAAGGAAGATATCAATACAGATATCTAAGCATTACAAACATGTAAGGATGAAGATATATTTATCACTGCATCCAAGCTTTTTGTGGGAAAATGGAATAATGTAGAAGACCAACAAGTCAAAGAATTTATGGAATATTTTATTTTCCCAGTGGCTGATAAAAAATTTCAATTTGGTACTAATGAATAGCTTTGGGTTACCCTAGTACCAATAATGGACTTCAGGCAACAAAAATGCCGTAATTAAACGACAGCATATACTGAGAGAACGACATCCAGTAGGCCATTTTTTGGACAATATTTTAGTACTACTAATTACTTGGTCAAAAGATAGAGATCCTGAATCCCCAAATTGCAAAATGTTCTGTGAAGTTTCGACAACGTCGTTACAGCAATGGACAGTTGCTTACCAATGGGAACGCAAAATGAAGAAGAAAAGTTTTACAAGAGAGTACTATCGAAGAAAAATGTAAAATATTTTCAAAACCAACCTGGTCAAAATCAACAAATAAGCCGATTCCTTCTGAAGAAGACCTCTCCGCGTATAAAGAATAAGAAGGAACTTTTGGTGAGTTTAAAAAAATCCACTACAGTATCTGGGTCATAATTATTAATTTTAAAGATTAGACTCCTTCGACACATACATTGGGCATGAATTTGGGCATGAAAATACGATTAAATTTATTCAATTCCAAAATTAGGGCACAAAGTCATTGATGAAATTTTAATTAAAATGTTCATTTGGATAAATCATCAATTCGTATTACTCTACCTAAATAACTGTCATAATCACATCAAATCGCAATAATGTCAATATTTAAACGAACAACTATTTGTCCGCGTACGCTACCCTAGCAGTTTAGGAGCTAATAAAGTTATGTTGTGTAAACTAAACACTGCTGATGTTGGTAAACCGTCAATGCCATAACTAACTTCTCCCTAGATCAAACTATTAGCGAACACTGTAACGAGGTTTCAACTTCAATTACCTTCCTAACTACTCACTGGCTTCTACTAGAAAGAATCGAAGTTGATATTTTTTACATCGTTCATGTCACAAACATAATCTCACATCATGAAGATGTCTGTTGTACTTCTCAATTCTCATACTATATCTGTATGTATTATGGAGTAACTTTTGAGTAACAAGAAATATTTTATAAATTACGGTTTGTTCCGGAAATAATGGGTAGATGTTGTTAAAAATACATAAAATCACATTTTTTTCTACAATCTGACAATATGTTTTTTGGGGAAAATATTAACTGCACAACAGAATAAGTAGTTTACACGACAGATATTGAAAAGCCAAAAGGTTGAATCAATGATAATATTGTTAATATAAACGCTAACATGCAGGGCTATTACGAGGTATCTAACGATGAAAATGTGGTGCGTAACATGTCTACAAAATGTTTAGCCCGCGTGGTTAACGCTTCGGGCGACAGAATAATCAGCTGTCTGCCGAAAAAAGGAAAGAACACATTTAAAAAAGTTTCAAACGACTAAAAAAGGCAACGCACGACAGAAAAACGTATACAACACCACGTAATATCCAATTTCTCGCAGATGCGGCTCTGCATGCAACTCTCATCTCCTCATAACATATTATTGGGTGGAACAAGAAACATGTAACTTTCCTTTAGGATTTTTGATTGAACAATGTGCTTCATATTTCTATATACATATTATTAAGGAGGTAGGTTCGGTATACAAAACAACAAATTTGGTCGAAAAGAAATAAAAATTTATTTTTAGTTTTAGGAAAACAATATGTTAAATACTTACATTTAAATATGTATCTACCATATATATCTCTAACATATTAATCTTAAACATTTATTAAACAATTCAAACAAAACACGTTAATAAAAAGGTAACATAAAAATATAATATCAGTCTTCTATTGCATTATTAAAGCTCTTTCAGCTCTGGACGGAACGGAATAACTTTGGCTTCGGTTGGCGTCTCTACTATTTTTTATCGTATTTTAATACCCAAATTGTGCTTGCAATTTAAATGTTTCCAAAAATAGGGGCATGCACATGTACATGTCGATTGAGTCAAATCCTAAAATTAATTGTAATGACCCAGATATTGTATTGAATTTTTTTAAACTCATCAAAAGTTTTCCAAGTTTCTTCTTTTTCTTTATACGTGGAGAGATCTTCAGAAGTAATTGGCTTGTTGGTTGATTTGACCAGATTAGTTTCGAAAATATTTTACATTTTTCTTCCTTAGTATTTTCTTGCAAAACATTTTATTTTTGCATTGCCCTTTGGTAAGCAACTGTCCATTGCTGTAACTTCATTATCGGAACTTCACAGAACATTTTACAATTTGGGGATTCGGGATATCTATTTTTTGACCAAGTAATTAGTAGTTCTAGTGAGTAGTTACGAAGGTAATCGAAGTTGAAACCTAATTACAGAGTCCGCTAATAGTTTGATATAGGGAGAAGTTATTTATGGCATTGACGGTTTACCAACATCAGCAATGCTCAGTTTACACAACATAACTTTATTAGCTCCTAAATTGGTATGGTAGCGTACGCGGACAAATAGTTATGGTTCATTTAAATATTGACATTACTCCGAATTGATGTGATTATGACAGTTATTTAGGTAGAGTAATACTACTAGGTAGAGTAATACTTTTAATTAAAATTTCATCAATGACTTTTTGGTTACTAAAATAAACGTTACACGTTCAAATTTGCCCTAATTTTGGAACTGAATAAATTTGGATTCCTGCCAGCAAATCAGTCTCTGTTTCAAGTGTTAGCTAGGCCAGTCCTTCGCCAGTCAGGTATTTCACATAAAGCTTCTATAGGGTGGTAAATAAAACAATGCAAGTTCGGCATGGTCCCATTTCAACAAAAAACTTGGGTTTCAATACTAATAGAATAAAGATGGACCTGGGGGGTCAACCACTTGGGAAATCTTTTGTGCACCCTCAGGAACTCAGCAGGAATTCAATGGGAACTCATAAGGAATTCAGAGGATCATAGACGAGCTTTAGATGACATCAAGAGGAACTCAGAGGACTCCTGATTTCCTCCAAATTCAGGAAAAACTCATAAGGAATTCAAAGGAAGTCAAGAGGAATTCAGAGGAATTCAGAGGAACGCAAAAGGAATTCACATGAACTCATTTTGAGTTGCACATTTATTCTAAACGCATGTGGATTTATTGCTTATTTGACTTTTTATTTATTTGAAATCCATCAGGAAGTCTGGGGAATTCATCAGTTGGGGGAAATCTTTTGTACACCTTTTCTGGTAGCAGTTAATCCCCCATATGGATCTGATACCTAGAAACGGTTTTTAATTTTTCCAATTGTTTTCTTTATTTACAGGGTGATATTAAAAAATACACTTTTTGGACATGCAGTGATGAGTTTTCACTCGTGAATGAATTCTAAAAATCTAGGGCTCACATTAAAGCTAAAACCTTAATTAAGAAGACACGAAGATGATAATCAACTCAACATAAACATTCAATATACACGGTTGCATTAAAAGTGACGGGAAGTTCCCCTAGCTCTTGCAACTACTGTAACTCTCGCTACTCTATAATTGCTCCAAAATTGGCCGTGTAACATTTATGTTGTTGATCAGTTTAGTTCAAATGTAAAAGCAATAATATCTCTAGGTTTTCTTCATCATTTTTAGTATTTTATATAAATTTTACATAAATGAATTATATAACTAAATATTTAATAATAATAATAACAACAAATCGGCTTGGTTCTAAATAGAAATTCGCAAAAAATAGATACAGAGAAAATAAACAAGAAACAAAAAGTAATTAGATTAGTTACTACAGAACTTTCGACCCCCGAAAGAAACCTTGTGCTCACTAATAAACTTTTTAATTGTAAAAAATAATTCGTTTGATATTATGGCCTCAAGCATTTCACCTGCAACTGAAAGAATGGATTTAGAGCGGTAATTGTTTACCAAATTCCTATTTCCACATTTAAACACAGGAATAATTTGTGCTTATTTCCTTATAACTGGAAAACACCCTCCGAGATGGATTTATAACGGAACGGAAAAGTGATGGTGTTTTTAAAATTTTTGAAAAGTATAGTCGGTAAGCCATCAGGCCCACCTTATCAATCCGATTCTTGACTTGCTTAATAGTAACAAAGCAAAAGGTAATTGTGTCCAATGGCTCTATATGATTCATTACTGAAGGAGTATCTGCTGGATGTATAGTAATTAAATAAGGCTTCATAATCAGTTAAAGATAGTTTATCCTCAATATCTTCAAATTTCAGAACAGATTTAGCTAATTGGACTCTTATTATAAACAAATGCCCAAAAGCTATTGACACTATTTTTTAGATTATGCTCAGTTGGAGATACAGTTTTTATGATCATTTCTTATGGATATTTCAAGTTTTTTTCGAATGTCAGAAAATTATAGATAGTCTGACTCGTTTCTATTTTTTTTCTCTGCCATAATTTGAGAACCAAAGGGGATATTTATTCCTAATGTTCTTACGGTGTACATATATAGTAACTAAATTAATTGTAAGGTTATAAAAACTTCAATTCAATATCTCAATTTATTTTATCAAGTTCACTATTTATAAAAAGATCTAGAAGTCTATAAAAACAGTGTTTTGTTTAAGGTTGGAATCGTTAACATTTATATTAATATTTGTTTCTATTGATGGATGACGTTTATATTCTGGTACGAAGCGATTAGAGCAGCAATTCACAGATACCTTATCTATTGCACTATAGAAACAATAACAATGACCCTTATATTTATGTAGCTCTAAGTAGTTACAAGCATCAGCAAGAGATTCACGGAATCCATATTATGTAGCATCCAAAGCTATATAAAAATCTTTACAGTTATCAGGGTTCTTCCATGTACTATTTGAAATATTAGCGGCATCAACAATAAAAACATGATAATTGACTTTGCCGCACTTCACTGACGCTATGTTAATTCGATAAAAGATTTTCTGTACTGGAATGTGGCGCGATATAAGATCATTTGTAACAGTCAATAATATTTCTGTACTAAGCCCCTTCTGTAGCCATTTTGTGTATCAGGCAACATTCTATATTTATTTTGGAAAAAATTATCATAAATTTGAAATTACAACATTCTTATAAAATATTAACCTAAAATAAAAAGCTTGTGTAGTTTCACCAAATGGTAATATTCAGGAAAAGAATTACAAATTGCTAGCTTAGTATACATATTTTCGTACAATTGCGAAATAATAGCTGTTTATTATAGTCCATTTTAGTAGTATAGCTGACGTAAATATATAGTAGAAAGCAATATATCAGATTTGTATCGTAAAGTACCAGTTTTCCTATGATATTGACATGTTTGGCAGGAATTATACGAGAAATTGTTGCCTAATGGCAAAGGCGCCGTACTAAAATGCTATGCCGGTTTATATTCATTTGAAAATATTAGAGAAATATGATAGTCCGATAACGTATATGGATAATATATACAATTTATGGCATCTAAGAAGCTGTGGATTATATGACTGTTCTTAAAATAGTGGTCAATATAATTTTGTCGTTGTTAGTGGCTGGCATCTGAGAATATTGTTTTATCATTAATGATGTATTTTAGTGCAAATTAGATGTTAATTTATTGAATTATACGATTGGGTGAATGTGAGTTTTCATATGATAGGGAAAATACTTGGAATGCTAGGTATTATAACACCTCTCCTTTTAATTTAGATTACCTGAATTAAACGGACTCTCATCTAGAGTATAGAGTATATCTCATCCAAAGTATAGAAGAAAAAATTACTAGTATCAGGTTTATCTTTACAATAAATTTGGAAGAAAAAATATGTATAAATTTCCGCTTGAGCAAGATATCAAGAGTAAAATTTATACTAGAATGAAGTTAATAAAAATATTTAAATTAATAGTTCAAAAAAATTATCTATAATTAGCTAAAATTAAAGATAAACCATAAATAAAATACCATAAATAAAAAACCAATTAGAAAAATATACGGCCAAATGGCGAATAATTACTTAATTATATAAGTACCTAGGTTGATTGAAAATTATTTGTTTAATAAAACCGCCCAACCGGAGATAAAAGTGAAATAAGAAAAAATATATTTATTTATGCAATATATAGATAATATAATTGCATAAAATAAAAGTATTGAAAGTAATTATGATTTTACATTCCTAAAAATTGAAGATATACATTTGTAAGGTTAAAAAAAATTGATAAAGAAAGGAATGTGGTATGCAAATTAAAACTACAAGATAAAACGTATAGAAAGGTTAATAATGATGCTCTTTGCCGATATATGAAATAAAAAGAAAATATGGCTAAGCCGTAGTAGTAATATCTATTAAAAATATGGAAATATGCTAGAGTTCGATAGTATTGCAAGCTTTGCTTCCAGAATCTACAAGGCATTACAAGATACTATATTAAATTAAATATTCATTTAATTTAATAAAAAATAATACGGTAATAATATACCAAAAATATAAATATATACTTGCGGCATATATGTCCACAGTTCACCCAAAGAATGCACCTTTGCTAGGGTTCTGACGATGAAATCAGATGTGGCTAGAAGCCTATTCCAAGGTCATTACACAGCAGAAAAAATAAGTGAAGAAAAACTGATAGCGGGCGGTAGATGTCTATGAATTTTCGCGGCGTAATTCAAATATTTCAAATAGGGTACTACTATTTAAAACGTTTGATGTAAAGCGGAACGGAATTTATTTACGTTACAGTATGATAGGTTTAATTTTCATTATAACTGAATATCGTAGGGATTGTTAACTGGAAATATGTGCGTATAATTGAGTAGCAAAGTATTCGATTAAATTACTGTTGAATTACAAATTTAATATATACATACCTCTTTGGCTCAGTATATCTCCAGTTTCTTTATCCCACGTTTTGTTTGGTATTCTTTATTTTTCGTTATTTTTGCTTCCCATATATTCTCTTCACTGATCGTGTTCATTCCATCCTTTTCTAATATCCCCACCAACCTAACTGTTGTTGTTCAATATATTCCACCAAAGTTGGTATATGTAAATCTTTTTCATTCATTTTTAACTTCTCTTACTCTTCTCAAATATTTCTATTCTGTTGCTTGTAGCATACTCCTCCTACATGTCTCTGTAATCTACCATGTTTCTCGTCGATACGTTAACATTGTCCTCTAAGTTGCCTTGTATACATTAGCCTTAGTTTTGTCTTTTTTCATATTTATTATTTATTTGTAAAACTATGATGTTTAAGTGTTTAAAACATTTCTGATTCAACCATTTTAATGGGATATTAAGATTGAAAGACCACTAAAATTACCTTTATATTTCATTTTTAATTCAAGTCTCCACTTTACACCTGGAAAAATACATTACTTTGTGCATTGTTTTATGGCGGCGCATTCGCCAGAACATCGCATTTCATTATACCTGGCGCACCCGCCATTTTCTAACTTGTTTTGTTTTGAAATATGTGTTTTAACAATATGAGCATTGCAATATAATGAGCAATCTCACCCACTAGCGGGAACCATTGCGAATCCGTTGATATATATTAAAATACAATTATGTTGATTTTTCCTAGTGATCTGTGTTCTCGTCTGAACCTCTGTTAGATGAAAAATCCTCGCCTTAAGAAGACATTAATTTTTAACCGCAGCGTTCTTACAGAATATAATAAAAGGCCACCACCCTTGTTAGTTATATCCAATAATTTCCCAGTAGAAATCTCGAGCAAAGCTATCTGAATTATGATTACTAATATTGAGAGCAGGGCTCAAGGTAGTCGTTTGGAAGTTATATACACTTACCTACTGAGAAACGATTCTCTAATTTACATATATATTAAATTCGCAAACAAATAATTAGGGATTCCTTTGATGTTGGAAGATATATATCCGAATTATCAACAACGGAAACAACAACAAGGTATAAATGTGGTAAACATTTCAGACAACCCTTCTAGCATATAAATAAATTTCAGTTTTATTAAATAGTCTCTTTTGGAAGCTTTACTTAAAATATTTGTAGTATGCATATTAATGCATATAATAGGATTTACAGACGGAATTATACGGCCAGACAACATTCGCGCAGATGTGTCATCTGCGATCCCACATTTTCCGATACTAATTAATGTTGTTCAAAGGGCTATTAATGCTTAACTTCCAGACCTCTCGCCACTGACCGGTTAGAGAGCGAAAGTAAATCTGTTGGAGCTGTTATGGGCGTATGTGACCGTCGGGGCGGCAAGAATCGTTCAGTTAAGTTGAACGGACCGGGTTGGAATACTAATGCTTTCAGGTCCATCTACAGAATACACGCTCAACTTCAGCCAACTCCGGAATATTTAACGATGCTCCCTCGGCTTTCACTTCCATCCTCGTAAACAATAAACAGCATTTTCGTGATACCTTCATATTATGGGTAAGGATTTGCTTTTAGGTCAGGGAACACAGAAAACACGATAAATTAAATATAAAAATGTCCCTATACTGCTAATATGGAGGCTGATCGTAATCCGTTGACTTGCAAATGCAGGGATTAGGACTATATCTAGAACTAATCTGTATCTGTGAACCCCTAGATGTATCCTAAACTGTAGTTTCATATAACGTAACAAAATCAAAGAGAAGGTAGTGTATGTCTAGTGTAACGCCCAATTTCGTTAATATCATCAATAGTTGAGGTATTCTAAAAAACTACTCAAATTAGACTGAGTAGTTATCTCGGAAAAGAACACAATATACCAATATCAGTTGGGTTTTCACAAAAATGTATCAACCCAAGATACCATAGCTAAATTAAAACCCTTAGTCTATTCAGCATATGATATGGGCCTTCGACACCGTTAGTCATACGCCCTTGCTGGATAGACTCGAATACGTAGAAAAAGAAAATAGAAAGAAAAAGTATAATGCAAATAAATCAAATACGTAGTTATGAGGAAACGATTTCCCACGAGGAGTTATGCAGGGTACCATAATTAGTCCGGTCTTATTCCCAACGTATTTAAATATATTACTTACTCTAATTTCATCAGGAAGTATTATTTCATACGCACACGATGGGATTATTTTCTACGTTTGAACTGCATGGAATGATTGATGTAAGAGCGAAGGCGAAAAGAGACCTGATAAACATAATGAACTGCTAATGCTAATCAACTAACGGTAAACCTAACAAAAACAAAAGTATTTCCATTTAACTGTGAAGAGATTACCACTTACCAAATTATACTAAAATAGCTGTGGGAGTACAAGATGTTTCAATTGTTTCTTCAAATATCTCGATATATATGTAATTTTTAAGATGGGATATCCACATCAAAAATATTGTGAAAAAACTTATAATTCCTAAAATATTTGATTTGCAGCAAATTGTCTCTTTGTATAGGCTAAAAATAATATATTTTGGTTTGTTTAAGTCTATTAGAAAATATGGCATATGGTGGGGAGGATATAAAAAAAACTTTAATGCCGCTAGAAATAAATTCAAAAGTATTAAAACTAATGTACAAAAAATCCTTGAGGTATCCCACTGAACAGCTATTCAGGAACTAAAATTATTGGATGTTACACAACTATTTGCTAAAACTTCACTATTCAATAATTCTAAATATTCAATATTCAATAATTCACAGTACGGAGCGGTGGTTAGGCATGTATATAACATTATAATTAATTAATGTAATAAAACATAGATGTCCGAATCAAAAATCCGCTGCAGCTAGGCCCCAATGGGCCCCTTGTACTTCCTCCGTGAGGAAACACCTCGCCAAGGCAACCAACCAGTCTAATGTTGTAAAAATGGTGATGATGTTGCCTAGGGGAATTTTTCTCCAAGTTGGCCATGGAATGACAACGCTCTCCCAAAATTTATTCTTTGGTTATCCGGCAGCGCCCAGTTAGGATTTCTATTGCTAATCGTAGGTTTCCTCTAGACATATTCGTAGGAGATTTCTAGCTAGCCAACAGCTATCATAATTTACACCTTCATTGGTTTGTATGGCGTTAGGTGGATCAAGGACAAGCCGAGGCGGAATACCATATGCACATGCCTGTATAAGGAGTATCGTTTTGACAACTTCGGTCCACAGGCACAGGCGAAATTAGTTGGGCCAAAGCTTGCATTTAGTTGTATACCAACAGATTTGAGGCGAGCCATGGTAGTCAAAGCCTTCTAGATGTAAATGTATCGTTGGAAGACACAACATTACCTCCATTGCTCTCGTTGATATTGTTCGCATAGCTCCGGTTACATTAAACTCTTGGTATCTGGCTCAGCTTGATATCCCTGCAACAGCTAGGCTACCACTGGTCTTATGATAGCAGTTTATATCCACCTGACTAACTTAGATTTAATTCCTCAGGTTTTCCCTATGATTCCTCGACACTGCCCATATGGATGATGGTCTTTTTTATTCTTCTTTCAAGGTGAAGATTGCAGTTTAGTTTAGCATTGAACGTTGCACCTAGGTATTTCACCAGCGAATTAGGATTTAACTAGAATTAATGACACTTGTCTTATGACACTTGTATTAACCTAGAGCCCAAAACACAATTGGTGAAAGTGTTCCACTCAAATAGGTACCAGACTATAACATTTTACTGGAATATTCATATTATTATAGAACCCCCATAAATTAAAGTGTTTCAATCAATAAATTGTAACCTTTATATCAATTTATTTAATATATATGGTAATTTATGCTAATGCTAATTTAGCAAACTGCAAATTAGATGTATTTGGTTGCTCCTGCCTATTCAACAAATTAATAAAATATTGTAAAACTGCATTGCTTCACGAAGGTCATTGTCATCTGTTCAGTTTATTTTTATTCCTTTTTTATTATAAGTTGTGATAGATTTACTTTATTCATATTACTAAATAACTTTAAGTAGCATACACATTTTACGTTGTATGTTTATTAGTCCAAGCATTCTAGACAAAAATTCCTACCTGGATAAAATAAATATAGTCGTAAAGGGAAAAAAAATTGTTTCTATTTCTTTCAACTCGCGCCTGAATGACGAACACAAAAGTCTTTCCACTTACTGCGATCAAATATTAAACCAACGACGGACTGACGTTAATTATTGCATTTTAATAAATGCCATGAAATATGTCTCTTGTTGCTATGACATCAAGTGTTAGCCTTCGTGGCTTTGAGGATAAAAGACTTAACTTTTAATAGCAATTCATTACTATCTATTTCCAGAACATATCTCTTCTATATTTATTCTTTAATGTACACAAATTGAAAAAGGAGGCGCGGAGCGCCGAGGCTGACTATAATAGTATTTCACGGATATATGTTTGCTGTCTTATTCACAATCATTTAGTTTTAAATAAAAATTAACAAGTTACATAAATATTTAGTTTTATCTCCATTAAATTGTTTTAATAGATATGTATTGTGTTTCTATGAAAATACGTGATGTCTATCAAACTGGCAAGTATTAATTATCTCATTAATATTAATGTACGAAAACTACCTAAAAATATGTGCTGTGGTACAACACCTGGATATGATTGTAAGTATAAGAAAATGCTTCTAAATGCAATAATACTAATACAAATCCACGATACAAACACATATTACAAATATAACGAATTTTATTTCACAAAATATGTTCCCTCAGTCAGCTGTTGGCCATTTATAAGCTCATAAAGATAGTGGAAGAGCAAGTTAATACAGACAGAAGGGAGAAAATGAAACAGCGATATGAGGAGACTAACTTACTTTGTGGCCTCTGGTTTTTAGCAGTCGCTAGTCCTAATGACCTTAGATATAGGAATTCAGTTTATTATTTTTGTTCTGTTTACTTTTTCTGTATTACTGTGGTCGAGAGGAAATTAAATTAGCTTTTGGTAAAATCTATAGAAATGTGGATTTCCCGACAAATTGTTAACTTAGCCAGCTGTCAAGAAATACTTACACTTTTGTGAACTTACGTCAATAAGTTAATACCGGTACGGGAAAATAGGGCCCACAATAAGAACTAATACTGTACTAAATAGAGAGGTAGATACATAGATATATTTGTTGAAAAGTTTCCATCCAGCGCGTTTCCCGCGGTTGCCACCCACTTTTTCCACCCCCTTCTTCACGAAAAGCAATCCCTAGTTTCGAATGTACTCCGGTTTTCCCTGATTTCTTGCAATCCGTTCAACGGACGAGAAAAATATGTAGAAAAGAAAAAGTCATTAAATTGTCATAAGTTGTCATTAAATGCTGCTCAATAAAGGTCCTATTGACCTCTTGACTAATCTCCACCTATGTCCCGCAAATAGCGCTCAAAATCGAGGGTACTTTCGAAATTGCACGTAAAAACGCTATACTCCCATAGCGATAACATAGAAACTGGCTTTAACAAACAAATGCTCAAGAGTAAGGTTATAGAGGGAAATCTCCTCTACAAGATGTGTTTTCAAGTTAGATTATGCATGTAATTCATAGCAGTTAATGGATGTTGCTTTCCGAGTAGATGTTTTCTGTAAACCAGACAGTTACACTATACAAGTGATTTCCATAAATGTTCCTCATTTTTCCTGCAAATGTGCATTAAGTAGTTTGAGCCCGTTACCACACCAGCCATGATGGAGCTGTCGGATTATTTTTTAGTCTCCCGCGTATGCCTATTGTACTATAATCCTACCGATTTTTACTCATCAAGATGTTCATCAATGAGTTCCTCTTAAACATGTAGATTATAGAAAAATTACATGCTGCCCTTGATATTTAAAATACCACTACATTGAATTACTCCATTTATTAGTTAAATTCATTATCTTATATTTATGTGCTATGACATACATGTAACATTGCAAAATAAATGCAATAAAAATATATTATGCCTGAATATGTAGACCAACTAATATTGACACATGATTAATACAAAACTAATGGTAAGTATAAATAAAGTACATGCATACAATTTGTAAATTTATCATGAAAGCCTTTTAGTTGAAACCGAAGTTCCTTGAATTATAGATGGATATCCAGGGCATTACACTAACAAACTACAAACAAAAACTGTGGATTCAATTACTGGAACTTTTATTTGAAACAATTTTTACGTAAAATTTATCGAGAGGGCCATAAATCTTCCAAGTTTTACGACTTTCCCATAGTATTGTGCCTTCGCGTAATAGTAGACATTTCGCTCAGAATCCATCAAATTAAATTCTAAAACTGAACAGAAATGGCAAGAAAAACAAATATTTATACCTTTCACTTTTTCCATTTAAAATGTTGCAATAAAGTATAGCTTTATGGTCTCTAGTTGGTAGCAGGTACAAATGAAACATCTGAAAATAATACCTGATATTATTATTTTTTTAGATCTTTTTGTAAAAAAATATTGACATTGTTACATGTAATCATATGTAATCATTTATTTTAAATGAATACAGGCATATTGTGATGTTTCACAACAAAATTTTATCTTTATAAGAGATGTAATATCATTCATATTTTTTTAAATATTTTCTGAACAATTCCATTATACCTCTACATCGGTTACTACTTTTATGCGGGGATGATAAACGTATTGTAATTATTATTAATACTCAATAAGAATAACAATAAGAATTTGTATGATATAATAATTTATAAGTTACATACATATACTTTGTTCATGACCATTATACGTTTTTATCTTGAACGAGATTTTTTAGTTCTTAATTTGCTTTGGGATATACCAGAAATTTTTAAAACTAAGCAACATTTTTCTGCAAATCTCGAAAATTACATACATAAAGTATACATACATTTACAAGTTTTAATCGTCTCCGGATGATGCCAACTTGGTTGGCGAAAAAATATATATTCTAATTTTGGTGTCGTCAAGGAACATTTAAGGTTTCAAGAACATTTAAACATTTAAACATTTAAAAAAATAGAAGGAATTTTCGATGTGAAACGAATTTAGGTATCTGAGAAAAGAGAAAATGAAGATGACAACAATAAACGTGGTGGGTTTCCAGAATCGCCAGAAAAACAAGCAGAACAAAAGCTCCAAAAAATTTAAACAAACTAGGAAAAACTAATCGAAAATTAAGACAGGAGAAGGTGGCACTTAATAACGCCATTCCAGAGATGAAGAAAAAAATCTCTAAAACATCTAATGGATGAACCGTTCGGTCCACAATGGATGGATGACCAACAGTTTTCTTGGTATAGAAGCCTTTTAAGTGCTGATGTGCAAATCCTCGAATGAGAATAGCAGGAAGAAAATGAGCTATGTGACTGTTTAGAACCTGACCATGGCGCTCATATTTATTTTTTTGATTTTTGTTTATTGCTATTATTTTCCAAATAGGTTAAACATTAGCTTTTTAGCAACATTTTTTTTTTCAATAAAACTTATTAAAACCTCAACTACCAATCAATCAAATCATAATAAATCCAGTTGAGTCAATCAAAACGTAATAAATCCATTTGTTTTTTCGTGATAATTACTCCTTATATCATACAAGAGGTACAAAATATATTTTGTTATATTTTATCCATTCTGCGCATTATATGCAAATGGCTTTTTTTTAATCACTAAGGCCTTTCCACAAAAGTTTTTTTTAGTTTTTCCATATATTTCTTAAAGTGGATATATTGCGTTTTGTTTGATTACTCCTCATATATTCTTGTAGAAAAATTCATGATATACAATATTCTTTCTTATGGCCTTTTTATAGGACGAAGGGAACTCGAGTTAGTCAAAGCTAGTCAAATAAGTTTTTTTTGCCTTATTTATTATCAAGCATTTTTTTATAATTTTCGAGTTTTGAACGCTCATATCTCGGAAGCTATAAGAGATACCGAAAAAAGTAAGTACGTCTTAATAATGCAGACTAGCCTAGGTAAGAAAACTCTTTGGTATTGTCAAGCTTTCGGAAATGTTTATTTCCTTTTTCAAGATATCTAAAATAGTACAAGTGTACTACGTATTATTAAGATCTAAATAGGTACTAATGTGAGATTATGCGAAAGGGTAAGTAATATCATTTAAAAAAGCGAAGCACATTCCTACTCTATAGTGGTACATAGAGTACAAGTCACAAATTAAAATAACTATAATAGTTAAACAATATTTAGAACTATTGTCAAGGGAGTTTTCTGTAAGTTTAAGTGGCATTTTTTGTTTAAACCTACAGAAATGTCAAATGTCATTTATAAAATTAATTGTAATAATTGCGATGAAACGTATGTTGGACAAACGTCTAGGACGTTTAACGCCAGATTGATTACACATAAAAGCGATTGTAGTAGACAAGTCTTGTACTTTAGCCGAACATATAATCAAAACTTGTCACAAACCGGACTTACAAAATGCCACAGTTTTAGCAACAGAAAATAATTATTTCAAACGCTTGTTTTTGGAAATGATTTTTATAAACAATGAACATAATTCCTTAAATAAAAAAACTTACATTAATGGACTTAATAACATCTATACATACCTGTTTAGATTGGAAGAAGACAATTTTAGCTCACTTCAAAATTCAAATTTGCCTCTATAAATCATATTGGTACTAGTTAGGTTGACTAAAACTCCCTAGACAATGGACGTCTAGTGGATTATTTGAATTTTTATTACAGATTTCTTTCACAGTTTTTTCTCACACGCCTAACCGTGTCTTTTGATAATTATCATGGTGTGAATCAGTGGCGGCTCGTGCCATATTAAACAGGTAGTGCCAAAACTGGGAAAGACACATAATAAAATTTTTAAAAGTTTCAAGGTCACGCGTTTTCCTGGCACTTCAGAATTTCAATAAAATATCCATTTGAACAAAAATACAGACTTCCACAAGAATAATTATTTGAGTTTATGATTACCATGGCCACCGGCTTTAATGGTGCATTATTGTTTTGATTTTCAACACACATTTATTTTTATAGATAATTTTCAAAAATTGGTCATAATGTATTAGTAGAAAATAATTAATCAATATAAAGATTATAGAACATTACTTACTCACAGTAGTTGTAGATTACTTCTAACCTCCTGAGATATAATACTATAGAGAACTCCTGAAACTACTTTATGTCTATTAAAAAAAAAGTTATAAAATTAATTTAATTATCACACGCGATGAAAGTTCATTAGCGTCAAAGACTAATAAACAAAACAGTTTATTAGTCTCTTTACATCAACACAACCAATAATTTTTACCGTAGATAGTTTTATTAAATTTACGGGATCGAGATGTCCACTGCCACTTTGTTTTATAATATTTAAATCAGGTCGTTCTAACTATTTAACTTTATGTTTTTCTCCCAGTGAAAAGTTACTAAACGTTTATAAATCGCCGATCTTATTCATGATTAATTTGTTTAACACCTACTAAAAACTAAACACTATTTATCACACACAGACACACTAATCCAATATCCAATAAAAGTTAACTACAACAAAACAAAAAAAACAAAACAAATAAAAATTGTCCTAGAAAAACACACTACACGTGATGTCTGCATTAACAGTAAAACGCGATGCAACACAAACCGACTAAGTCAAGGAACTGAGCCCTGCTCTGAGCCACAGAATTAGCAACATAATTGTGTACCTGAGCCTGGCACAGCAATATTCTTCCCTTTTACTATTTAACCTGTGTATGTAAAATTGTATGGACTACACTTTATCTCTGTCGCTCACACACGATTCTGGAACATCTATTTCATTTTACTGTGCCAGGCGTAATGAACTTGCGTGCGCAGATTGAGCAAGAAACCGGCCGCGGCTAACCGTTTTCCAATGTTTACGTACCTACCTATTTTTTAAAGCGTGCGTCGCGTCGACGGGGCAGTACGGAGTGCGCTATTGCCAGACTTTCTATAAACTCTTGAAGAATGGGGAGAAATGCACTAGATAGAAAATATATTTAAATGAAAGATACAGTTAATATTAATGTATTTTTACGAATAAATAATGTGGTGCCATGGCTCCGTGGCACTACCTCACCAGCCGCCACTGGTGTGAATGTAAAATTTTAATTGCTCTGCAATAGTTTAAATAATCTTTAAGGCTTTATTAAGTATTCTAGATACTTCAATTTGTGGTACATAGAGTAATCTATGTACCACTATAGAATAAGAATGTGCTTCGCTTTTTGAAACGATATTACCCTTTCTTTTTCTCTGCTTTGGTTATCAGACAATTCACTCGTAGATGTTAATAGATTCAGATGTCCTGAATTCTTCTTACAGTTGTTAAGATTGTTGATTAAGTATATTCCCGCATTTTTCTGGTTTTCTTATACCTATCTCACATAATTTTATATTTCTTTTGGATAATTAATGTCTGTAGTTTTCCATTCAAATGCGGGTGTATTATTATTATGAATTATTCTGATTAATGTTCTACTTCTTCTACTGTCAGAGGTATATTCAGAGGTGACCCTTAAAGTTAATATTCATGTTTCGTGGTGTATCCTAAATAAAACATTTAAATATTCTGGGTTTCTAGTGTTATTTATAAATACCTACCTGTCGATGCTATAAGTCCATTTCCATATATTTCAGTAGATATTCTTCGGTCTTTGTCACTAAGATCAGTTGCACTTTTTTTTTTGTTTTTTAAGTTTGGTATTTCAACGATCGCTTTATTAAACTATTTTCTTGTTGTGTCATTTTATTAATTATTTTTTGTAGTTTCAGATCCATCTTTCAGAACATGCTGTCGAGGGTTTCGTTATATTTGGAATATAACCCAGTCTGAAAAGTAAAATTTCTATTCAAACGTAGTTAATAAACATCGCATGATGATTCATATCAGAAAAAAAATACCTCTAGGGTTGGATAATACAACACTGTGTTGCTGTCAGAATGAAAAATGGCGACAACGTTCACGATACAGATAAAAACTATTTCTATTATTGTTCCTCTTTCCACTAATAATCCCAACTTTTATGAGTTAGCAAAGCGAGAGGAACATTATAACAAGTAAAAACTCCTAGGGGTGTCGGATATTTCCGTTTAAATAAAAGAAAATGTATTAAAGTTGACTGCGGAGTGAAGCTGAAAAGAGTTATGGGTGCATTAAGGAAAATTTCAATATGTACTAAAGAAATATCGTTTCTCATGGCATCTGCGTTTACACTGTATAAAATATTAGGGGAAATAAATTACATTGCGGAATCGGGATAACTTAAACTGCCAATAAATAATAGCTTTTAAAAAATTACTTGTATGAAATCAGACAACTTGAATTATTCATAGAGGTCGGAGCAGGCCAACGACATACAACCGCGTCAGTATGTTACCTGTTTCTCTATATTAAAGTTATCCAGGCGACCACCTGCCCTAGGCGTCCAGTACCGGTAAAGAATTATGGTCTTTGTGGAGTCGGTTTATATCCTACAATTTCTACATTCTGATGATATATTGCATATCTCGCGTTCCGTTTTAAATATTTTTACTCTACTTCCTCTAGAAAATAATGATGCTCCCTTGTGGCTCAGTTTTTTCCTGCAATTTATGGACATTTCCCTTGGATTTCTTTCTGATAACCTTCGCTACGACTTGTTAGTTTCTACATAGTTATTTAATTAATTAAATAAATATTGGCATTTATGTTCTGTACAGACAATTTTATATCTCTTATTTTAGGGGTGGGCATAGAATTTTATATCGCAAATGTATAAATGTATGAATGTATGAATGTATGAATGTATGAATGTATGAATGTATGAATGTATGAATGTATGAATGTATGAATGTATGAATGTATGAATGTATGAATGTATGAATGTATGAATGTATGAATGTATGAATGTATGAATGTATGAATGTATGAATGTATGAATGTATGAATGTATGAATGTATGAATGTATGAATGTATGAATGTATGAATGTATGAATGTATGAATGTATGAATGTATGAATGTATGAATGTATGAATGTATGAATGTATGAATGTATGAATGTATGAATGTATGAATGTATGAATGTATGAATGTATGAATGTATGAATGTATGAATGTATGAATGTATGAATGTATGAATGTATGAATGTATGAATGTATGAATGTATGAATGTATGAATGTATGAATGTATGAATGTATGAATGTATGAATGTATGAATGTATGAATGTATATCGCAAATTGGTATAACGTATTTATATTATGTAGTCCCCTGTTCCAATGTTCCCTGGAAATACTTCCCGTTATCAGCAGCTAGCAAATGCTGCTCGGCAAGGGCTAGGTAATGAAGAGAATTAATGACCTCATTTCTAAGTTGAGACACGACCTATTTATCTTCGATAATGCTGATTATTAAAATAATGAATTAAGGTACACATTCGTATTATCGTGTTTGTATGGAGAGTAATAAATAATGGAGGGCTATCGGAAGTGCTGTAAAACGGACTGGAAATAAGTAATAACCATATTTATTCTTATCCTTTCCAACGTTTTACGTGATTGCTAGTTATTGGTTCCAGAATTTCTTAAAAGCTACGTGATGGAAATATAAAGTTTGTTATTGACGGATTTATTTTATTATTTTGCGCTTTTTAAAGTGTGCCAGCTTCATTATTAGGTGGGTGGAAATTACTTCGAAAATTATATTTATTGAAAATAGTATATTGTGTGAAATACACTTACCTATAAATTTTCCACATTAATAATTAAATATTTACAATCGTAATATTATCATCGTAATCGTAATATATGTTGTAAGCCCTAATATGGCGTCTGTTTAACGACCATTTTACAACATATTTGATCCTTTTCCAAAACGCGACGTCAATGGGACGTCATGTTCTTGACGTCCAATTGACAGCAAGTTTGAGACGTCCTAATGGCTAATGGCTTCTTTCCTTCAAAAAACATTTTATTTTGTAGCTTATTATGTTAATTGGTCCCAGAGTTGCATAATACATTTTAATAAAAATGACGTCAAACATGTCAAACATGTCAAACGAGGAACAAAAAATATTTTGTTCCTCGTGTATAATACATTCATTATTAGGCATTTGGCTGTGACTTAGTTTCGTCAATAAGACGTAATTTTGGACAAAAAAGGACGTCATTTGGGCCAATACCATGCTGTTTTTAAGACGTTATTAAGGCGTATGGGATGTGAAAGCATAAAATGCTTAAACCTGTATTTTTTCGGCGTAGTTTCCACCCCTTAAAAGTCGGGCATATGTCACTTTTAAACATGAGGGTAAGATGAGCTTAATTCTAAATTTTCATGAATATCGATGGAGGTTCAAATAATTCGGAGGTAGTAGCTTATATTTGCCCTCAATGACTGGACTACTATTAAAATTTTAATAATATAATCACATATGCGGAATATTACATACAATTTTTTTTAATTTATAAAATCGCTCCGGTAAATCACACCGCTTGCAGAAACATATAAATAATTGGACAGAAGATAGATAAAGTAATTACTAGTCTCGTCATTAAGGATATAAATGCACATTATAAATCATGTATGCTTCGAAGGATATACGTTGGAAGCGCAGCGTCTAGAATACGTCAGAAAACTGAAGCATTACATTCTGAAATTGAGCCATTCCTACAAAACTCGAATTTACGTGTACGGCATGTTACATTTATCACTTGCCCAGATTTACGTATACATATTTTATACATAGTCAACTCTGCTAAATAAGAGGAAATTGCACTTGGGTCTTGTATCGACGTCGATTTATCATATATATTGAATTGACGACACCAACTGAAATATTCTTTCGAATTTATAAGTTCAGCATTTATAAAGATTTAACATTGTTTCAGATCTGTGGAAACTTCTGACGAATCAATCAACCGCTTGCGCACGGAAATTGATAAATCACCTAACGTATTACATGTATAAATATATAATATGGCTGTGCATAACAGGAAACTAGGCGGTCAAAGTAGCTTCGCCATACAAGATACAAACCATAGTAGTACGTCTCGTAATCTGTTGCGAAATAGTATATTACTTAACGAGTGAATAATGGCAGAATAATTACATTAGTATGTAATTATTGCAGTAAGTTCAAACACAAGCCGTAGGCTAGTTACTACTTATGTTACTTATGTTATCCACAAACATTGAAAATTATGAACATTTACCATAATAATAAATATACTAACCAGAAGGATATCTTTAAATTAAATCCCATTGATGTCTATACTGACAGCGCGTGACCTTCAGTCTTAGCGAGCGTCTGTTTTTCATAGGCGTACCTGCAAGTTTCGTGTTATTTCAGTAAGAAAATTACAATGTTTAAATTATTATGAAAAGAGTAATATTTTACCAATGAAAGGAGTTATAGTTATAGATATAACATATAAAAATACGTATAATACAATAAGAATGTAAAATGCGCTTCAATTGTACCTCCACCCATAAAATTGCTACTTGCTACTACTTCATTGGCAAGTTTCGGGTTAGATTTGAGGTTAGTTGCAGTCGAAGGTACCCAGTCGCCAGCGATTACGTGATGAAATATATCCTTCTGGTTAGTATATTTATTCTTATGTCTTTACGTTGAATTTATTTCTTATGATAACTTGCTAGGTACATAGATCATTATTTTAGGTGTATAGTTGGTTGCCGCGATATAAATAAATATCACTCAAATTTTGCGGAATTGAGATTTTCCATCAATTTTTTTTATAGCTAATAGACGTTGGAGAAAATAGGATAAAAGTATAATTAAAGTAGTAAGAATAAAAGTAAAAGTAGTAATTCGGAGTAAAAGCCAATCACCATTTTCTGCCAAACATCCTTAATTGGATTGAGTTCCGGGCTTCTGGATGGCCAAGGCAAAACTTCAATATTTCCATCTTGTAACTAGTCACGTATTACTTCGAACGTATGATTCGGACAATTCACTGTCTGGTCGTAGTTGCTCTTTTGCAATGTTGGCTTCTATTGCGCAGGAAATACTTTTGCCGGTTATTTGTTTTTACGGAATTGACGTGTTCTAGACATTACTGTTGTTGCAGATGTTTATTTTCTGGTTTTTCTAGTTTTACTGTTTTATTATTTTAGTGGTAGGGTTGAATGTTAAGAAAGAGTGGGTATTTCTATTTCTATGTCATGTGTTGGTTTTACTTCTGTTGTTTAAATATTTGGTACATCGTCGCCTTAGGTCTACTGTTCGGTTTAATATGTGTATTTTAAGTTTTAGGTTTTGTATTGGTTTTATCTATTTTATTCTATCATTTGAGTGATAGCCTCTGCTATTAGAGAGATTTTATCTAGTGTGTCGGTTGTTGTTTTCATTTGGTTGACTAAGTTTTTGCAGTATATCCCATATTTTTGTTATATTTAATTCTTTTATTATTTTAATTATCTCCTTGATAGGGTTATCTGACGTATCTGTTTCTTGTATGGGGTTTTTGTTTGTATCTTCCGTTGTATGTCTAAATTGTTTCCACTTGTTTCGGTTGTCCTCTGTTTGTTTCTCTGATTGTTTTGTGGTAATTTGCTTCCTTGGGATAGTATTTTTATTTTGATTTCCTGGTGGTCTAGCTTGCTGTGTTATTGTGGGGTGTTCCCCTCCGCAGAGTGCACAGGTGCACCTGGTTGCATTACATGGTTCGTCTTCGTGATTCTGGGAGCATTTTACACACCTAGGTTCTCTTGCAGGTTCTCGTGCAGAAATGGGATGAGTGCCCCAATTTCTGGCACCTGTGGCACTGTGGTAGGTCTCGTCTTATGTATTTGGTTGTCTTGGTTTTCAGTCCACATATATTGGTTAGTGCATAATATTCTTCCGCTTCGTTTTGTGGAATTGTAAGTAGTAGTATATTTGATGGTTTTTTGACGCCGTTTCTAAATATCAGTATTCTTGAGATGTTTAATACTGTGAGATTTTTAAGTTTTAGATCTTCCTGTATTTCGTCTTTGGTGATTTCTATTGGTACGTACTTTATAGCAATTTTTAATGGTTTTTTCCTGCCGTCACTATGTGTGCAATATTCTATTTTATTGTTTTAATTTACGTGCAGAACAAATTTAAATTATTATTTGTGCAAAAATAAATACAACTCATGGAAAGTTGCTGGAAGGTAAAGTTTCTGTAAGTAAAGTTCACTGATAGCAAAATAATGTCTTGCAGCAAGTCTCTGTAATGCTCGCCATTGAGTCTTTCTTCTACTTGCCAACAGATTCCTAGACTAGGGATCAAATTAATATGCTGTACAATACTCAAGTTTTTTCCGATTAAAGGGATAGCAGCATTTCCTCCTTGATGCGGTCAGCGAGCTTAGGCTTTTTTGCAGCTGAATCATAACTTTATCACTCTCTTTAATTAGCCGCCTAGTCGTCCACACTGAGGCAAAAATGTCTTGTCTCATGGCAAGCTGTTACAGCCGATTCAAATGAATTTTTCTTAACCAGTTCACTATCTTTTCATCTTGAGCCACGTTGCTTCTTCTTGCAGCTTCTCCGCTATGATGATAGGTTCATCCATTGTTCAAATATTCCACACCACATGCTCTTTCGACTTCTCTAAGCTTTACAATCATCGCCATCGGTCAAACGATGCATATAAATTAAATCGATGTCACGTCACTTTACATAATGGGTCTTGTGGAAGACCCTGAGTGTAGGGGAACGATGAGGAGACAGAGGGATATGTTCTTATGAGTTGCCCCGCTTTCCTGTATTCACGTGGATACAGGGAAGCGGGGCAACTCATAAGAACATATCCCTCTCTCTCCTCAGGGTGTCTCATACGTATGAGACACCTGGGAAAACTAGTCAAGAACAATAGAGATCCAGGAACCCAGGATTAGGGCCCAGGAACATTAGAGAGCTTAAAAATAAAGCTTGGCCTCTAAAATTTGAAGTACGTTATAGTGTCTGACCTTGCAGCCATTCATAAACAGCAATATTTACTCAGCTTATAAATAAAGCGAATTAGTAATTCGTTTATTTCCACAATTAACACAGCAAATTGTGACCTCTACGTATTCCCTGACAAATGTCACGAACGTTTTCTTAAAGGCGGTTCACATATATACGCACCCAGAAGTATTTTCAATACTAAAAACCGTTACCTTCTATTTGCTCGTAGGCGTACGTTTTTGTTATTTTGTTTTTCCTGACTGCATGAATAAGGCATATTATGTACGCTCTGCTTTATAACAAAGTATCTTAAATTTACCATACAGAAATAGAAACATTAACATCAGTGATCCCATTTATATTTATATATCTTTTATTGAAGGCAATTTCACGATACTGCTGGCATAAGTAAGCCTAGATCTTTTAATTTAAATTTCTTCTATATAGGATTACATTACTAAGGTCAGGAAGCTGGATAGTTAAAGTACTCAATGCAAAAGCGGAGTTTTCATTTGCATGCATTTACAAGAGAAAGTGGAATGTAGCTAAAAAAAGACACAACCCTACGGAAGCACGAGACGGCATTAACATAAACGTTAAGCGCTATACAGTTCCTAAATCGAGCATTAGAGTTTTGTATTTCGGCAATATAACTCGAAAGCTGGGAAATATAGCCTTAATTAAAATTCATCGGTATTTTAAAGCCTATTTTTATATTACCTTTTACATCTCATCTTAGAAGAACATTTTGATGACATTTAGATTTCACTTGTCAAGCACAGTTTAAAGAGAGATACGTCATTTTGCAGTGTAAAAATATAATTTATAAACTCTTTGTTAGATACCTAGTTTCTTATATAGTTCACCTAATTATCCTGGTAATAATCTATTCATTCCCCACTATTAAGTTGTTATGATTTCACGTGGTTTGAATCAACTCGGAAATTCAATTTTTATTGTAGGATATAATATACAGGCTGATTCAAAATAAGTGCACTCCATAGCCTTATTTTTAAATATATTCAAAAAGACTAATTATATCTAGTTTATACTAAAGAGCTTAGCAGATATTATTGAGCTTTAACTTAAAATTTTTAGGAATAATCTTCAATGAGACTTTTATATGACATTACGTCTATAACAAAACTTATTTGTTGCAGCCAATGGGGATGTATCCGCATAAATACGAATGGGTCTCGGATAACCAGCAGAGTGGAGACTGTTCCATTTGGGTGAAGGCTGCGCAACTGGAATTTGACGATGGAAGTTGGGAATGTCAAGTCACTGCTAGTGATTTCCATACGCAAGATGCACTCACCAGTCATCCTGTACGACTAGTTGTTAGAGGTAAGTCAATATTTTTAAATTTGTAGCCACAGGGGTTTTGATACGATTGGGCGATGTCGATGAAGGGAAATTATCTTACCTCAGCACTCTCATTCGTCCGGACTAAGTGGTCGAAGTTAATCCTTTATTTAAAACATTTCTTAACCACTAAGATTCGCGTACTAGTTACGGCGTATATTTCAGGGTTTCGTCGATCGAGAGATAAAGTCTAATAACGTTGGAGCAGAATATATATTTAACTTTCAACACAATAAATTATGAAAACAATAAAACATTTATACACAAACCGGTTATAATTTTGAACACTTGACTAACGGAACCATGCGTGTGCGAATTTGCAAACGTTAACATAAGACACGAGGTTAATCTGTAGGGTTAGGGTTATCTCTAGACCTGACTATATATAACAAATTTTGGACAATTCTGACCAACTTCTCACTTACTAAACTATTTGATCTTGAACCCGAATTTAACGTATGAAAATCTGTCGGAAACTGAATAATTTTGGCTAAGATTGCCGCTCTAGACCTCGTTGGAGGTGGGGAGAGGGATAATCTTTCATCCCCTTTAAGTAATAAGGCTTACCGGGGGTAAAATCTCGACGAATCCTATGGGATTTACTTTACCCTTTACAGAATTTCAGGACCCTTTACATTTTGTTAACAACTAATAACACATGGTTACCTTTGCGGTTAATTAGATGGATAAGTAATAACAATATTTTAGGTGTTTACTGTGGGATGCTTGTTATCGATATACATGAAGAGAAAATCCCACGAAAAACTCTTCTAGGCCTTGGATCCTTAATTCTCCAAAACAGTACAATTATGATATATCTGAGGTAGTCTTTCGGTACCAATTAGTTAGTAGCTAAGTGAGCTTTATGTGAGTATTATTCTTATATTCTTTTTCTGGGGTAATGTGTAGCTGTTTGACTATTTTTGATTATTTCTTAATTACCGAATTTACTAATACCGGAAACCATAAATTAAGTGACACTTCTAATTGCACAATGACCCAAGAAATAATTTATTAATTTTACTGTCGAATTTTTAAGTTTCGTGCCGCTCGGGGTCTTATGAGCAGTCTTTCTTCTACAATAGGGACAATAGGATTTTAGATATTTCACTTAAAAAAGACTTTTTGGCGTCATACGACATGTGTTTCCTATTTGAGTTTTGAAATTAAGTTTAAGCTTGACAGAGAAAAACACACAAATAAAGATACATTACCGACTTACTGTGGACCCTCTTAGAATTCTTAAAGAATAAACAAACTAACACTTGCATTTTGGGTTCATATTATATACATCCCGACAAAATTAGACGCCTGGACTTTGCCATAAAATGCACTGCGGGTCAAACGTCTACTCTTTATCTCTGAATGGGTTTCATTTAAGGAAAAAAAGTACACATGAGCACTTTGTTGCATGTATTAAAATTTCGTTTTGATTACCAATATTGTTGCCATTGATTACGTTTATCGATATACTGACCTCGAGTTTTAGTTGGCTGTCATCTTAAACACGAGAAATACGATTACGAAATTATGTACAAGAACTGGACCTCTAACACCAACACGGACGCCCTATCACCCGTCGAAATACACACAAAATAATTTTGCGACTATATGGAAAACTTGAAACTTCCTAATCAAGAAAACGATAATGTCTCACTATTAGCGTACATCGACGAACACCCTGTATTGGACTATGTCGCCGAGGCAAGACTTTCGATAGAAAGAAGACCACCAGGAGATACAGAGGAAATAATATCTGCCGAAGAAACTGAAGAACCTAAAGTCCAGGATACAGTACACAAGTTATGAAAATCCCATCTAGGAAATGCCTTGTACAGAAAAGGATTTGAACACTTTCGACCATCAAATTAAAATTAAACACTCACCTGCGAAACCTAAAACCTAAATTCAAATATTGTTTCTTACTAAGAGACGACTTTTAGCACACTTATCAACTAACAATTTAGAATTTGAGACGATAAATCTTTTCAAAAACTGAAGAGAAAAAGTTGCCAAATTATCGCAGTCATATATTATGTCGCAAGCATATGTTATTTTGGGTAAATGGCTTTTGTCTAGTCAAATGATATCTGCCTGGGCAAATGGCTTTTTTTTAAAACTAAAAGACTGGGCAAATGACATTTGACTAGGCAGTTGATTTGCCTAAACCCTTAGGGAATGGAAATAAAATTATTTATTTAATAACATAATACATCGTATTTTATTTAATTAATATTTTTTTTACCTTACCTACAAAAGTTTACCTTACCTAACCTCAAAGCAATAAATTTGAAGTTAATAAACGGATTAAAGAAAATCAAACACGAATAGGCTACAATAAGAAAATCTAAATATTTACTTATATAAACCATAAAATTGATAAACAATATAAGGACAAAACAGACTATACATGTCATTAGCTAATCATTAATGCAATATCAGAAATCAATTGCTTAACAACGAATACGGCAAATGCTATTTGACTAGAAAGTTGATTTGCCTAAACCCTTAGGAAATGGAAATTATTTATTTAATAAAAAAATACCTAACCTAACCTCAAAGAAATAAATTAGAAGTTAATAAACGGATTTTTACTTAATTTTTCCCCAAGTAAATAATTTTTAAATAGGCATTGTTTTATTTGAAATATTTCCAGGCACATAACATTTGTCTAGACAAAAGCCAAGTGCGTAAAATAACCATATATAGTTTGTAACAGACATATATGAGAATTAAAAATGCCGCATCGTCAAAGGGAAACCAGATGTCTTTGATGAGCGGCGCAAGCCGACTTTGATCTCGTCAAAGCGTAGCCGCATCCTTTGACGATGCGGCATTTTTTCATTCTCATATATGTCTGTTACAGACAATACCTACCTGCTACCTATACCTCACTTTAAACATTTACTTATTTTTTCTGCATACGATAATGAAACTAGAAGTTTCTTTTTGTCACAGTATCTATATGTATATGAAATACGTGTAGTATGAAATAAAGTATGTGCTTTATACGAACACTAACGAACTATTATAGAGAACATTTAAATAAATATACTAAAATATATAATACCTACAGGTAAATAATATGCTCCTCGGTTATATGGTTTACAGAAAACCGACGCTCGATACCCGGCCATTGCATATATTATATAGCGTGCTGTCTACTAGGTACATGAGCAAGAACCATAGTGTAATGTAAGCTTAATTAGAAAATTAAAATAATTTAACACTACACTCGGAGTTTCTTTTATGTTTGCGGACACCGCAACATACATTTCTTTTTATTTTCTGGTCGCATTCATATTTATTGTACCTTTCGTAATAAAACTATTTGTGGAATAGCTTTGCCTGGTTTTAATTTACGTCCGTTTAAAACTGTAATTTAATTATGAAAAAACACGTACATTTTTCATTTAAATTGTATATTGCGGAAGCTCATAAAATTTAATTCTAAATTAGGTTGATATATTACTGGTCAAAATTAAAAAAACTAAATAGAATACAAAACAACATGCTCTGGTAAATGCACCAATTTCAACTCAAAAAAGTCTTATATTTCTCAAAGAAACTATAATAATTGGTATTGCAGGCAGAGCAATAAATCTAACATATGCTATTCTTAGAACATATTGCATATATAAAGAAAAATGGTTTATTAAATAATTACTCCTCCTTTTTTAATCAACAACAATCAATGACTTTCCATTATCGTCGCCCTTTTATTGATGATTTTAAATGTAAATCCTATTTTTCTAAGCCATCGCCACAACGTTTGTTTGCTAATTTGCAACCTACCGCTCGACGTCAATTCCCATAGTAATGAATCGACAGTTGGAATTAAATTTTTCCTATATTTATCATAAATTGTGTCTCGTAGTAACTTCACATGTAATGTGTCAATTTCCTTTGGTTTTCCTGCGTCAAATCGTACTTTTCGTTCAATAACTCCTTTTTTAAGTATTCTGTAGATTAATACAATTTGCTGTGCCTGTATTCCTAATTGTTTCCTACTTTTTTTAACTGGCGTTGCATTTAAATCCTCTTGATTTTGACTGGTGCTAGGCTGAGGATATTCCCATGGTCTAAACATTTTACTATATTTAAAGAACACTTACTTATGAAACACAGTTTAATTAAATGCACTTTAACACACTAAACTCAAAAAACTCACAAAACACTGTTTAAAACTATAATGCACTATAATTAATCACAATGTCCTGTAAAATATACCTAATCACTTTAAAATATTAATTACTTATACCAAAAATACCAAGTTTACTTATCCAATATGCCTATAATATGTCGCGTCGTACCTATACGCCATGAGATGTCTAGAATTCTAGGATATCGCTATCGAAATGGAATACTTCCGTGGACAGTCATAACCTAGGATAATATGCGTCCGGTTGTAGCCAGATAGTGATAGAGATACCCGTGGCCTTTGTCGTTTACATGCTTTTCTAATGGAACGTACCTCGATACTGGATGTTTGACAAGTCTCCCTTCACACGTGCTACCGTATTTTAACAGCGTTGTCAAGTATAACCGAATTCCAGGAATTTAAGGAAATACCAATGTCAACAATGTAATGAAGTCTACATAATGCTGGCTAAATAATGAAATTTATTGAAGAACGATTAAAATGCCACAAACATTCAGCAAATCATCATCATTTAAAATCACACACATTTGGTCAAATTCATGTCATCATCTGCAAATAATATTCTTAATTCACAAGAATTAGTTTTTTTTAAAACTTTAAAAGTTAAATATTATACATTTATTTGTTTCTACTACAATGTTACGTGAGTGAAGACGAATGAGCAATTGAATAATTTTCATAGCGAGACAATCGTATTTATAGGATTTTCTTATCTTATGCTGACTACAGTATTCCAAGGAATATAATGCGCCCCTCAAAGATAGAAAATTAAGGAAAAACATCGTTTTTATCATCTAGATTTTCACAAGTCGGCTTAGGTTTAGAAAACCATAAAAATAAAGGGTGATTCGCATTCCTTACAACACAGTATTTATAGAGTTTATATAAAATAAAGAATAGTATTAAAACTATTATTACAATAATTAAAATGTCAAAGATATTAAGCACTTGGGTATCACTGGTTTTATGTAAGGGTTCGCTTTTAAACTCTCTGGATTCACTTTGAATTTTTGTTGATCTAACTGGATTTCTTCGGGGATGTGGCTCTTCCGCGCAGCTTCGTCTGGGTGCCATTCTGGAATAGTTGGCAGGTGAAATGGTGCTCTTTGAATTGGGGAATCTCGTTCGAGTATTTTATACCTCGTAACTCGATAGTACAATGCTCGGGAATTTGTACCAGGCTAGGGATCGATATGTCCATGTATCCATTGGGTTATCCTGACGCATCATTGATGGGTTCGATTAATGTTGCTTGGAGATCGATCGATATTACGGTACACCCGGAAACCTCGGTGTTGCCTCGTTATATTTGGGGTATACAGGTTTCTACTACAATATTACGTGAGTGAAGACGAATGAGCAATTGAACAATTTTCATAGCGAGACAATCGTATTTATAGGGTTTTCTTATCTTATTCTGACTACGGTATTCCAAGGAATATAATGTGCAAAATTTGGCACATTGGGTAGTGGGTTTTTTGGATGCGTATATAACAATTTCCACCTTAAAAAAATTATTTCATTAATAATTTGTAATTATGCAAGTGTTGTTACTTATGTTACGTGTTCATTAACTTATATCCAACAGAAAAAATATGGACCTCCATATTTTGTTCAAGATGTTATTTGATGATATTTTGTGAAGATGTTAGATCTCAAATATCTAAAATTATCAATATGAAATTTTAGTATCGTCATCGTTCTAATATCAAAATTGTTAAAATAGTTTAATGTAATATTATTACCCCAGAAAATTACCGCTTCACACATTTCCGTGAAATGGCATTAATTAAAATCCGATCTATCATCCCGCGGTCTTTCAAACACTAATCTAGTTTTCTAGTATGTCCCAAAAGTTTGATTATTCTGGGCAGACAATGCATTAAAAGTTTTGACCCACGCTTGCTTTGCCGAAACTGTAAGCAAAAGGCTTTGTAGGTTGATTTGTCGAGGTAAATTTATTGTAGTTGGATCTGCCCTGTCATATAGCCCGATATTTCACATAAATAACAACTTGTTTTACGCGGTATCTATTTTATTCTCATTTTTTGTGCCATTTGTATTCCATAAAGTATACCATTATTAATAATGTGTTAGTATTTTAATCTTTTGATTAATTTTTAGTCACCCTTTATAGCCTAGAAAAAAAGTTGTAAATAATAAAATTTCATGTTATATAGACACATCAATTTTCAAATTCAGTCATTTTGATAGGCTTGCACATTTCCCGTAATTATGAGGTGTGTGGCCGATACATTTAATGCATTGCGAGAGTGAAGAATATTTCAAGAAATCAATGCTGCTCAAGCGTCGACATTTTCTCAGAGAATTGTTCCATAATGCTCATGAGCGCTGATAGGTCCAGGCGTTGTGAAAAATTTTGAGCTCCTATATCATTCAGCATATCCAATATTGCCTGATTCTCATCGTCAATAAAGGTCAAGGTAAAGGTTGATAACACAGTTCTTTCCAGTGCCAGGTGAACCAAAATATGAGCCCTGACAGCTCCTGAATATGCTTGCCCAGTCCCCTCAGCATCTTTTCTATATACTGTCTTGCTTAGATGGTGCTAAGTACTTACAATGCAATTCTTGGCTTAGGAGTGAGGTGTTATACATTGGGAACCCTCCCATGGCATGCCACATCTTGGAGCCGTGTCTACGTTAACATCAGGAATGTCACGCGCCTAAAATAACGCGGCAAAAATAATCATAGCAACTCGCGGTGGGTATTGAAGGACAGATGCTTGAAACAGCTGAACTTCGAAATATGAACAAGAAACCCCAATACTTGATAACACCTCCAGATCTCTTGATCCGTACTTCGTATGAAGCGTTGCACCAAGTTTAATGAGCAGTGGGGGACGGGAAAGACCAGATTGGCCGAGTAGGATTCCCCCCTCCTTATTGGGGTTTAATTGACCCCGCAAGCACCTTCAGGGTTTCTGGAATGCCATTCTCAACGTTACGCCTTCTTTATAGTCGGCATTCCTGGAGTGATACCAACTCTGGTATCTGTTTCAAAGATATGTGCTCTTGTGGAAAGTCGCAATATATAAGTTTGCACCGAAATGAGAAATTGGGTTCCTAACTTTTTATTTCCGCAATACCACTGAACCGAATTTGAAGTTTTAAATGTTTATTCGACGCAGAATTTAATCCTCGTTAATGTTGAATGGATTGACTTTTTCTGTCTGACGCACAGTTTTCCAGCTACAAGCGAAAACTGAAAAAAAGTGCAAACATTTCGCGATTTTTTGGTTACCAGAAGTTGTGCTCACTTTCCGGGATGGTGCAAATTTAAAGATTACACGCATTTAGGACCAAATGAAGGTATCAATACTATTTCCAGCTTGCTGGAAATTAATTCCTCTATAAATTCTAATTTAACTGGCCTACAACGAATAAGTTAAAAATAAATACTTGGACTACAACCATTAAACTGCCAAAGGATGTATATTATAAAAGCAGGTATTACATAAGTTTCTACGTTTACTCAAATAGAAATCAGCTCGTATAATCCAGGTCACGCACACCCTTCGAAGGGTGGGTTCATTAAAACCTAATAATATATTAATAAAGCTTTATCAATAATGAATAAGAAACACATTATAATGTTTATGTTACATCAATGCATACAAATGTATCTGTGTCACCGTAATTCATTTTTCACCTGAACTTTCCTTTTCAATAGCCTGACAAAGATTTCCTAATGACGATTTATGATGTCAAACGTTCCCGATTTTTATTGATATCTATACGTGTTGTTAAGAGATAACTTACTAAATCATGTGGGAATGATATAGCGACCTACTACATTTTCAATGATATCATGCATTCAGTTTTATTATATAGTCACGAGATACCTGTAACGGAGGCTTTCTGATTCTAAGAATATAGTTTATGTTTTCAATTTAATAATACTTATGCTAATACTTATTAACACTCGAAGTAGTTCCAACAAACGCCAAAACACTATTACTTTGCCCGATGCGCGTTTCGCCAACCTGGCACCATCCGGAGGTGATTAAAACTAATCTTAAATTAAAAAATCTACCCTATTTATACCATTTTCATGGTGACGTAATTAGTCACACTTCAATGATAAGTTGCTAAGCAACGCGTAAAGCGGGCTATACGGTATAGGTCCCTTATCGCTATTCATACTATTTTACATTTCATAATTTCTATGCTCTCAAATGCATCCAACTGTCTATTGTTGGATGCACATTTCTAACTAATCTAAAATTACTAATATTTATTCTATCGTTGTCAAAAGCATATTTTGCAACACTAGACTTATCTGTTCTTCCATATATTAGATGAGCCATATGCTCTTCAAACCTGATGTTAATTGATCGTCTCGTTTGTCCAACATATTTTCGATCACAGTCTTTACAATTAATTTCGTAAATCCCAGACCTTTCATTTGGAACAATTTTATCCTTTGGATTGTCTAGGAGTTGTTGTAATTTATTACTCAAGGAATGAATTGCTGTTATACCCACGTTTTTTAAGACATTACTCAAACCACGAGTAAACCGGGGTTCGTACGGGATGGATACATATTTTGGAGTCTCTATATCATTTTGAAAGGTCGTAGAATTACGAAGTGTGTCCTTCGTAATTAAATATTCCTTAAATATTTAATGTAAATAAGGAACTACAGACGTGCTCTTTCTGTGGTCTAGAAATAGTTTTTGAGAGGAACTTGGTCAAGTCCTCCTAGCCCTTCCAATAAAAAATGAGAGATCTCTGTAAACGTATTTGCTAAGGAGTAGTCATATGACTTAAGCATTCTTAATAAAATTCTGTTACTATATCGATTATTGTATCTTACACGTAATTTGTTTTGTGATTATTGTCCAAATGTTGAGTACCCACTTTGGGGTTGTTTGGAATTTAGGATTATCATGATATATGGTGATTATGCCCCAGATTGGGGATCTAGTTAGAGCAAAGTCATTAAATGTGCCCAATTCAAATCCCCACAAATATGACCAAATAACCAAATATGATTTTTTAAGAAATTTCTCCAAATGTAGATGTAAGTAGTAAGAAACATCTATTTTGAGGCATGATATACGTTTCTTGTTAGAGCTACAACGAATATTTTATCCATCTTGCTGACTTCATCATAGCCGAATAAATACAAATACAAAACCCCTTAGCGGAGGATTTATTTGTAAATTTATGGATCTCTTCCTGATGCATCGGAAAGTAATAACAGTAACATAAACTAATAATAAACAAATTCGTGCCTATTTCAAAGTCTCATTTATATTATCAACCAACTGTAAAATGAATCTTTCATATATTAATTGCAACTCAGCCAACGGAAGACCTTCTCATACATTCGATACTGACCACGCATCGATAACTTAACGTTGTCATACGTATCGATATCCATTTCGTTTGGAATGGATTGTAATATAATCCCGCAGATAATTTAGCTTCATAATATGATGCTATATGCAGTCCCATTGTCAAATGATAATGCGATCTGTTGCCTCTTTGTGATTACAAAATAATCTCTTTATATCTGTTTGGTAAAGTACTATCTAGGCGATGGATCACTGGCGCTGATATTGCACTCCGTTATCAGAGAATGGCAATTATTTCTATCAACGAATTTTTAAATATTTTAAATGGAAATTCATTATTTTATAACACTTTCAGTTTGTTGTATATAATAGTTGTATATAACAGCCCGCATTAACGCAGGGCGAGGTTTACGTCGCAAGCCGAATACGAACGAGATTTTTCGAACTTTCGAGGCGAGCCTTCAAAGCGATGTTCGGAAAAGAACTTCGAACCCACTTGAAAGTGGGTTAGAAACGGACAATATATCGAGATTTTCTCCCGACCCCAATAACCACTTACCCCGCGAATGTGGGGAGTTGATTAACTAAGCTGGCGGGACTCAACGACATAACGGTGCTTTACGAGTGCCATACTACCATACCATACCTACCATAATGCATAATGCACCATGCTCCTGGAGATATTGGATCTATCCACTATTCACCGCCAAGCTAACACGCTCTAATAAGCCTGACATAGTATATAAGACGATTTTCGTTATAGTTTTCGGCTCCGTCGGATACGAACATCATCGAAGGATACGAAGAGGAGGAAAAACAAATATCTTCTCTTCGAACTCCACAGATTTCATTTTTGTTATTCTGTTTGGCTTGTGATTTTGGTGATTGGTGTTCTCGGGGGTGCCATAAATACACTGCTCTCAGATCTCAAGATATTTCCGACTTGCCGTCAAGCGTAAGTGTTCTGCTAACTTACAGCAGGGAGCATTCGGAAGGCTGTCTGTCATCACTCCGATTGCTCAGGGCACATAAGGAAAGGTCTGAGTGACCACTCACTTCAAGGTCGTTATCACTGGTTAAAACTACCGGAGCGTGTCAATGGAGTTGGATGCTTGAGTGGGCCTGTCCGGAAAATGGATGGAAAAAAATAATATTTATAACTTTCAAGTCACGAAATGGACGCCACTAGGTTCTGCAGGAGTGAAAAAAATTAGTTTTCAGAATGTAGTCAATCGAATCGCATTGCGGTTGATTGTACAACTTCATAGCGACTCTCTTCTTCAATTTCTGAAAAAATATTATTTAATTTTATCTTTTTGATTTCCAACGAAAAATTATATTTTTTTTTCTGATATATCGCATTACAAATTATTACTACACGTACGTAAGTACTTAATTTGCTTACTATATCCGGTAACACTATGTGACCACTAAGCGTCAAAGTGTTATTCATGTCTAGTGCGATGTGAATGGGTGTCTGAAATTTTTATATACATATTAAGATTTTGTTGAATTAATCACTTAAATATGTATACTTATACCAATGCTAGAGTAAAAATTTGTATTTTTTTGAAAATTGTTCTACAACTTTCATTTGCTCTTAACTTCTTTTTTAAAGCAAATACCCTACTCATTTTTCTACCACATCCATAACTCATAATTTATTATGAACGTGAGTCCCCCTAAGTATAATAAATATTTAGTATACCACTTTCATCCAACGTATCTTGAATGTAGGATGTCAAAATAGGCTTTATTTAATTTTTACATAGAGAAATGATTTACATGGTGTTTCTAAATTGATGCAAAAGATTTTAAGCTGTGATGTTTCAACAAAAAATAAGGTGAGTCTTTCATATACATTGTTTTCCAAAACTCCCCCCCCCCCTCCAAGTTACACCCCGCTAAAATTGGGGGGAAAAATTGTTTTTATTTATTTTCTCCACTGTGGAAGAATTTAGAAGAATAAAATTTGGCGAACAACTTGCACTGATAAAATGGTAGTTTAATTTTTGTAACTCTGAGATATTGTTACAAGGGTGTAAAAAACTGACCCCTATAATATTTTTCTTTCTATATTTCTTTATTTATGACTTACCTTTACTATTAAATAATGTTCTTCTGGCCCTCCCCTCTGGGTTCGGGGCCACAATTCTAGAATAGACCCAGGGTACCTCCTACCTGTCGTAAGAGGCGACTAAGGTGACTGAATGGGACCGCCTAGCCGCTTAGCCTTGGCCGGTAAGATCTTCAAAGTTATGCTGAGCGGGCCTTGGTGGCACTTGGATGGGTGACCTAGGCAGGCTTGGGCCCGGACTGTGGCGTCTGCCCGAGACCTGGGAACACTCAACGCATCTGCCGTGGACGCGTGGTCCCAGATAAATGGTAATGAGGATCAGAGTAATTAATCTCTGTAACTCAGAACCATACTATCATACATACAAATTGTAGAGACTTTGCCACCAGGCCACCCGTAATAAATAGGATGGTTTGAAGACAAGTACTCAAGTAAAAAGGAGGAATGCACAAAGGGCCTAATGAGGCCTAAGTGCTGTGGTGGAATGGGAGTGTAACACTACCTTCCACTACACTCTGACCCATATACATACAATGTTCTTCTGGCGCACTGAACAGAAATATTTTGCTCTTTCACAAATTTCTGATTTTTTGGCTCTATACCCAAAAAAAGCAACAATTTTGCTGAATATGCTTATGTTTACATTATGATTAACTGAAATTGCAGTTCTATGCATAGAATAAATGCACCACGATTTTTTGCACTTGGCTATGCCGGCAAAATATACTAATAACATATTCTGAATACGATATAGCCTTATTTGTGTTATACCCATTCACAAATACAGAATATTCCCTTTCATATCTCATTCTAGATTTTTTAAGAAATAAATCTAAAATTACGGCCATTCCCATTACTCTGAGTGCAACTAGTATCACTTTCGTCAGTACTAGGCATTCATTTTATCTTTTTTTTGTCGTAATATCATAATAAACACAAATTATTATTAAATCTGACAAGTACGGTGTTTATATTATAATAATAGCAGTAGTTCATCCTCTCGTGTCATGACGCAAAAGTTCCAAGTGATTGCCCCCGAATATTGCTCGCATCAAGCATCAAATTGTCTCCAACTTAAATCACTGGAATGGAAATCATAAATATCGCTGTTTTCGAGCGACACTGTCATTTTCAATTCGCGGGTGGAAAATAAGGGTCCTCGAGTGCGAAACCAAGGCACAAGTGCTTTGAATATTGGCTTGAATAAGTGGGTCTTGTAACGGAATATCGCGATGCATATGTCCTCATCAGTCCCGGAAATGTTCCTGAGAAACATGGAATTATGTAAATGGAACAATAATAATATGTGGTATTATGTTGTAACTTTTATTAATCATTTTATAGAATCAATAAATCCTCGTATACCTATTTATGTCTCATATTTATAACATGTAGGTATACATATTATATGAGGTATACATATATGAAAATTAGCTTCGAACTGTCAAAAATTTATGGATTTGTAAAGGGCTTCTAAGGTTTTAAGATTGGCTTTCAGCTCACCTATCTAACTTTAAAGTTGTACTTAAAGTTGTAGTAAATATATTTTTAATTTATTATAGGGAGCTTGGAAACATATACGAAATGGATGTTTTGACTAGTAATCACAATAATGTAGAACTGTCCAAAGCTCTGCAATATACAGGTTTGATTTATGCAAAACTTATATTATGGAAAGAATATATTATTATTTACCTGCGCCGCATACAAGGAGTCTTAATAAGAGCAATTTATATAGCGAGTTGGGAAAAGTTAGGATACAAAGTAGCACAAGTTAGGTAAAATGTTTTTCCTCAACGAGTATTACAACGTAAATATAATATAATATAAGAAAAATTTCACATATTTCTCATAGCCATTTTGATCTTTCCATAACTGAATAGTTCACAATTAAATAGAAAAGTATTAGTTTCCCAACTGGTTGCAAAAAGTAAGTATCTTCATACCTGCTGACAGGTTTGAAGAGCAACAATGAATGTCAAAATAAAAAAAAAATACGTCATGAACTAATAGACCAGTCATATAGTACATTAAAATTGAAAAATAACGGCTACTTCTGATTTTTGAAGTGAAAACTTCTTTTTTTATTTTTTATTTTTTTTAAAACACTTTTATTTTTATGGGTGTTAAAAAAAACAAATTCAAAAAATTTTTACGTACATGTCAGTTTCTAACACGAGACCTGCAAAAATGGACATATGCCCTGAAAACAGCACCAAAATTGAAGATGTGTGGAAACTTTCAAAGAAGAGACGTATCACTGTGTATGGTACGTCCTTCACACACCCTTCAACAACCAAGAAACCAAACATCACAGCTGCAAAATCCGCTGAGGAAATAAAAACGCAAAATAAGTTTCCAATTGTGGAGTATATTAGATTACAAGGAGCCTGTAGGTAATGTACAATAAAACTACAAAAAATAATTGATTGCTTCTAATGGGTACCTTTTCAGATACAAATATTTATTTTACTACTAAGACTGAAGTGAAGTAAAATAGTTTCACATCAAGCATTGGGTTAAATACGCTCTCCATCGTTATCGAACGTAATATTTCTATAAACATTTCAAGAGGAAAACAGAACGTAAGTTTAATAGAGTAAAGATTTGTCGGCTTATTTCCTGTCAGTTCTCAAACAAAAATGGCTAACTCTTCCACAGCGGATACCACAAGTTTTGAGAGTGAAATAGAATCAACTCTAAAATTTAAAACCATTTTTTCCAGCTCTCTTGATTCATTTTTAGAATAAAGTCTATGCCATGTCCTATTTTCTATACTATTTTTTATGCCATGCACACTTTCTCAGTTAGTTATCACTTTAGTTATCGAGTTTATTTATGTTTAGCATCTTTACACCTTCACTATGTCTACTATACACTAAATCGCGGTTTTTCTAGTGCTACGAAGTTAGCACCGGTCCTTTGATGCTGCAAACACATATTGGATATACACTACTGGTAGTGGTATTAACAGCATATTAAAAAATCAGAACTAGCCGTTAGTTTGCGATTTTAGAGATTTCTACTGTACTATTTGACTGGACCAAAATTCGTTATCTAAAATTACGCAACTTAGATTTTAGTTATTATGTCCATACAATAACCTGATATGTGTAAATATATCAAAAATAAAATTAGATATTTCTTTTACCCAAACAAATTGTTTGTAAATCAGGGAGATGTCACTACATAACCAGGCAATTACATTAAGTTTGGAATCTACTGTGTCTTAATGAATTTATATTTGCTCTCTACTGGATAAGTTCTTACACGGATATCAGAATTATTCAGTTTATTTTGTAAATGTAAATTTTGACCCTACGAATCTGTCACAAACTAGAGTGTGGAAACATAATTAAGTTAATTTATATAACATCCCTCGCCATGGAAATATTTAGACATCTGAAGTTTCCATAAATTATTTATACGTGGGAGCACATGGTTTTTGCTGCGACAGTATTAAAAACTTCTTACGCGAAGATTAGGATCAAGCAAGCGCTAGTCCTCTGCCCATATACTGACACAGTGTTTGTCATTAATACAATGTAGAATACATTTAATTTGTTACCATAGTTTTACATATTATTTCGGTAATAATTTGTTTCCTAGTTATTCTTTTTCCTCAGACTTGCAGCATATCCTAATCAGTTCACAATAATTAATATTTTTATATTTATTTTTTATTTTTACTTGTATTTTTATCCTAAACTTACCTGTTTGTTAATTTTATTTAATTTCGGTTAAATCGGTCCTACAGTCCTTAGCCCACTTTTCCTACAACCATATTATACCAATAAAATCGTATTCAGTATTATACGCGTACATAATCAAGTAGTAAATCTAGGACATAGGATTAAATTCTCTTGGGTTAAAGGACTTTTAGCATTTCAGGGAATGAAGTGGTTGCCGAATTAGCTGAAAATGTAGAAGTAGAACAGGATATACTCCAAACAACAGAATTATAAATTTACTTTAGAAAACAAGCCAGAACACAATGGGAAGTATTATGGAAAGAATATGTTTCCAAATTCAACAACCATTGCACGCTGATACACCATCCCTAAATACTACTCATCAACCATTATTAGACATTGTGATAACTTGGTGACTAATTGGTGACCCAAAACATATATTTTTTAGCTTCAGAAATAACTACCAGGCTATCACAAAACTTATATCCGTACCTATTGCTTAATGAAAGCCTATAAATGTAACATCCTTACTAAGTAAAAATTGTATAAAAATTAGTAAGGCACTAATAAATTTCTAAGAATAAACAAACTTGAATATCTAAAGAATAATATAGATGTAACAGAGATCCCCATAAATTACTTTATACGTTATGTTTATACGAGTAAGTTCCTACTGTCTTACCCTTGTATTAAATAACCCTTTACACCGAGGTCTTCCTTGTTTGTGCATAACAAAAAGTCGCCCTGACCGACCCCTGGCCATGAAGTATGGTCTTTGTATAATATCCTCTTGTAAACAATCGTTTATATACTCAAATAAACTGAGAGAGAATAAAACAGTGAAGTCGAGTTTTATAAGTAAATTAAATTTAATTCCAATGTAATACTTCTGTAGCGAAGGGTCAGTTCATTGCCTTTTTTTTGCGTATATTACCTTATGTTAACTTACAACATTGTAAGGTCCTAAAGAGCTTTATAAATTATCGTATTCTATAAGCATAAGCGTTGTTATTAGTCAAGTTAAGAAAGGAAAGAAGTGAATTTTGTTAAAAATAATGTACTTAGTCATTTTTCATATTTAAAATAATAGATATGTTGCCTGATGATACCATATAATATAAAAAAAAAATTTTAGTCAAGGAAAGCAATTTACTAAATAATAGTGTAGAATATATAACAATGTCAAACATTTTGAAATATTGCGCTGAATATATTAGTTTCGGTTTCTACTATTTTCACGTAGGAAAGCAATTTTTCAAAGGCGAGCTAAACTATAAACGTCTGAGATATATTTGCAAATAATTTGAGACATATTATATCTGCAAATATTTTTCATATTATACGCAGTGAAATAGATATATCTAATCGATCCAAACCATATGGTAGACGTCAAGTATGCCTGACGTTTATCAATTTATCAGGAAGTTAACAAAACAGTTATAAAAATACAACGACTCTTAGTCTTACCTAGCAAGGCTTATTGGTTTGAGTTTTCGTGAATTCACCTTAAGCATCAGATACAAAACACATTTCTGTTATAAAAGGCAATTACCTAACCTACCCACATGGAATAAGGCACCGAAACAAAGATCAGTAAGACTCAGTTGTCACGTCAAACATTAATAATGCCTTCACATTATAAGGGTGTATCTAGACAATACAGAGCAATACAAGTAAGAGGCACAGGAAGCTCTATAATTATCTTATTCTTTGTTTTAAAATGGTGTTCGCTTAGCGCGCAATATATCTTCCTTTCCGCTGAGCATTTCTCGATAATTCGTCAAAGGTATTTACTTCAGGTCACGTAAATAAAAATAGATGAGCTGACTCATATTAAAATATATAGTATATATATATATATATATATATATATATATATATATATATATATATATATATATATATATATATATATATATATATATATACATGTATATATATTTTCATGTTTCACTTTGCATTACTATTTTAAATACATCACAATACATATCAAATCTATTTACTTTTAGTAGTTATGTGATGTTTCTTAGCTGGGAATTTTTCACCTTTTATTATTAATGTGAATTTTCTTTTTGCTGAAATATTGTAATGAAGAATTCCGCGTAATAACTTGGATATTACATACAGATTAGTTATGCAAAACACGAAATATTAAGTTTAGAAACACTTACAGAGTTTTTGCTTTTCTAGGCCACGATTTGCTTTTCTCAAATTCTAGGGCGCGATTTAATTAAAAGATTATATCTATTAAGTGATTAAAATTTAATGCTCATTTCAGTGCGTCCCACAAATTAAATACACCGGACATCTACCAGCGCGCGGCGCAGTATGAAAAATTCAAGTAGGTATGGTTTGAATTATATTTTCCAGCTATTTATAAAAAAAAGGTTACGAAAACATAACTAGTAATTTTATTCCACTATGCTAGTATACGTACATATATTTACATTATTTCTAGTAATGTTTATATTTATATTTATGGACTCCAATAAAAAAGCTTCGTAATTTTTTTAGTTCATGCAAACATTATTTACTGCCTGTAATTTGTGTGTACGTCGAGTTACAATGGTTAACTTCGAAAACGTTATTACGCTACAATTGGGTTTAATTGCTCCTGAACATCGTAATTTACGAATAAATTCTGGACCAGGTAAATTACGTTTATTATCGTAATTTGCTTGTTTCAGGATTCGATTTGAAAATCCATGCATTTAAAAAAGTATTAGTTTACATTTTAGAGAAAATGTAATTAAGCGTGGAAACCGAGGCCAGATATTACTATTTTAAGCACTCCTATGAAGCATATTCACTTCTGTGAATATGAAAAATAGATTGTTTTAAATTAAATTGAACTTTTAATATGAAACTTTTAATGTAATTTTGTTAATGCAATTTTTAGCGCAACCTCGGTAATATAATTTTTTATGGCTTTTAAAAATGCAATTTTAAATATAACTTCCGTAATCAATCGTTAATATAACTTGGAAATACAATTTTTAATGCAACTTTGGAAATAAAATTAGATCTTAGTGTACTGTGTCTTTTTTCTTTCACCAAATCGCATAAAATTCTGAGAGTATAAGTTCGATACCCAGTATAGTTGAGAACCATCTGACTTAGTTGCGTAATAGTCCGCCATCTGACTTAGTTGCGTAAGTCAGTAGCGTCCATGGGATTAGTAGCTTAGGTACCTCGTACGCACCTACTAATTTATTTCTTTTTTAAATTAAGGCGAGCTAGCTTAAGCAATCTTCTATTGCCCACTTTAAACGCTGTTGATTTATGCTGTGGATGGTAATAAGACGTCTACCGTGGTTTTAGAAGTTGAAAGCTTATTTTTAACTTCTTGGATCGGGATGACACGAATAATTTTACCATCTTTTCATTATACATATTTTAGTTAATATTACACCTCAATTCCACTAGTATCCCCTAATATTTCGAAGATACAACAGTATTATAAGAAGTAAATTAGCCGTCTACCGTGGTTCTACAAGTTCATTTTTTTTCAACCCCTAGGACGGGGGTGACATGAGTTATTTTACCATAACTTTATTATCCATAATATTCCACCCCAATTTCAGTAGTGCATCCCCTTTAGAAAATATGATATTATTATAGAAATGTTATAAAGCCGTCTACATCCAAAAGCAGAATTTATAAATCACCAATATAATAATGTTGTAACGACGTAAAAATTACTACAATATGTCTCATCGGAATGATGTCATCTAAAGACGTAATTTTTACGTCAATCTAGATAATGTGTAGATTGTTTTTGTTATTCTTTTCGTCATATACCTAATTCGTAATTGGGAGCATGGATGAAAGTTAGGCTTTGAGTTAATAAATAAATAGATTCTATAAACTTTCGATTATATAAACAGTAGTACACATGCATAATAAATAGTCTTACAAACTAAATATTCAATTTTCGAAACCAATGATTTATATCTTTCAGTTCTAATTCCAAAAAAAAATCCACAATACATATTATGCAATAATAATGTACTTTTTGTATTATATGAAAGTTCTATATTCTACTTTTCCATTTCGACATCCTAGATGATGTCGCTAATAAATGTAAAAGAAGACGTTCAAAACACGTCTCTTTTTTGGGGGACAATTGACGAATGACGGGTTATATTACAAATCAACGTAAATGAGACATCAAGTGATGTGACTCTGCTGCCTGGGGTTACCTTCATCTAAAGTTGTCGACTTTGGCACAATTATATCTGCAGAAATTTGCGAATATGTTCTAATTTATCTCTTAAAAATATTCTTAAAATGTGTCTACTCATTGGTATTATTGGTACTATTCTCTTATTAGATCTCTGGTTATCTCTGGTTGGAATTGGTACTATTCTCTTATTAGATACTCTGCAAGTTTTATTTATTATCTTGTGACACTATCCACGAATAAATAATAATTTCAGCATTTAAATAAATGTTAACGTTTTCCATTCTTTAACAATAAAAAATACTCAAATAAACATTCAGTGTATGTGTTAAATTGACAATAAGAAACTGGTGACCATGATATAAAGAGAAACAATGGTACATTAGTGCGCAGGTAAGATGCGACATTTTCAGTTACATCATAACACGGTACCTACCTACCTACCTACGTTGATTAAAAATTAGTCTTTCAATCAACGCTACCTACCTACCTATAGCGGAGTGAAAACGTCATTAAACTGTCAGTCGTGGCATATGCTACGCCTAGCCCAGCAACTGAAAAATTTCACCAGAAGAACAAATTTGCTTATCCAGTGGCACTCAGTTTATAAATATATTACGCTTTTAGTTCGGTAAATAGCGCTTATCCAAACTACAGATAAATTACAAAACGCGTCATATGAAAAGTGCACTCCACAGACCGATAAATCGAGTGTAAAGGCGGGATGGCATTTAAATCGGCGCCAGGCGATTTGTTGGCGCTACTAGATGCACCCGTTGGTGTTTTTGGATCATTTCGGTAGGTGCTGCGTGTCGGGCGCAGCCGGAAGTGTCTGCTGTCACACATCCCGTGTTTACTTATAAATCAAACTAGTTCCAGATCATGTGAACTATTGTTATTGCTTACTGTAAATTTGTATCAAAACGGTAACGGGCGGTGGCGTCACATGAGGCAAATTTATTGTCCGAACATTATCGTGGAAATAAAAAAAGATACGCCCGTCACATTAGACACGAACCTAGAATTTAATCAGTACAAGCTAAAATCACGAAAAGGAAGTTTAGGTTACTATAAGTATTCCTATTTGTAATCATATATAACTATTTATGCAATTTTGATAAAGTTACATACAATATTGTAACAAGAAAATGACTAGGAGCTTAAGAAAAATTATTTCCATAGATTTCACCATGTCATAGTTGTCATTTAACTTATACGTGACGTGTTAATTTACAACACTCTAGTAATGTCAACTTAACCCTTAATCTTCTCCGTGTAAAATTCTAAATTTGCAATTATGTGAGTGGTAAGTTTCTAGTAAATCATTAGAAAACGTTGAATCTGTTTTAGTGTTTTGATATGATTTTTTATGTTCATAAATACGGTTCCAAATTGTCTACCTGTTTGACCAATATATCATGTAAAACATATGTGAAACGGTTTCTCAAATGAACAAAATGTATTCTTCGTTTTTGGCTACAAATGTTATTCACTAGTTTGAATTGATTTGTCGACATTCAATTAAAATTTTGTTAAATGCAATAATGTATATTACAAAAAAACATATGAATATTCATGGGTTCACAACAACCAGTAAAATTGCTAATAAGTACTAGAGATTTAGAGAAAATTATCTTTATACGGATGATACTTATTGATCTTCAGAATTTTGTGAACTGAAAAATTTTAAATTCTACACTGTCCAAAATGTGAATATTTTACTCATTTACAAAACGTAACACGATGTAAAACGTAAGACATCGATGATTTAACCCCCATATTAATCCCCCTTTTGAAGAATATAAACGTCAAATTAGCTTTCAAAATTATTGTTAAGTACTAAAATATGTATTCATAGGAGATCTTGACTGTCCTTCGCAATTATACTTAAATAGTCGAACAGTCTAGTCATCTAATAAATAAATTAAAACTGACATTTTCACTCTCTCAAATCTGTACTAATAATGTTTTTAACAAAAAAAAACAAAACCGCCTTCAATAAAATGTATTCTAAAAAATGCACTAAAAAGTAAAAAATAATTATACTACTCTACTACTATTACTACTTAGAATACAATCATTTTTGTTAGACCGATCAATTTATTAGTATACAATCAATTTATTAGAGAATTATTGTTATTTTTGGAGTCGGTGCCAGCCTATATATTTATTACTTCCTTATACGTTTGTAAACTTGGAGAACAATTATAAATAGTAGACTAGGCAGTCGGTTTTTATGAATGCGAGTTTTCTGTCAAAATTAATGTCCCACAAATATGTCACTGTCACTGTGAGAATGGTAGGTATTGATAGAAAATTCAAGTATAAACTACCAATTAAATAAATCGTACATTATTCTGAGGAGCCTCAATAAAGGCGAAAGAATTTGTACAACTTCTAAATGTTTCGTTTCCGTGTATACGTCGAGAATGCTTTTTAGCAACAATTTGGTCCAATGGAAAATATTTTTTTAAATAATTCATATATCTATGAATTAGGGTTGTGACCGGCGCATCCGCCATTTCTACTGGTATATCTGGTAAGTTCCGCGGTATATCTTCGGAATCCAAGGTCCGATGCCAATAAAACTAAAATTATATCATCTAAAAATCACCTCTTTTCCAATAAAACAAAAGAATTTTTCTGAGTAACATACAAAAAAAACATACAATGGAATTGAGAACCTCCTTTTTTGAAGTTGGTTGAAAATAGAAACTGCCTTTGAAAAAGAGGCCCAAACAGGACCGATTCCCCTTTATTAAGTTATTCTACGCAATCGTTCCAGCTTTCTCTCTAAATTACTCGTTACGGAACTCGTTATACTTACTAATTATGAAATACAAAGCAGAAGGTTATATCTATATCAGCCTGCCTTGCAGAAATTATATGGAAAAAATATATCTTTGTAATCATCGTAATCGAAATGGAATACACGACGTAAATAATTAATTTTGTTTAACGCAACCCCTTCAGTTTAACCGTATAACTGCTTTATAAATTATTAAACCAATCCGGCACCGTTAAATAATTCCCGGCCGGCGAATTAGAACATATTGTGGAGGAGAATGAGTTGGCTTTGTTAAACAGCTGAAGGCTCCTGCAGGAAGTGATAGAACACGTATTTTATTGCATTTACGAGGAACAGCGCTTTGTACTCGTAACACAAATTTTGGTTAGTCCATTTTTTATTGTCTGGAAAGCCTTCGGGAATAAATTTGTGGGGTACATTGTTCACGAAGGAGACTAATGCGCCTAAAGATTTGTTTTCCTTGCAGAGATTTTTCCTTCGTATTTTTACCACTTTGCGTTAAAATTTCAGGATGTCCTCATAGTTGTTGGTATTTATATTTAAAATTACCTACTCTATCTTGTAGATATATATAAATATATATGATCAGGAAAACATTAATTTAAGCTGATAACATTTTTATTCCTTATTATATACAATATATAATATCTACATATTTATTAAAATAAACATTTCCTAGCTTATCGAGGGCCATTTTTCTTTAGAGATTTTTTATTCGAAATTCCCTGTTAAATTGTATGACTTCTATACAGAAGATCTTCAGAAGTGTTGTATGATTTGCGATGTTGCACACTTATTAAATTAGGCTTATAAACTGATGTACTTGACATGTTTTTGACGCGCGTTATTTGATATTAGCATGTTTAGAGAGAGAATATGAATACAAATAATAAAGGTGCGATGTTATTGTATCATTTTACTTCATTGTATTTATAGCATGAGAAGTCATAAATTTGGTTTTCATTCTTCAGTTTGATACTTATATCCCAGCAAGTAAGAGTATATTATAAAAAATATACTAATATACATACATGGATATATCTCTGTACCTGGAAGACGATAGTAATCTGTACTTGATTCAGGTGATTGATGTAATGGGTCTTACAAGTCCCTGCTCTATTTCTGTATTCGCTCCACCTCAACTGTTCGGACTGAGGTCTTTTATGAAAATTGTTTGTGTTGATTTATCTGATATCTGTATTTATATAATAATATCGAAGGTATTGTATAAAATGATTTGAAAGGGCATGTGTGACCTCGAGGATAACGGAAATAATAGAGTTTGATTTCAATCGAGCGGGTAGGATTTGTGACAATGATAAAGTGATTAAAGAGTACAGGTAGGCCAGGCTTGAACGTTTCAATATATCAGGTTTTGTATCGAATTCAGATGTCTTTCAAGGTACTATCCCTTTGCTGTAATATATCGACTGGGTAAAAGTGATGCATTCGGTTTAAGATATAATCTCAAGGATGTGTATTAATTTCATTCCCGTTGAATTTTGATTAAATTCAGTGAAATTTTGAAATGTGAAGGGCATAAATGAAATACAGCGAGGATTTAATATTTTAAGGACTTAATATTTTTCGTTCTCAGTAATTTTTAACTCTCTCATTACAGTTGTGAATTGGTAATAATATTGGTCTATAGTTTTCTGGTAGGTTTGGGTCCCCTTTTTAAAAAATTGGAGTAATTCTCGTCAGTTTGAGAATATCTGGAGTATGACTTGACAGATGCACATGTTTGTAAGCGCATTGAAGCTTTGGCACTGGCGCACTGATAAGGCATCAAATACTTCTGACCAGATGATGCATTGAACATACTGAATATATTTAAAAGTATATAGTTCGTCTGCTAACAGTGATATACGAAATATGTCAGACTTCTCAAGTAGCATATTGTGACCCGTACATACGCATCCTGTATACTTATAATAAAGGCGAGGGAATGTGGATATTGTTAGAGGTACACAGCTTCACGGTGATCCCTTCGCCGGCAGAGAGCTGGCTATATATCACTTTGAATAGAATACTATGAACAGCAATGATATAATGCCTGCTAGGGGCGCTTTATACAATAAAATATATAACGTGGAAAATGCAATTGGACCAAGCTTACTTTACATTGCACTCCATATAACAGCCGCTACATATTGTCGATGTTATCCACTTCGATTACAATGCGATTAGGCGAACACATCTAGGAAAAGAAGTTATTCATATCATGATATATGTTTAAGAAATAATTTTACCATAATGGTGGTCAAGTTGGGTATAGCGCGTTGCATAACTAACCTGAAATAAACAGAACTCCTTTGTTTATTTTATTCTAGAATCTAAGTTGTATATATATATATATATATATATATATATATATATATATATATATATATATATATATATATATATATATATATATATATATATATATATATATATTGAAACAAAAAAAGATTGTAGCGAGAGAGCGAACATATAAGTTCGATATACATATAAAACATATTCTAAATAAACTTTAATTGCATAGTATTAGTTAAAAACTCCATGTAAATAGTATTTATAATAAGTAAAAATAGTCAAGTACATTTTAAAACAAAAATATATAGATATTTATTCATAAAATAAAACAATTTCATATTGATCGGTAAGAATTTGACCAGAATTACCATGCAACGCAAGATTCAGTTAAACATTGAGCATTTTGTACTAAATACAGCCTATTCAAATTTGACAAAGTAATTGTAAATAAAATGAAGCAAATTATGACATACTGTACATTTAAAGCAAGTAGAAATAAAGCTGGAATATTTAATCAAAGTAAAAATATGTCCAGATGGTGATATCATTTGACAGCTAATGTCACATGTAAGACTACTTTCATAATCCAAAATTATTAGAGAAATATAATTATATATAAAGTCATAAAAAAACAATGTAATATAATAATATTAATAGTGGGTAATAATAATTAAAATGTGATTTATATATAAACATAGTGAAAGTGAATATAAGTCAAAACTTATTAAGTATAAAGAAACAATAAACAGAACTTTAAAACAAGTAGGTAAATATAAGGTTTCCAAGGAAGTAAAACAGATGAAAAAACAATTTTATTGAGTAGCAACGAGTGGGTTTTGGAAGAAAGCATGTTGCATAGAATATTTTCATAACTTCTCCTTAAAAAGTAAGAAATTATAAGAAAAATACCTAGGAATATAAATACTTACTACATCGCCTACAAGAATATTCAATAAGCAGCAAGCAGACGAGGTTCCAGTTTCGTAAGAACATATTGGCCATTTCAGAAGAGCATCCATGAGATATGGTATAAGCAGTGCATAAATGCAAACCCCAGCCTAAGGCCTAAAAATAACAGCGAAAACAATATAAAAGGTACACCTTATAAACATTTATATATCTGATCAGAATATAACAAGTAATTGATAACCTAATTAACATGTATCAAAGTATTAACATGCATGCTAAGTTTACCTACCAATTTGAGCTCTAAAACTAGTAAAGTAGATCTTTTTCTAACATTTCGTTTTTTTAAATAATCTTCATAAATGTAGAACATAATAAGTAAATTCCATATATTAGGTTAAAATTTTAGAATATATGAGTCATATATCGTAGATAGTACACCATCATAGATGAAAGACAATCTATAACATCGATCTATGATGTGTTTAGGTATAAGGCAAGTTTTAAGTTTTATGTGTTTTTAGTTTATTTCGTAGTATAGGAATCTATGTTACATATACCCAGACATCAGAGAGACATATTAAAGGTTTGAGATTTAGCTACGACTCGATAGATGGAGTGATGTGTAACATAGAATTTTATATTTAAATTAATGGACAATTTTTAGTAGGTAGGTACATAGTAATAATACAAGCAAATATTAAAATGTATACATAAATATGTATAATTTGATTGCATATAGCGTAGAGGTATAAATATATTTCTCTGATCACAAACAATTTATAAAAAATTGATAAAAGATTGTGAATAAACTTATGTTAAATTTGGCTAAATTGTATCTGTATCGTCTTGTTGTGGATCTGTAATTTCTGCTATAAATAACCCTATCCTATGTACTTTATGATCCAATAAAAAAATAACAATAAAATGACTAAAAACTGTGTTTTCTATTTAATTCAAATCTTGCGTTAATTTTGAGACACCCTTTATATATGTTCTATATATATTTATTTATTATGCATCATTTTCATGACCATAAAATCTGCTGCTAGGCAGATTACTGAGAATAGTTTTCTCAATGTTTATTTTCTGTATATTGCCTATATTATTTTCCAGAAATAAACATGGTAGAAAACTATTTTGTTCAGCGTCTTAAACGCCATACTAGAATGGTGTTTAACACGGTTTAACGCAAATACTGGGATCCAAAAAATTGTTTACTAACCACTTGGTAGGAAATTTATTAGAGCCATATCATAATCAAATTTGCAAGACAATTTGGAAGACTCTGATGGTGCATACATGCCTGGTTGAGGGCTAATTTGCAATTTGTGGTTTGGATCCAATCAAAATATCGCATCACTTTATTTAATTAGGTGGATAATGTTTAATATAACCTAGGGCGCGCTAATAACGTTGCAGCAAAGAGGTTCGGTTAGATTACATATCCACTACCTGTGGGGTGGTATACTTCCATAAGATGATAAAGGCGGGGGAGCACTGCTACAATATATAAAGGTTGTTGAGATTTAATTTGACTATTATATTAAGGGTGCGTAGCAATTAACTTCAAACTATTTCGATTTTCTGACATATTTATTGCCGCTGAAAATATATAAACTGAGGTTATAGGCACTATATTTAAATTGGAGTTGTGATCTTGAACTAATACTTGCTGACAGCGAGATATAATAATTATTACTAATGAAAATGCTGAAAAAATAATAATTAATAAAACCGACAACAAAATATATTTTGGTTAACAGTATATATTCAGTTCTTTTCCATCAATGTAATTTAAATTCATAGTCATATATTCAGTTAATACCTCTATACAATATTTTCGATGTATATTGAATTAATAAACTGCAGATACGTTTAATAACATTTTCAGATATCACTACACTTATTTACTCTTGGTGCGTTTCTAGAAATCCAGTCAGCGCAGTTCTATAATAGCTTCTTTCAGTTACGCAGGCCGCTTATAATTGACGGAACCGTCCCTTTTCTTAGGGTCGTTTTCTAATTATAGAGTTTCAAAAATGTTGCGTGTTCGAAGCGACCCATGTCAAAATCACTTCTTCCTGAATCAGTGAAATGTCTTTTGTTTTATGAAAGCGGATATTATACAGTTACCTAAGCAAGTCCTGAAGTGTTTGTCAACTTTAAAACGTTAGGGTCAGGCGTGTTACTCTTGGGAAAAGCTATGTCACAAATGAAATACAATAAGGGAACATATCCCCTTTTGTTCTAGAGATTTCAATCCAGAAGGCACTGATTATATTCTAGCCATCTAACACAATACTGTTATAGATTTTGTTACTGCGTAGCTACGTACGTGGTTTCGTCTGCCCCGAGAGGTAATACGTTCTAGAATCGTTCCTTCGCACATCGTCATGAATAGGTATACTTACACCAATATCCACTATACTAGTAGCATTTAGTAATAAGTAGCTAGTAGCTAGTAGTTTTGGGACAAAAAGTTGAAATGATTACTAATATAAGGTCTCTACTGAATTTTGGGTGAAGGGCTCGTGAGTTAGCGATTTCGCGTAATATTACATAACATTTCAACGCGCTCTGGCGGCTACACGGTTTGGCTAAAATAAGTGATGTATACAATTTGTAGGGAATTTAATGGTAGTTTTAGTTATTTGTAATTACTGCCGCGTCCAGCAGAAAGCTACCCGCTTACCCCAGCCACAACGGTTAACATCTTTGATCTGATTTTAAATATAATATAAATAACAAGTCTCCGACATACTCCCACCTGAGGGATTTTAAACTAAATAATAACAATTCCTCATAATGAGACTACTAAATTTAACTATTACTAATTAAGTACTACAAACCCTCAATGGTAGTTTCACTACACGTCCACTATGAGTAATTTGACACACGGATGCTCTGCTTTCAATGCCAGAGTTACTAGCATTGGGCTCTCCCGCACTATAACTAGCGTATTCTTCCTATCTTTTCCAATCTCCTCTTCGTCACACTCAAAATGCTGCTGAGCCAATCGCTCCAGAGGCTGACGCAACCAATTGGGCCACTCCCACCATTTGGACTCAAATAGATGCTTAGCAGAATACCTACGTGATGGGGGGTTAGCCGGATTACAACTTCCAGGTACATGTCTCCATGACTCACTTGTAGTCAAGGAACGTATCTCTGACACCCGATTTCCTACAAAGGGGGACCAATCATCTTTCCGATGTATCCACGAGATAACAGTTGAGCAGTCACTCCATAGAACAGTTGCACTGGCATCGCAAAATGTGTGGAGACTCCATTTTTCTAAACCATCATCATCAAAATCGAAACCAATCCATCTAGGGATTTCAAATAGTGTAGTTCGCTAACCCAAGAGCGAAAAACACGTTCCTTATCAGAATCCACTGGTCTGTCCCAACTTGGCTGTTGTTCCCATGTTTGTTGCAATAACAGTTTTGGAGTTAGAGTTGCTGGACAAGTGAACCCTATAGGGTCGAATATGCGCTGTGCTGTAGATAGAATCAGTCTAATTATTACTTTGTTCCCTAAATCGGATATGTCTCTAACTGAATCTCTGCTGATAGTCAAAATATCTTTTGCCGGATTCCACTTCAAACCAAGTAAAGGCACAAAAATATCTCCTCGCCTAGGGTCCGTATACTCCCACCCTCTCAGCTCAAATTCAGCTTGATCTAGAACACATACGATACACTTCAACCGTGCTCTGCATTTCTTAGACTGATGTCCTATCTTCAGACATCGAAAACAAGCTCTCTTCTTTGTTAACATATCCTTTTTACGGTCAAGTGGAAGTTCTTGCGCTTTAAAGCAAGTCTCATTGCTATGGGCACCTTCACAAAATAAACACTTAGCAATATTGCAATTAACTAACCCAGCTGCTGTGGGTAGTGACTCTGTCGATATTTGTCTCCTTCTTCTATTCTGTGACACTGTAGAAATAGAAGTCAAACCAAATCCTTCGGCTGCTAGAGAAATTCTCTGCTCATTTTCGGCCTCAGCGCGTAGAAAACTTAAAAGATTCTGCAACCTAATCTCTAATGGAGCGTCGCCACATAATGCTACGGGTTGATTGTTACCACTACTCTCTCTCTATTACTTATACCAGGACCACTGGAATTGAAAGTCGATCTTTGCCATATTCGTAAAAGTTCTTGTGGCAAACAAGATTCAATTAATGGAAACAAAAGCGCTGCGTACTTGTCTGATCCTTAACGTGTCGAGCGCCCTTAACTGAGTCTCAATCAGATCGTACAATTTCGACAAATCCTGCTGTTTTTCCTTTGATACGTTATTTAAAACCAATTTTAGTAATCCGCGCACGTATACCTCAATCTGTAGGTCCTCACGCCCGAATCTCGCGGTCAAACAGTCAATAATCTTTTGATAATTATCATCAAGCACAGGAAAACTATCTACAATTTTACGCGCACGACTTCCAGCAACCGTAGCCTGTACCAAATAGTCTATCTTATCGCAATTATCCAACTGAGTATCAGCATGAATTTTCCTGAACTGAGACCAGAACGGTAACCAGTCTCCAATATTACCACCATACTGCTTAAATTGAATAGCAGGCAACTTAAATTTCCTCTTACCTCGTACGTCATCAACATAAACTACTTGGCTACTAGAAGTTCGTACTGACCCTCGCACAGACCCAGCATCCTCTACAACTTCCAACAGCTTGTCAACTTTTAATTTAAGTGTGGTGAACCTATTCATATAGCTCTGCCCTTGCTCAAGGTCTAACAATAGTTGTTCTTCAGTCGCTTGTGCCTCCAACAACAAACTATATACTTCCGAGTTTATCGTGCTGAGTTCGTCAAACTTAGGCTTTACGCATTCCCAGGCAACCTCGATGTCCTCCCGCACGATAAGACTTTTTATTAACATATTGTCTAATTCGTTGAATGCTTTAGTGACAAAAGACCGAAGCACTTTTCTATGTTTTTTCTTGGCTTCCATTGAATCAGTCATAATACTTCCAACCAACTTCCTGATTCTTTCAGAGTACTGTCTAAGATAATCTAAAACGTTTTACTGACTTGTTATCGCATGCAGTGTCCTGTCATGGTCGCCATTAAATATGTCGCGTCCAGCAGAAAGCTACCCGCTTACCCCAGCCACAACGGTTCGAACTTAGCTAAATAACACTGAAAACGTTTTAGTTGATTGATTTAATTTTTCGTGTCTGTCACACTTAACTTTTGACATTAACATCTTTGATCTGATTTTAAATATAATATAAATAACAAGTCTCCGACAATTACAAGCATGATTTTAGAGTTACAAGTGAAAAACTAACGAGTAAATTGGGTTTCCCACAAAGTAGGACATTTTGCCCTGTCTTCAGCGCGCTTTAACGTTCAAACTGTTCAACGAAAAATACATTTGAGGGATACCTCTCACGTTGACATGTATGTTGGGTTATTAAAATGGCAAGTGTTGTAAACAAAACGTCGGAATTCATAAAATCGGTGCAATTCCTTTTGAAATTGTATCTCATTTGAAGCTTACGAATACCAAAGAATATATGGGGCACTGTTTCTGAAGAACATCGGCTATCGGCATCGGCTACAGGAGCAGACATCATAACCTTACTTAAACGCCATGAAGGATGAAAGATTCTACAAAGAGGCTACAGTGAACAATTTCCATCTTTCACTGTAGCTGAGGTTTATGTGGATGTGGAGTCCAGAAATAACAAACTTTAAATAGCTTACAAAATATTGAATACAAAATGCAAAATTGAACGCGAAAAGTGTTGCATATTTATAAGGTGAGAACATACGCAGTCATTTCTATTCGAAATAAATTTCGTATTAAACTTACTAGTCATTATATTAATTAATTGACAATGTCTATTATCATTTTACTGTAGAAAAAAAGGGATAAATTTTTAGATGTAGATAAATTTTTTATCTGTCATTTTTCTGGCCTCTTACTTGAAGTAGATAGAAAAGTTCTACCTTTCGCTATTGTTTTCTAACCGAGAAACGTAATTTTTTGACACATTTGCTCTGCGTTTGTTCCTAAAATAATAGCCAGTGCATGAATACAATATTTTGATATCAGTATGTAAGACTGCCTAGAACAAAAATGTGACTGATGAATGTTTTAAAAATATACTATAAAATGGTGTTGAAGGACAATTGTTTTTTTGGACAAGAAAACGTATTTCATAATTTTCGGTTATGAAATGAAGGTGGTCAGTTCTAGGTTCGCGATATTTTACTTCTGACAGAGAATAACCGAATTGTTCAGTAACCTGAAATGTACCTGAAATGTTAAAATATGAAAATTTGTAAACTTTTCTTTCTGTATAATTCTTTGATAAATTTCTTTCGTCAAGTTTACCTTTTTTAATAATTAATTATTATTTGGTCTTTTAGTCACATCGTGGTTAATAATTGGCCTTTAACGGTCATTTACAGGGAAAACGTGATTTCAATAATTAAATAAATATTGCCATATCTAAGAATCTAATATTTCTCGTAAGTATTTCAAGTCATTCACTGGTAGGTATTTCACCTCTCCATATACAAAAATATTATTTAATTTTTCACGCTGTATATTTTTAATATCCGTTTTCAGCATATAAAAGATTATCACAAATCGTGTCCACAACTTCTTTGAGGGTTAATCGCCAAAGGATAAATGAGATATGCGTCAACCCTGTATAATAGTTTAAAAACAATTTCATTGCTCACTCCTGGAATGTTCCTTTTTAAACGTCTTCACTCTGATCATGACCACTAAATAAATATAGCAGTAAATTTATTTCGTGGTCGTGTTTCTTGTGCCCAGGTAGCCAGGGGATCTAAGAGATATGTGTTATGTAATATTTGTTTATATATCGATGAGTCATATAGACTACAGGGGGTATGATTTTCCTGATGTAGTAACATTTATAAGCCTGCACGGTAGGGTGCGGAGGGTAGGATGGATGCTCTAGGAAGCCGAATGAGATATCTGTGTCCCATGGAGTGGATTTCGCCTATTCTCGCCTTCCTTTGCCGTCTGTCACGTCTGTTTGGAAACAGCTAGGGGTCCCTGCGATTTAATACACCTCCATCACATTAACAACACGTGTTCGGCTCTAAATTCCCCGCTAAATTAATACATTCTATTCCACCGCTTAATTATCTTCGCTATTTGATTTTAAATTACTAGCCTTGGATTATTTACATGGTTTAAATAATCGCTTGATGTGTGTTGTTTGTTATTAGGTGATTAGTTTGATAGCCATGTTCTGTATGGGATTCACTTTGAATTAGGCCCTACTATGGATGCATATTGTAGCAGTCAGCAATCTAAATAATATTTCTGGCAATACGTTTATATTATGAGCCACTGTAGAACAAGCTAAACTAAACTAAATAAAAGGCACCATTCTACTTGTTTTGATAGTGCTAAATCAAAATGTCACAAAAAGTCCCTACTAATGTAGAAAATCTTTATGTAGAAAAGTTTAAATTTATTTTAATATTAGGTATTAGTAATAGTAAGTAGATTATATTGGTTAGAACTCCCAGTATTTATCTTCATGTTATGTTAACCTCTTATATCCGTAGTCTTTCCTGTGATTGTGCGAAGGCCTCTTTATCAAGAGACTCCTAGACGCAGCGTGACCCTGTTTGAAAACCCAATTAAAAGAAGACAAACTAAATAAAAAAACAAAAAAATAAATATATATCTGTATGTATGTGTGTGTGTATATGTGTGTATGTATGTGTATATATATATACATGTGTATATATGTATATATACATGTGTATATGTATATATGTGTATATGTATACTCATTAAATAATTTACTATTTATCTAATTCAGTATTTATACGAGTAGTTAGTTAACAAAGGCAAACAATAAAAATCAGTAACACGGTTGCACTGTTCCATTGTATGAATACTCCTTTTTTGAGATTGATTACTGACAATTTTGAGATTGTCTTGATTGTTTGTGATTAAACAACCAAATGGTAAAACATTTCTGTGATAACAATATAACAAAATTACCTACTTCAAAGTAACAGCAACCATATATACCTATTATCTTTTACAGCTGTTAGATACTCACAAAACTAACACCGTTTTTAATGTTAACTAAATGAGACGATTGTGCCCTATAAACACAAGCCTAATTTGAGTGTTAACATTTTGAGTTGAATAATCAAACCGACTTTTGGAGGTTATGTGAATAGATTATTTACCAGCATTGCATTATTAATTATTACCCGATACACCTATTAAGAGGGATCTGCTCTATCAGGACACTCATCAGGCATATTATTTACTAGATAATTTCACCTAACTGACAGATAATTATTGTCACAGGTATATCATGCGGGTTCTAGAATAATAGTAGCGTAGGTAGGTTTTAAATTATTATTTATTGTATGATAAATTGCATGTGACATTTTAAATTTCCTCTGGTAGGTACCCTATATCAAATCGGCCTTTAAATAATTTTATTTCACGCTATAATAGGAATAATTTATGGTATTTCGAAAGTTTTATGTTAACTGACAATTTATTTACAGTTTTATGACAGTTTTATTACTTAATTACAAATCGTTTTCCATTCTCACACCATGTACGTACATTAACTCTAGTAATAACAGAGTCTGCAATGTTGGGCACCTATTTTCAAAACTTGGATCAGCCTGTATATACACCTAATGTTCTTATTTTTCGTAAACGATCTTCCATAAAATATACACTAAACACATCGATGGGAATAACAGCGGCTGATGTTGAAACAACGGTTAATATTATAATAAGTGAGTTCCATGAGTGGTGTAATAACAATTTGTTATTATTAAATTTAGCATAAACCGAATGGATATTTGAAAAAACAATACCTGACAATTTTCCTGTGCAAAGGGTGCATTTCTAGGAATTTACTTGGGCAATAAGGTGTATTGAGATACCCATATTAATGACTTATCTAAGAAATTGAACACCGTATTTTTTACATTAAACCAGCTTAAATGTACAATGGACAACAAACACTTAGTAAATGTTTATATTTCTTTAGCCTACTGAGAAGTTGTAATTAAAAAAATATTTTATTATTTATAACACTACATAATTTGCAATATTACTTTACAGGTACATATTTTTTCATATAACGAATCACTCAATGAATAATTACCCAAAAAGAACAGGGAAGTTAATATTAAAAGAATGAACTAGGCATAAAGGTTTGGTAATTTGCAATACTTTAAAAAGAAATTCATATCGTTCTTTTCCACCCTGGGGAAACTTCCTCAGTCTGTTTAAATATCTTCAACTTTCTTCCCTTTTAAACAATAAAACTTTTAAAACCCCAGTTAACGAGTTACTAGATGTTCTAAAAGGCCCGGGGATAAAATATATAAAGAAAAGTCGTCGGTCGTCCGGTGGCGTACGAAGCAAAGAAGGAAGTGTATAAAGTGTGCACGGTGGTTGAAGACGGATGTTCCTCCAGTGGGGGTTTGATTCATGGCCGTATCAGTAACGGGACGTACAATTCAGTCATCCATACAGTCCTGCCCTCCGAGGTTACACTGCTGACCCGCTAACGGACAATCTTTATTGGAAGGATCGCAGGACATGCAGCGATAAGAGTGTGCTTTTCCTTGCATCGCTTTAACCTGCTTTTATGTAGACAGAATTTATGAAATATTTTCGATACTCAACACAGGCAACTAGTTTTTATAGAAAATTCGCATATTCGCATATTAATTATATCTCTAGTCATATTTTAAATGTTCAAGTAATCTTGGGTTAGGACCAATAACTGAATACCTAGTACATTATTGATTTAAAAGTCATTACTCTTAAATATCAAATATAAAATTAGGTGTACATATATTTAAAAATGTACAAAGTAAGATTACATAGTCAAAGGCTAGACAAAATTGTCCTAAAATATATATTTGTAGTTAACAACGTACAATTATTGGCATGACTCGAGCTATTTTAGTAGAAGTACATTAATAATACAAGTTTTGACAAATATAAGGTAGCGAAATGCTATATAAAATACACTAATAATGAGGTAAAACATGAATAATATAAATACATATCCTATAATATAACCACATAAAGTAATATGACAAGAAATAAGTGTGATTATTGTGAATATTTCGGATTCCTGACGATTCAATGACAGTGCCTCAAACAAAAGTTCAAAGTCTATAGCAAGACAACTGCTAGATTATATTAAATAAATCAACATTAAAGCAAATAGACATTTTATTGCAGCAATTTTATTGATTAGTAACCAAAAAGATTGGAAAATGGCGAAGACAATGGGGACAATTTAATGGGGAATAATTTTAGAAGTAAATCACAATTGAAAAACAGGTAGAAGAGAATAAATACTTACTCATGTGAACGGAGAGAGAGAGGTTATGGAGGCCAGGAAATCAGTAATTGGACAAACAGTTTCCAGCATTTGATCTAGGTATCCAGGTATGCAGGCATTCCAGAATACTTCCTAAAAAAGGAGAAGGAATCACTACAGCTTCACAAAAAAATAGAAACATGAAAGAGGTACCGAAATACAAATATTTGCTAGCAAGTGAAATCAAATAGATAACGAATTCGTTTTAAAAAAATCTAGGTATAGTAAAACCCTAATAAAGACAAGCACTTACCTTAGATAGCATTTTGAAGATAATATCCATATAATGAGAAAATAACAATAACAATTCAATAGTAAACGTGTAAAAATAGCCATATTACTTAATATTAATTTGCTTTATTATTTATCAACAGAGGGAGTCTTAAGCTCACAGCTGTTTCAGCGAGTCCATAAATTAAGAGTTTAATAAGTAATCAAAAAAGCACCAAAGTGTATGACGGGTTGCCTAAGTTTACATAGATAGATTATAAACGTTTCTTCCAAATTACACATATCATATTATTAGATATTACTTGATCATTCATCATGATAATATAAAACAATTAACACAACTACCATTTTTTCTGAATCCATGACACTGGTTACTGGTTGATAACAAACTACATGGTGTCCTACTAGACGTTGTGTTGATCTGCCGATGTTAATGTCGAAAGTCCTACTTATTCCGATATATTTCTCTCGGATTTGCTGCATATCTTCGGGACAAACGCGGAAAATATTTCTTTGGCTTTTTGCTATTGTTTTTGTTGGTTATTTGTACATCCAGATTTGAATTTTTATTCGTTATTTGGTTTGCTTGTTCTCGGGAGTTTGCAATAGCAATGCATAATTTTACGGCTCCTTTCAGGTCTAACTCGTCATTTTGCAATAGTTTTTCGCTCACTTCCCCATGTTTGCGTCATTTTTGAATCAGTTACGTATTGCTCAATTGTTTTATTTGTTACTTGCTTTCTCGTAAAGAATTTAAAGCGTTGGTACGCTAGGTTTTCTTCAAAAAGAATGCTTCGCCAACTCGACAAGGACGTTTTGAAGTTTCAGATCAGCTCGATTCTTGTATATTGCATATGTTTCTGAAAGAATTGTATATGTTGCCTCACCGATAAAATGTAGCAATTGTGCAATTTTTACTGGATCGGTTTTTTGCTAGTTTCATTTACGTAAATAGTTTTTAAATTTCTGCATCCACAGCGTCCAGTTTTCAGCGACGTTGCCACTAACATCTATTATAGGCGAGATATCTCGGTAATCTCCAATGCTTATTATCAGTAATAATCCAGAAATACTAATACATTTTTTGGCTTATACTTTAATAATATATGATATATCGGAGCGCCATGTCATGTCAAGTTAATCAAACGACGCGACGGTTGACCATTAACTGATCTTTAATATAAAAAGGTAAAAGGGATTACTTATAAACAGTACGGTTTAAAAGTAACTAAAGAATTTATAGTAGATACATGACAATAACTTCTAATAAAACACTCAATCTCTCTTGTTTCCGATATAACAACATGTCTGTAATAAATTGTGAACAAACATCAACTAAAAAGGCATATTTTGCTATAATAAGTACCTGTTTACATAAACTACCTACTGGATGCAAATTTAAATAAAATAAAATGAAATAAAACTAAAAAAATCCTTCTACGATAATCATTATATTATATCGCTTTAGTAAAAAGTGAAACTTATATTATGTAAATTACTCACGATAATTTTATGCATCCTGGACCGTCCCCGTTTTCCATTTTTTATAAAAAACACGATTGGTACCACTTAAATTTACTTGAAATTAAAAAAAAATGTTTCCTTAGGGATCCTATAAAAATCCAAGTCAGTATCGCCAATTACCCAGTCTACGCGTATCTACCCATTCAGAAAAATCACATGATTTTATCGGTACGTTTTTCGTTTCATTTCTAAGTGATCACGTAGGTAGATAGCAACGCCCCCTCCTCTTGGGGAATCTGATCGATAGCATAATTTACGCTGGCGGGAGTCAAGTTTTAGTGCTCTTACTACACTTCTCGGTTACACCATGGTTTCGTTGAACAGTAATTCTTCGAATATCTGAACGTTTTAAATACTATCACGTAACCGATACTACAAGATTTTCCAGTTTGCAAGATTTATCTGGTTCCTTCGCCATTTCCTCGTGCTTTTTTGCCCTATCTTTATGATTTTTCGGTTATGAACATTTTCCAAATTTCGAAAGCTGCAAATGCACGACCTAAGTCCACTGACATTTTAGGAATTATATACGATGTGAAGAAGTTTATCGGTATAAGTTCTATATCAACGTAGATTAACTTTTTTCCTATATAAATTTCTATTGATATAGAGCAAAATGCTGTATATCACAAAGATTTATTCAATGCATTTAGTTTAGTTTTGGCCGGTTGATAATAATATAAATTTACATAAAATTTAGTAGTTATCCATTTGAGAATCATTTGACCCATATCACGCAAAAGGCTTGTTTTATGTTACACTATTTGAGAAGTAACAGGGATTTGTATCGTTTTCTTGCTATATTTTATATTTTTTTAGCAAAATACATAAAACAATGGATATTGAGCATAGCAATGATTCCTCAAAGCCTCATTGCCCATACTTTTAAAAGCAAACTAAACGTTCACAAGTGCACATTAATCATTTTTAAGATACACGACATAATTATAATAATAGTGCAGACAAATTGGACCCAAAGAGATGCTGACACGATACAAAAATTAAGTAAAGATTTTTCTTCGCAAATCGTTGGGGGATTACTGGATAATTACACATTTGAGCCGCCATTTTGAATTAATTGTGAACTTTTATTTATTGAATAACTTGTTTATTTTTAATTACACACGAAACATGGTAATAACCAGAGTTGTTTGGAAAGAAATTTTCTACAATTTTGATTCATCGTTTTTTTCTGGGATTGATATTTTTCGAAAGAGAAATTTAATTATTGCATTCTCGTTTGTTATTGATTTTATCGTATAAACCAGGTATGGGCAACCTTTGCTTAGCTGAGGGCGTAATTACGGGACTTAATCAGGTCGCGGGCCGTAGGCAAGAAATAAGTAGGTAGTGTGAATAAAAAGCCACAGATATTCATATGTGTTTTTATTTATTAATTATAATAGCATAATCAAACATATAAAAAGCACATTAATAAAAAAAGACAGAAAAATCAAATAAAAATTAATGAGATACTTCAGTAGATACGTCAATATCAGTAGTAAATAGGCGCAAAGTATTTTCTAAATTAACATCTGTAAGCCGAGTACGATGCTTATTTTTATTAATTTTCACAATTGAAAAAGCTGCTTACATTTATACGTGCTTCCGAATGTGCAAATTATTTTTCGTGCGAAAACTCTCAGGTCTGGATACTTTTCTTCGGAAATGTAGGTTCTGTAAATTCCCTTAGTTCCACATCATCAAATTTAGACTTCAAATATGAGTCTTGTTGAAGCTCGATCACCTCCATTTGTAGATGAAGCGGAGAATCTTCCACATTACACTTGCAAGGATTTGCAAAAATATTGAAAGTGCTATCCATATTCTTAAAATCGGAAAATCGATCAGTGAATTGCTCTGACAGTTGTTACAGTTCATCAGCATGGCGACCGTATTCAGTGTCTTCGTGACTGGATAACGTTAAAAAATTAAAACAGTTTTTACTTCTCTTGTGTTTCCCAAAAGCGAATTTTGTTTTGAAAAGCTTTAAGATTACTGACCTGCTGATTTACCAATTACCCTTGTTGAAGCTTCAGTTCAAGTTGAAGCTTCAATTTCAGGTTGTTTAAGTATCCTGTGATGTCTACCAGGAATGCCAAGTTACAAAGCCAAGTTGACCGCTTGATCTAATGAAATTAATGGTATTTACTACCACATCCATAACATTCCACAGTCGAATGGATTGAGAGTACAACTTTTGTTGGTGACTAATGCAATGCAGAATTATTAAATCACATTCTTGCACATTCATAGCGGTTGCTCTTTCCTTCAGAATTCCGATAAAACCTTTTCGTTAACCGACCATTGAAGGCACACCATCTGTGCACACTCCAACTAATTTACACCATTGCAAACTATATTGCTCAAAAGTCCTTGCACTTCTGTAAAAATATCTTTTCCAGTAGTGGTCCCTTATAGTGGCCGTAAAGCCAGTAATTCCTCTGTCTCTGCAAATTCTATGTCAGATAAGTCTGCACTCTCATCCAAAGCAATCTAAAATGCTTGAAAGTCAGCCAATCTATCGGTCAATGTTTTTTTGATATCACTAGCCGAACAATACGTCGCGATAAGCTCACTTTCTCAAACTCTTTCTTCTTTTCTGGACACAAAAGTTCTGGAACATCTACTAGGCACTCTTCAACAAACTGTCCCTCAGAAAATGTTTTCGATGTTTTCGCTATTTTGGAACTAATTATGAAACTAGCTTTAACAACATTGTCTAGATTTGATTTTTGTGAATAAAAAATTTGTTGCTATTTCCCTAAATCGGTAATGAGCTTTTTTGTTTCATCTTTACTTAACTGGCCCGTGAGTAAATTATATTGAGCGAAATGCTTGCTGGAGTAATGCCGTTTCATATTGTATTATTTTAAAACAGAAATTATTTCGTGGCAAAAAAAACACGTAGGTTTACCACTGTGCAACATAAAAAAGTATTCATCAGTCAATTTGTCTTGGAATTGATGACACTCTGTGTCCACTTTCCGCTTTCTTAAACCAGGCATGTTGATAGACATTTGCTTGAATATTTCCCGCGTCGTACTCTTGACCGTACGGGAATATGCGATACGAACTTAATCGGTTGTTAAGAAGTAATGAGATGACACGCGCTCTGAGCGGTTTATATATTCCCCCAATAAGCAACTAGAATACTCTCGATCATACGAGTGGCTTCCCGAATATTTATATTTGTCTTTTTTTTAACGACTACTTCTGACTCGTTCTGTGGCGTTCTACTGCGTACGCCTACTAATATTATTTATTGATTTGAATTGATATTGTTACTTGAATTTTCTGAATCTCTCGCGGGCCGGATTGAAGCTGGTGTAAGGCCGGATTCGGCCCGGGGGCGGGGGGTTGCTCATATGTGATATAAACGAAAATGAACGAACGTGTTGAAAATGTAATTTTCTAAAACTTTGGTCCTATAATCGACTTTTTTATATAGTTCCTAAAGGAGGTGGGGGTGAACTTTCTGAATCTCTCGCGGGCCGGATTGAAGCTGGTGGAGGGCCGGATCCGGCCCGGAGGCGGGGGATTGCCCATATGTGATATAAACGAAAATGAACGAACGTGTTGAAAATGTAATTTTCTAGAACTTTGGTCCTATAATCGACTTTTTTATATAGTTCCTAAAGGAGGTGGGGGTGAACTTTCTGAATCTCTCGCGGGCCGGATTGAAGCTGGTGGAGGGCCGGAACCGGCCCGGGTGCGGGGGATTGCCCATATGTGATATAAACGAAAATGAACAAACGTGTTGAAAATCTAATTTTCTAGAACTCTGGTCCTATAATCGACTTTTTTATATAGTTCCTAAAGGTGGGGGTGAACTTTAATATTACATTATCCCATTTATTATTGATTTTAACGTATAAACGATTACAATTGGCTGGGAATTAAATTCTAATCCTATTTAATAATTACAACTTGCTATTACAAACGGAAGCAAACTACTCACTACTCATTCTCTGCAGATGGACCTTAAAATCCAACAAATCACTTCACCAATCAGGAGTGATATGTTCGCTTGTAATATCAACTTTTGTTTGGAAATCTAGTTTTACGTGTAAGAAATGAATAAGGTACCTGTGATCATTAAAAATAGTTATTTGGACAAGTCATTCTTAATAGCAAAATAGTTTAACTGGAGAGTTTTGCTCCGTTATTGTCTCTGACTGACATATCTCTCACTGCGCTTTATCTTTACTTGTTCTTATATAGGAATGATATTTACGAAGCAAAATGGAGCCCTTTATTTGAGCAGCTTATAGCGACGATAATAAAAACGGTCGATTTCCATTAAACATGCTCTGAATTGTTTACATATTCAGTATTCTCGCAAATATTTAAAAGGTAAATAATTGACACGCTTTTAAACTATTTCCATGGGAATTATATATTGCCTGCATACGTCGCGTCGAATACCACCTACACATAATATATATCTACTCTTGATAAGTTAAATATTAAGCTGGTTAATATGTTATTCATGGTGGGAGACAGGAATTATTTCATTAAAATGTTTCACTAAATTTTCGGTATCCACCTAAATATTTCCCATAATATATGACAAAGGCATTAGTTAACAGGTGTGTTTGAGTAGTAACTTTTTTAATCTGAAAACCTTGCATTCTTGTCCTGTAAAGTAGTGAGAAGGTGGATTTAACGCTTAATTTAATGCTTTCCTCACAATATTTTTAATTATGGTAATATTTTCGAAGTGATATCAATCATAAATTTCTTAATTAGGATTTCTTGAGTATTTTGGTTTCCTGTTTACTACTTAATTACGGACACTTCAATGACAAAATGCAATACTATGGCCTTAAAGTTAATAGTTGTCGAGACAAAAGTTTATAAAAAGGACCTAGTAGACACAACGTAATTTAATTAAACAATGTGCCCAATCTGTAATCGTTTTCCTTCTTGACAATAGGTAAGCCTCTGTCGTAATTCTTGAAATACTTTTCCGATGGTATTTGGCTGTATAGTTTTAATTTAATCTCGATTTATAGTTTTTAACCCATCAATATCCTATGGTATATTATTGTACAATTTCGAATTAAGATAACCTTACAAAAAGAAATCAAACAGCGTAAGGTCAGGGGACTGAGCTGGTCATTCGATGAAACCTCTTCGGCCTATCCAACAATTAGGAAATATTTCATTTAAGCAGTACTTTCTGAGTATGTTCTTCGTTCCTAGACACACCAAGTATGACTACTAGATATGACTGAAAAACAATATTACAATAATTTATGCTTGTAGAAATACCTAACCGACACTGCTATACTGAATTGGAAACACAAAGCAGCTACTACCTGTGCACGTGACGCCTGAAATTAACGGGCGATTAAGTAGCAGTTCATTTTACCAATATTTGTATTATAACAACGCCTCCAGTATAAATTATTTCTAATTAATATTGAATTAATCCTTGTAAAACTATGCATACAAATAGTGAGCTAATATTCGATGTAATTAATACTCTCTAGTTCTACGTTCACACTGCAGGAAGTTAATTTACATCTAATGCTTGATCTTCATAATTTAAATACATTAGAAGTTTTAATAACAGAATATTATAATATTTCCGCAGCTCTAGATATACTATTTTCCAAGGGACTTGTACTGACATAAAAGGAAATTGTGCGGGTATCTTGGGAGCTTTATGTAGCAAAAAGTGTTTTTAGCTGTAAAATTCCCAAGTAAACTATATTCTACAATAGTCTTATCGGCATTTGGGAAAGTCAGATACAGATAGCGTTATTTATTTCTATATCTACTGCATTGCGCCGACACTCGATGCCCTGATTTCAATACGATAAACCCGATATATGTATAAACCCTAACATCTTATTTATTGGAACGGAGATTATTTCTAAATTATGTACGCATCGCGTGTCTCATTTATTATTTTGGCTTCTCCATGTAGGAGCATGCCAAGAACTACTATATCGAAATCTTTTTATAGCTCTATCTACATTATATGCGTCGTCCTATTACTAATATTATTTACGGTAAAAGACATTGTTAACAAATACTGAAGTTTTGCAACTGTGATAAAGTTCTGGCATATGTTTTTTTAAACCTCTGTAAATCACGATATATATATATATATATATATATATATATATATATATATATATATATATATATATATATATATATATATATATATATATATATATATATATATATATATATATATATATATATATATATATATATATATATATATATATATATATATATTAGCTTTGAAATTCTTTGCTATTCATATTTATTTTGTGAAAAGTAATCTTGGGTTTGTAGCATTTCATTACATAGAAATAAGCAAATAGACGAATAAGAAAGAAAACACACTTACCAGTGCTATATCTGGACACACATACGGAAATGAACCACTATACACACGAAAACGAACCACTTAGAAGTTGTACAAGTTCTTTCATCTTTCTTGAGGATCTTCAGAGCAGTATACGATTTATTTCATTGATCATTCATACTTGAATTTAAATTACCAATACACCAACACTTGCAGTGACGTTTTATGACATTAGTTTTTGACGGAACTCATTCTTAGAATACACAAACCTAGTCTACTATTTATATTTGTTCTATTTGAACATATTATATATAAAATCAAGTATGAATGATCAATGAAATAAATCGTATACTGCTCTGAAGATCCTCAAGAAAGGTGAAAGAACTTGTACAACTTCTAAGTGGTTCGTTTTCGTGTGTATAGTGGTTCATTTCCGTATGTGTGTCCAGATATAGCACTGGTAAGTGTGTTTTCTTTCTTATTCGTCTATTTGCTTATTTCTATGTAATGAAATGCTACAAACCCAAGATTACTTTTCACAATATATATATATATATATATATATATATATATATATATATATATATATATATATATATATATATATATATATATATATATATATATATATATATATATATATATATATATATATATATGACATATATGACATATATATGTATATGTCAGAATTGAAATTTCCATTCACAGTTACCAAGTCCGTTCGCCCAGTCCAAGATATTCCGCCCCACACCATGACGGATCCACCTCCATATAAAGTTGTGTGCAAAAAATTGCATTGACTGTATCGCTCATCGGGTCTTCGGTAGACGCGATTACGTCTGTCACAATTATACAAACTGAACCTTGACTCATCAGTCCAAAGAATACGTTCCCAATCTGCTTCCATCCAATTAACATGCTCATTGGCAAAATTCAATCTGGCTCTTCGATGATCTACTGTTAATGCGGGTCCTCGAGCAGCAATCCTGGGTCATAAATTTGCCTCCCTCAGTCGTCGGCGTACAGTTTGAACGCATATGAGTGGACCACCTGCGTCTTGAAGTTGTGCTCTTAAATGTGTTGCAGTTATAAATCGTTGTCTTACAGCATTTACTCTTAAAAAGCGATCCTGGATAGCAGAGGTAACACGAGATCTACCTTGACCGGCCCGTCTGGAATGTTCTCCTGTTTCCGCGTACCTTTGAATTGGTCTCGCTATAGTTGTGTGACCTTCCAGCTATGCGGTTGTAACTCCACCCTTCACCATGTAATGTAGCTGCCTCAACACATTCATCACGAGTTAAATTTCTGGTTTGGCGTTCCATTATTCACTAATTATTGCTGGACTGTCAACAAAAAACTAATGGCACAGTTGTCAGTTTATGACGTGTAATCTTCGATTTCCATAGCTTGCTAGCTGTTTGAGTTGTCCGATAAATGCATTTCATGTGAATAAAAGCATATGGTGTTTCAAAACGGTGTATTTCATGAAGTAACAGAGATAAACAAATGAATAAAAAAAGAAAATGTAGAAAAAACATGAGGCTTTATATTGGCTATAATTGCAATAACTTGCAATACCTTGTATAGCCCACAGGACGTTTTGAAATTTCGGAAAAACACATAACATTTTTATAGCACCTGGTATAATATCAAAATCATTCGTTTTACCAAAACAACTAAGGCAGTGATATTCCTAAGAGAAAAACCTACAAATTGAAAAAAAATCTACCAAAACGAACAAAAATTGTCGAAAATACATAACGTCAAATTTGAGTTAACTTTTTGGTTGTGCGTTAAATAAGTTGCGCAGTGTATAATATAAAATTTAATATAATACAAAATAATATATATCATTATAAATGGCTTTACCAACGTGACGTATTTATATGTATACAATATTACTATTAAACTAAAATTAAACTAAAGAAAAATTCACGCATACTAATATTTATTACAAATAGCTAAACCAACGAGGAGCGTATCCAAAAAAATTACTATATAATATAACAAAACAATTAGCTCAGCAAATAATACGACTTTTATTATTCCCAACTTCAAATTACTTTATAGAAACCATTACCAACGTGCCTTAATGTATGCGAGTTTTATCTGCTATAGGTTTGATATAATTGTCTATACCTATAACGTTGAGAACTACCCCGTATAAATTTATTAAGTTTACGTAGGCACTATATTAAATTCCCAGCTCCATCGTCAGACGAATGTTGATACGAAGACGTTAAACAACATCGTACATTACACTTGAACAAGATCTAAGATGTTGAGAGTGAACAGTACCCAGACTTATTACGGTTTCCGTGTAAGAAAGGCTCCGGAAACAGACGGTTCATCAGAAACTATACGTGACTTCAATGAATCCCTGCTGAGTCTAGTGCATGCTTGCAACTTCGCGCATTAACATTATTAACTACTTTTTACATTAGGCGAATGAAGAGATCATGATGCCGTCTACATACCTTTAGACTAAATGAGTTTCCTGTTGAATTTTAGATCAAAAACTCATTCCAAATAAATCAATTTATTGCAAAGATAATTTAATATTTATTTTAAAATACGAGTCGGAGAATTACGTACGTGTAATGAACTTGAGTGTCTTAATAGCCTTTAAACGTGACGTGCATTCAATATTTTACGACTAGTCGTAATAATAAAAATGGGAATGTCATCATACCTTTAACTTACCCAAATAAGATAATATCTTCAGAAAATTAAAAAGGAATGCAAAGTGTAAGATATTGATATACTGTAAGAAAAATACACATTTAATACAAAATAACACTTATCAAAGTCCATGCGATGCTGTGTACTTTTTTACATATTTTTGACATGCTTTTATTAGCTTCGCCTGTATGGTTCTATGTATCTTATAACGGAATATTAGAGCGAGATTTTCACCCGCTTCAAAACGTCATGCAGATTAAACTGAGACTTATCAAGGACCGATGACAATACAATAAGTATTTTAGTTTAAAAAAACATTTAAAAAACAACCTGAAGAAGAAAGGAGGCCTCCAACGTAGAAGACATGCAAGGAAAGATATTTCCCCCCTATGTTTTTGTCAACGTTAGTTGACTGGCCCTTCGCCTGATTTATGAACATTTCAGTTAGGTACCTAATTACTAATTATTATAACAAATTCGATCATCAATAAAAGTAGTTAACAATTTTAGTTCCCTGAATGCTGGACTCAAAATAAAAGTAAATATTAAACTGTCTGTTAAATACATTCTGTGTATATACAAGAGCAGCAAGCACTATGGTATATTTGTTTTTATTTGTCAGTTTTCTTTACATTAAAATTGATAAATTCAAGAGAGACAAATGCATTTATTTTGGTTAACTATAAATAGTTATAAAGCTACATAAAATCGGATATTGAAATTCGTTTCATGAACTAGCTATTATTATAGTGATGATTATAATATGTTTTTGTCCTAAAAATTTCTTATAAACAGTGTTGTGGTTTTGCAATGAAAATAACGTGATGTGTTTTAACAATAAAAATGCATATTGTCTTTGCAAAACCACAGCACAGGCTTTTAAGAAAAACTTGGGACAACATACTTATATTATAATCATCACTATAATAATAGCTAGTGCCTGAAACTAATTTGATTATCAGATCTTATGAAGATTTTTAATTATTTATAGTTAATCAATATAAATGCATCTATTTGCTATTTGCTTTTATTATCTCACTCTACAAAATCGCGGCCTTAAAATATAATTTTTTCAATTCTGTATACCTACAAATTGTAATTCGATATTTATTTAAAGACAAAAATTTTGACGCCATGTTTTTCTCCAATAAAACTACTGAAGTATCAACATTTTTCGATTTCTGTTAGGTTAGGTTATGTTTTCTTTCAGTGTCTTGTATTTAACCAGGTATGGGTGGAACACAACGTAACACAATATGGAACACAAATTAAAATACCAATACTTTATAATACCAACAAAACAAATCCCATACTCAATAAAATGCCATATAACTTCAACACAGTTGATACGACTACACCATATACGCTAATATACAACAAAAACAAGTGAATTTCAACTTACCAGTAATAATAGTTTAACGTCTACAAATAAATGCATAACGTGATGTCCAGACCTACTAATTATTGGTCTAGACTATCGACTGGCCGTGAGACGTAATTGTATCTATTTAAAACAGATGGCGCCACTTGGTTCACAAAGTTATAAAGGTGGCCCATATTATAATAATATGCAGGGCCCATATTAGAACCTTCTCCTCTAGTACTAATAATATTTGGTTCAGTTCCACCTGAAGGAAATGTGTTGTGATACAGAAACATTTCGATGACATTATTTACTGATAAATTACATAATTTAGTGTATCAATGGGATTCCAATTTTTCTGGCGTCAATTAGGTATCATTGGATTGATAAATTTATACAGAAATAAAAATGTAATTCATAAAAACTTACTCTCTGGATATTATGTAAGAATAATTAGTATACCCGGTGTAGAGATATGTAGTATTCCAAATATTACATTTATTTGGAACACCTAACTATATTTTATAAGAACTAGAAAACACTATGAATCGATGTGGAGAGCTGGACTGTGTCCGATAAGGCCAGAGTGCCTCTATAATGGTAAATATAACCCCTTTAATGGAGAGTATGCCGATAATTAATGATATTAGTTTTTATTTGCCGATATCCCGTCAATATGAAAAGCGTTTAAATATGCAAGGTTCTTGGAAATTCTATGATATTTAAGGAAATGCGGTGTGGACTGTAATTTGTCACAGCCCTAAATCCTCTCCAGATTTTGTTCGTGGTAATGAAGAAGACTGATTAAATCAACAACGTTCTATTTTATGCGTATTATTCAACTCACTCTACTAGGGAGATTCACTATGTTCGTGGAGCATGCATTAATCTAGAGCCGTATTGACTCGCTGGACATTACGCCTAATGGAATATCAAGTAGTGACTATGAAATGTGGATGAATTCATTAACAGGAGTATTTTTGAAGATCACTGCGAGAAAACTTGAAATTCCTTTTTATGCTCTCTTCTGGATTCACTCCTGCAGAAATGGTGTAGGTATATATTTTCTGCAAATTAAGTTGTATTATCGTACATAATATTTATGTGAAAATTTAGTTTCCATGTAACCTTAGCCTTGGTGTTTTCATTTAATCATTTAATGCCATATATCTTGTGGAATATGAACATCTAATACAGTCGAATAATTAGACTAAAGAAAATAATGAAATTACATTTTTCTGTGAATTTTTTTTTATTGTGTTTGGGTGGGTACATTATCAGATTATAAATCGTAGTTGCTGTTTGTAAAGAGTTGAGAACAGCCACCATCTTGAAAAATGGGTTGGTTTATTCTTATTATTTAATTTTCTAATCTTTGCACCACCACTGATAACAATTTGTCCTAGGGATTAGATACCTAGATATATAAATGATCCAAGTTTAAACAATTTAAGTGAGGGTGGGGGAGAACGACGCGAGGGGGTGGTCAGATGGATTTTTGTAAACAGGAAGTCACCCCTATTAACATCATATGGGGGGGGGGGGTTGCCAACCATCGGCATTTTGATGCAAGCGAAATGCCCTAGGACCTCATACTATAATAAACTAATCAACAAAATAAACGTTACACTGCCAAATTTGCTCTGATTTTGGAACAGAATAAATCTGGATTGCCGCCGCCTATTTAGATTCTGTTTGAAGTGTTAGCTAGTACAATGTTTTGTCTGCCGGTCCTTGTTTGTACCAAGGATATATGTTTCATATAAAGTTTCTACAGGGCGGAAAATAAAACAGTGCTAAATTTCTGAAATTTCGGCATCGTCCCAGAAAAATTTTTTTTTCTGGATTTCAACATGAATGTCATAAATTAGAACCTCGTATCTCGAAACGGTTTTTGCGATTTTCGTTGATTTGCCTTATTTACATAGTGACCGCAAAAACATCCATTTTTGGCCTTGCATTGATAACTTTTTTACTCGTGAACCGACTCTCAAAATCCAGGCCTCATGTCGAAGCTAAAACTTCAGTTAATAGAGCACGATAAAGATAATCGACTCCAGGCGAAGTTTCAATATACAGGGTTGCATCAAAGTTGAACCAAAAAGTCTCTCAGATTACTAGGGTTTGCGATTTATGCAGATGGGTTTTTTTGTTAAAATTGATTAATTATTAGTATTCTATCAAAACATAACAGCTTGTTGAATAAAATCGACTTTATAGTGACGATTTTAGCTAGCTGTAAGAAAAGCTATACTGCCCCGATCTCCCATTGCGGCAATTGAGGGTATCCTTTGAATTTTTTTTATATCTCATATTTCCATGTTACAAACTTAACAATATATATATATATATATATATATATATATATATATATATATATATATATATATATATATATATATATATATATATATATATATATATATATATATATATATATATATATATATATATATATATATAATAGTTTAACATATATGATGTATAACAGTTATACATCATAGTGTTGAGTTTGATTATTATTATTACTAGTATGCCAGTTAATTTGTAACATGGCAGCTGTATCTGTAAAAGTCATATTAATTACTGTATTATATAACAAGTAATAATATACTCCTATTTAACGAATGGTATTGTACGGTTTGATAAATATAATAAAATATTTGTCCGTTAAAAAGCTGCGGTGAGAATAATTTGTGGGAAACAAATATTCAACAGATTGGAAATACTTCTGTTCCCATGCATCACAACCGTCCCTTCAAATAAGTTTGCTCTTTGCAACAATATTTCGAAAAGACCTGCGATATATGACACTGTTATTCCTTTGAAACGACATGCGACTGCATCGTCCCGTTTATTCTTTGATGTCCTTATATTTACTTCTATAGAAAATGTTGTCGCTGGTACGCGTTCAGATACTTCGTAGTAATGTGTCTGCATTGGTCTGCATTATATCATGTTTGTGGTAGACAGATAAGCAGATAAGCATTTTCTTGTAAGACTTTTTGAAATAAAATTATGATTCACTACATTTGAACCTGACAGAAGTGCTCACTACACACAGTGCAGACCCACGTATCAACGAGAATTGGCTTGAGAAGAGAATCGAAATGCAGTCAGTTATATTCGATGCTCATATATTATCTTATTCCCAAAGTAAGATAATAGCATACAACACTATGTGTAATATTTAAATATGTGCTCATATTTAAGTGCAAATATAAATTTGGCAGAATATTGTATCACATGAAAAATGGGCAAATTTAATATGCACAGGTAGGTACATCGTACAATATCGCAAGTATACATAAAATCAATAGATTCGCAATAAGTTATACCTTGAATATGTCCAAATGTTTTTAGTTTTATGGAAAATGTGTTATTTGGTTGTCAATAACTAATACTTAAGTACTACTAAAATTATTAGTTATTATTTTAAACTCGCTCACTTGTTTTCAAGCAAGAGTTCTAGAATTATTTAAATTACTCTCAAAGTGGTGTAATTTCCATATTTTATAAAATGTTCAGCTCTAATTATTAAGAAAAATTGTTGCGTGAGGTATAATTGTATTCAATCCACACTGTTAGTTTTTGCTGCAGAATAAAATCCATCAAATACTTTATAATATGATTCATTTATATATATATATATGTACTTAATCTTTTGTAATACAATCAGCATCAATATAGCAAGTGCAATGAAAATAATCCATATTTTTATGCCCCTTTTTTTCAGGGTAAATTGCCTGACTGAGGAATTGCAAAAACGTAGATACATTTTCATTGCGCGAGTCATATTATGTATTTTTTTTTAAATTCATTTAATTTTGTTTTTATTTTTCACACTATTTTCAATTCATACAGAAAGAAACATTTATCATTCCGTCTGTATTTGTATAAAAAGAATAAAAAAGAAATTAAATCACCTTTCTTACAACTGTACTATATAACTCAAAAAGGTAGTATATATATATATATATATATATATATATATATATATATATATATATATATATATATATATATATATATATATATATATATATATATATATATATATATATATTAATATATATTAATATATATATATATATATATATATATATATATATATATATATATATATATATATATATATATATATATATATATATATATATATATATATATATATATATATATATATATATATATATATATATATATATATATATATAAACAACATGCTATCATAGAATAGATATTAGTAATTTAAGATTAGTCAGAAATATGACCAATAATAAACAATTGGATGCATTTGAGAGCATAGAAATAGTAAAATGTAAAAGTAGTATGAATAGGTAGCGAGAAGGGACCTATACCATACAGCCCGCTTTACGCGTTGCTTAGCAACTAATCATTGAGGCGTGACTAATGATTTCACGATAAATAGTACAAATAGGGTCGATTTTTAGTTTAAGATTAGTTTTAATCGTCTCCGGATGATGCCAACTTGGTTGGCGAAACGCGCGTCGAGCGAAGTGAGTGTTTTGGTGTTTGTGGAAACTACTCAGAGTGTCTAAAATCAAAAATTAATGTAATATCAATAATTAAAACTAATTGTACTGAAAAATCCGCTAAAAATCTTTAAATAATTATTTGTATTATTATTTTTGTAAATTCAAATAATTTCGCTAGTACAGTCGAATCTTCTGTCGGCCAATTCCCACTACTTGCACTGACTTCCCCTCTTTTTCTGCTCACATGCGCATTACAGTGTCTGTATGGCTGCGCAGCTATCTGCGCCTGAGCAGAAGTTGTTTAATTCGCTAAGAGTTGGGACATTTTGTTAGACCATAGGAGACATGTACGACATGTTATAGTGAGCATATGACCTTAGCGGATGCGACGATAGAGGTGTTCGACTGTAAAAAGTTATTTTGTGATTTTGTGATCCACGCTGGTTGCCACGCAGTTAACCTAGAATCTCGTGCCATAATCTCGCTTATTGATGGACTGTTTAAGGCAAGCCGCGTTTCTGTTTTGTGTAAATCATATATTCACGCCGCGCCGGTCTCCCTTGCCACCTACAACTGAGGTGGCAGTAGGCCATCACAAAGATTTAACGCTGAGTCCCCAGCCGGAACTCATTAAAAAATATTACTGCCTCACTTGAACGCCACATGCAACTCAGGTGGACACCAGCCATATTCCTTCAACATCAACAGATTCAAATTCTCGCGCCTTAGTTTAGCGCCACCTACAACTCAGGTCGGCATCACTATGCTAATTACTAATTCATAAATTTCCGCTCTTCAACGCCATCTACAACTAAATTGGTAGATCCTAAAATAAATAAAAAAAAATTAACCAAAAAAAATTGATAAAATTGTCATATCATATTTCGAACTGCGGCTTAAAAGTTAACAACTAAGTTAATTAATAACGTTAATAACTAAGTGATAATTACTTCGAATAGTTTTATTTTATTTTTTTTTGAGAAAAATACGAAAAATACTGAAGCTACATTGAAATACGAATAAAATGATACCCTACATTTTATTGATATCGATATTTATTATCAGTCTATCATTAATTGAAAATTTTTTGCATACCCTTCGGTTGCAAATAAATGGATTTTTATTTATCACTTTCGCTTTCACTTTCACTTTCACTTTCTCCCTAAATGTCAAATGATTAAATAAACTGACACAAATAATAATTGTTATTATTTAATAACATCGTTATTTATTAAGCTATTCTTAATAAACCCATTATCATTTTCTTAATTAAGTTTCATGAGAATAATTTTAATCAGATAATAGCAATTTAGACAGGAGTGTCTTCTTTATAAGATTTTCTAGACATTACACCTGTACTTAATAATAAGACTTAGTTACCGACCTACTTTAACGATTGCGAAGTTATATGATTTCTCAAATGATCTAGCTAAAGTGCACTTCTCAAGACTAGATTACGTCACCAAAGTTAAATGGCAGTTTTTATTATGCCCCTTAATATGGATTATAGTAAAAACAAAACGCTGCGAAATTTAGAAATTAATGTTTCGTGAATTTCAGCGTTATAACGAATTATATAAATTAAAGAACAAAGGGAAAATGGATACAGAAGGAAATATATATAATTTAGATTAAATACTATTAATTTCAAGAATCTAAATTTATAACTATACAGTGAGACAATAATGTTCTAGGAGTTATTGGCTCTGCAGTTTTTCCCGTTTATAGAATACCTAAAAATACAATTTTACATGGTCTTGCACTCGTATTACTCGTAGTTGCTTTAGCCTAGTAACATGCTAGTAACCTATTAAAATCATTCTCTTAGTAGATATTTTTCTATAATGTCTCCTAAATGAAAATCTACAAAATATTCCCGCAATAATAGCCCATTCAAAATAAAAACGATATTAATGACCCCACACTGCTTAATCGTTGCTTAGATAGAAAGAGAAATGAAATGTTCCCCTGAAACAAATTAATTACATTAAATCAAAATACATTATTAGAAATCAAAAAGTAAATTATTAGAGATCAAAACGCGCGAAAATTTGCAAGAGGTTTATGAAGAAAATAATATTGATTCAACATATTAATAACAAAAATAAGAAGAGTTGTATATGTTTATACGAAAAGAGTAGGAATGAAATATAATGTTAAAAAAATGTGTCTGTGGATGTCTCTAAGATTAATAAAATCCTCGCAAAGGAAGCAAAGACTTTTGATAGACAAAGAATCATAAAAATCTGTACAACTTGCAGATAAATATAAAAAGTATAAAAAACATTTCCAGACACTATATTCTATGCTACATCTCATATAGATAAAAAAACTATTACACAGCAGAAATTAAAAATGTAATTACTAGTCACTATGGCCAGAGACAACCAAGAGACTTGCAACTAGATTGAAAAATTTGTCCCGTTCCTGAAAATACATATCTTTCTTTCGATAGCTTCCAATTTGCGATTAAGCTATCTCTTACTGTTCTGTAAGGTATTTTTGTCTGTAAGGTATTTTTAGAGGGCAGCACAGTTCCCTGTTTGCGCGGGTGTACTGTATTCTGTTTACAGTGGTTTCTGTTAATTTTAACCTCAGACATTAATCATGTTTGTGGCTGTCAGAAGTTAGAAGTCGACAAAATGCATTAGGTATTTTCCCTCAAACCTGCAGAAGTAAGTTACATTTTTTTAAAGTAAAACTAATAGTAATGAATAACTGTTCTTTTCTAAGTCTAGAATTTAGCAAGAAAGTATGGAATTCAAATTTGCTGGTGACTCTTACGCCAGTGTGCCCCGTTTACCGTGTGCACAGTATCCGACAAATCCGGATTAGATACGTTAACGGGTATGAGACGTTAATGCTGTAATTTCCTTATGCACCGTCACAAAATAGCATCTTATGATCGTGTGAAAACGTGTTTTTATAACCTTAAATTTTTACGTCGTGTTCATGTTTCATCAGTATATATTAAATATAATAAATTTTGGATTTCCTAGAAAAAACTATGAAAGAAGTGACTATTTTGCGACGATGGACAACCTCTCATTTTTTCGGAGATTTAGGCTAACAAAACCGGCTGTATTACATTTACTACAGTAAACGGAAGAAGATATGAAATTTAATAATGATCTGTGAATCAGTTTCCTGTGAAATTATGTTAAAAATACGTTCTTTTTCAGCTGGACTGAAGTTCATAATTCGCTTTGAATTTGTGTCATTGGCCATGAAAAGGGCGTTCAAATGAAGCGAAACACGTGTGGTAGTCCTATTTAGGATTTGAAAGTAGGGGCTGCTAGGGATTGGGGGATGAACATATCAGGACCCCTTGGCTATCAAAAATGTTCCCCCCTAAAATAAAAATCGACGTATCCCAATATCTCCAATACACTGCTGTATTTGCTTTCACATGATGTATAATACGTGGGGTAGTTCCATTTGAGATGTTAAAATAGGGGTTACTAGGGGTTAGGGGAAGAACACATGAGGATCCCTTGACAGTCCCCCTAAAATAAATTCGGAGTATACCGGCAATTTCTCAAACATTTTGCGGATTTTCAATTACAGGAGGTGGTAAGTTTTAAAATGAACACAATATATATATATATATATATATATATATATATATATATATATATATATATATATATATATATATATATATATATATATATATATATATATATATATATATATATATATATATATATATATATATATATATATATATATATATATATATATATATATATATATATATATATATATATATATATATATATATATATATATATATATATATATATATATATATAGGTATATATATATATATATATATATATATATAAATATATATCAGCTTTCAGCTTTGAAGTTTTTGCTATTGTAAGACTTTGCTATTCATATTTGTTTTGTGAAAAGTAATCTTGGGTTTGTAGCATTTCATTACATAGAGAAATAAGCAAATAGATGAATAATAAGGAATATACACTTACCAGTCCTATATCTGGACATACACATGGAAACAAACCACTTAGAAGTTGTACAAGTTCTTTCACCTTCATTGAGGATCTTCCTCGGGATCTTCAGAGCGGTGTACGACCTGTTTCATTGATCATTTATACTTGAATTTAAAATATTAATACTCCAACACTTGCAGTGTCGTTTTACGACTTCAGTTTTGGACGGAACTCAAATTCTTAGAATACCTACACAAACCTAGTCTACTATTTATATTTGTTCTATTTGAACATATTATATATAAAAGCATTAGGCATACAGTTATCCAGAAGATGTTAAACTTTAAAATGCATATAATCTTGTAGAACCTATTGAAAACAACTACTTTGTTTAGCTATGTGCTAGAGAATATTGAATTACATATACAATAGAATTCTGAAGCATTCAAAGAGGGAGTGATACAGAAATTGCTTGCTCAGTCAAAACTTAAATCATTTGTTAGTCTTATGTATTAATTATTTTTTCGAAAATTCGAAAAAACAATTAATACTGATCTGTATTAATACGTATACCACTCTGAAGATCCTCAATGAAGGTGAAAGAACTTGTACAACTTCCAAGTGGTTCGTTTCCATGTGTATGTCCAGATATAGGACTGGTAAGTGTATCTTCCTTATTATTCGTCTATTTGCTTATTTCTCTATGTGATTTCTCTATGAAGCATTCAACAACAAATATATATGGGATAATTCTAATACCATATCTTATGAACGTAGCATTCATAAAATTGAATTACGCAAGGTGATATTTAACAATATAATTAAGGCAATATATTTAACTTAACTTGCTCACGTATTTATCAATAAGTACTAATTTCGTTTATTTCCATGGACATGTATTATCAGCAGTTTTCCTTTTTACCTGAAAGTTAAAGAACGCTACAGAGTTAATACTCGCAGGTAGATAAATAATGTTCATACCATAATGAACAAATTTGCTTGTATACCTATAAATAGAATACTCTGAAAGAAATATTAATTCTTATCAACGCCATTTTGTAACTTGAAAGTGTTTTCATTTCATTGTGGCATACTTTATCATTCCTCTTTTGTACGGGGATTTGTATATTTTCTTTCTATTCTATTCCTGTGACAACAGAGATGTGGGAACGTCTGGAGCCCGGGCGTCTCGGCGGTCTTGAAATGTGGTCGAGTTACGAAGACAGCAAATTCTGCAAGCAAGGAGAAGACAAAAGGATTCCAACAAATCTAATTGTTCTACGTTATTCCGTTTCGAACACAAAGACATGCGACTAATTTCATTCCATTGCCTTCGTCAGCTTGGACGTGCGTCGGCGGCGGCGGCGTCTCCCCTGATGTTGGCCACTCACCGGAGTAAATAATGTCACTATAATAAAAGAGAAATTTATATGCTAATTTATAGTATTATTTCTTTGAAAATTACATATCTTTTATTTGTTCGTATGTATAATTAATTAATTAACATTATGTAAATAACAAGTTCCTCAAGTAACAATAGTTGTTCAAGATTTTAATATTAGATGATCTTTGATATGAAAAAAATAAAAATAATATTAATCAATAGTAATATAAAATGCATTCAGCGGATACGATGCGCCACTTCTACTTTTTCAATATTTGCAAAAATATTCAAGAAATTTATCAATAAAAATATTTTACCTTTAGAAAAATATTTTTAAATAACATGCAAGTCTGAAAATACATCAGTTATGCATCTGAAAACATCGTAATTTCTCAGTATCGGGTGAAAGCACCAATGAAGAAACAGTTAAGAATTTTATAACTGGAACTTTTTATGGAATTTAAATCTAATGATTTTGCTTTTTGTAAGATGGCATTACCTAATATATTTAGTTTGAATACAACTAGTTGCAAACAAATAGGATAACAGATTTTTTTTTAAACAAGTTTTATATTAAAAAAATACCAAAAAGCCCAGTAAAGAAACAGGAAATCTAGTAAAGAAATTTTAAAATTCCAATAAAGAAACACGTATTTAGCACAAGTATTTAAGCCATTTTATTATACAAATATTTTGTAAATGAACATAAATAATTATCACCTACGTACCTACGTATTATTTGAAAAGTCAAAATATAAATCTAAAAATGTAAAACAAAACTTATTGATTATAAAAAATTGGTCCTACCAATGTTTAAAATCAGTTATATTAAAAATATGTCCCTATTGCAGTTCTGGCACCTTAAAAAAAGATTTAGGGAATTTACTGGTATAGGTTGTTCTATTTTCTTCACGATATCTTTTTTAGGGTATCAAATCTGAACTTGTATTATTGGCCATTTCCATAGTCTGAGAGGGACAAAAATTGTATAGGGCCAAATTTAGATGAGACTTATGTCCATCAATAAATAAAATTATTGGAAAGGTAATATTTTTCTCTAAAAGCCATGGATAAAAGTAATTTGCAATATACTGAAAAAATACATCGGGCGTCATCCAGCCAGATTCGGAACGCCCACTAAAATAATCGTCCGGGAAAGAGTCTGCAATATCTCTAGGAATTCTTCTATATGGTAGCACTATCATTAGTGGAACTGCTTGACCTGCTGCTGAATAATTGCATAAAACTGTAATTGATTGCTTTTCAGGTCCCGAGGATATTTCATAAAAGCTCCGGTAAGATTTAGAACCTAACAGTTTGCCAGATTTTGAACAAAGCTGAACCCCCATTTCATCTGCATTATATATCCTGGTAGGTTCAAGTAAAACGTCTTCACAGTTTTCATTGACACAAAATTGGTGAACCAATGTCTTGAGACTTTTTCTGTCACAGATGCCCTAGTCTTTAAAATTATTTCGGCATTTCTTTTAACGATATTAGGGTGCCGTTGCTTAAAAAGTCGAAACCATTTTTTACCCGGTCTGTTTTCTGTAAATGAAGTTTGGGCATTAGAATCCAACAATATCTTTTGCACAGAGTCAAAAACAGTTTCTGGGTGAATGGGAAATCCAACCTTAACTTTTGATATTATCCAGTATGCAATTTTCCTTTCAACCTCAGCACTGATCACAGTTGGTGGGCCCATTTTTCGAGTGAGAGGGGAGGCCCCTAACTTTTTTGCTTAGAGTTCCTTTGGGAATGCCAAACTCTCTCGCTGTAATGCTAAGCTTGTGTGTTTTAAGCTTTACCGCCTGAACTGCTCTAACAAGGTTTTCTTGGCTGTACTTAAAGCGACTGGAAGCATTTGTTCTAACATCTTTTCCAAGTATGCCTATCTGAGTTGCTGTTTTTTCTTCCGTAAATTTCTCTGAAATGAGGGAAATTGGTTTCCAATAAACGTACCCAGTAAAGAAATTTTTAGTTTACCCAATAGAGTAACTATTAAAATGACGTTTCTTCACTGGACCTACTAAAAATTACAAGTATAGCGACAAGATTTATAGTCTTTGGACATTATTGTAACTTTATATAACAGATAAAATACGACTTTATTATTTTTCTCAAAACCCAGTAGAGAAACACTTTGTTTCTTCTCTGGATTTTGAGTGTATTTAGATCCAGTTAGGAAACATATCCAAAACAAATACTAATTTTGAGGTTTTTACTATCCTAGCCTCTAAAACGACAAACTATAGGCAAACTTAATAAGCTTAGCACTTCCTGATAACTTAATGTTGACTTATATCAGAAATATGAATATTTAAAGTAGGCAATACCTACGCTTACCTTAGTTATGCAGTATCAAAAATGGAATCGAGAAAATAGCACCTTATTCTACAACGTTTTAGAGATGACTAATACAACAATAAACTTTAGAAGCAAATATCACTAAGAGTACGAATGCCAACTAACATGGCATCAAACTCGCGGGAAATTTAAAACTTACTCATTCCTTAACATATTATATTTAAATATATAGGTTTTTGTTTCTTTACTGGTTCAGTTTCTTCACTGGTGCTTTCACCCTCGATCTAAATTACGAGAAATTACATTTTGCTGAATTACATAATTTGAATTAATAAATAATAGATACGAACAAATAATAAACAAGTATAGATACGTAATTTTCAAAGAACTAATCTTCTAAATTATAAATTAGTATCTAAAAATACTTACATATTTTTTTTTAATATATAAGATCATATGAATAACAATTTTTTTAACAAATATCTTTATCATTGTCAGTGATAAACTGAAAATAATTATCTTATTGCATAAAAATAATTTTTGCGTTTAAAAATTATAAATAATATGGTATAAAGATAAAAAGTGGTAAAGTCGCCAAAAAGTAGGTAATTTTCAACGACTGTATATCAGCAAATTTAATTTTCAAGAAATCACGAATCATTTTGACGAAAACTACATCAGCTTTCTTATATATGAGCCAATGCCTATACCGTAATTCGCTCAGAAAGAAGTTATATAATTTTTTTTTTAAAGAAACAAAAGTTTTCTCTTTCGTTTTTTTAAATTTTTCGACTTATATTGTTGAATTTTTTTTACTTTATTTTGTCATTTAGATAGGAAATTTATGGTCTATTTCTGAAAAACAAAAATTTAATTATGGGTATATAGGTACCTACTAAAAAATATAAGTTACATAGCATAGCATAGTTTATAAGTTACAGTTAAAAGACATTATTTCCTTTTATCCCTATTTTTCTCGACAAAGACAACACTCAATTAAATTATATTTAAAGGATATTTTGTATATCTAATAGGTTTTAGAAAAAAACTGACAATAAATTATTTTAAAATACACACCCATATAAGAGATATTATTTCAGAATATCTTTTATGAACTAAAGTTTTGAGGAATTCTAGTTTTATGGAACGTTAAGAAAACCGTTACGAACGAGAGGTACTTAACTCATCTACCTCATTGGTTCTGAATTCCGCATACTGAATTTCTCAACGACTTCATATGCTCTCCACATTTTATTTTATGATATGCAGGCTGTCACAAAAAATATTACTACATAAATAACAGACTTTGTGGTGCCGTGCTATTTTATTTTAAATTATTAAAAATACCTCAGTGTTATAAGATTTTCACAATAATTTTATTTTATCCATACCAATTGTTGAGCTATTACAAAAGCTCCTGCAGACGGTGGGTAAAAAAAACTACTAATTAATACTGGTAATGACAATTAGAGGTATTATTCCATGAATATCAATCTACGATTATTACACAAGTGAAAAAAGGAGGTAATTTTTAAAGGGCATGTGGTATATGATTTAATTACTAAATAATACTCAAAGATCATTTATGTTGCTATATTATCTAAGAAATTACACTCAACTGAAAATTTTACAGGCTTTACAACTGGAAGCTTCTTAAAAAAACCTTGCATCCTACCCAAATGTTTTAGGCGTATTGGAAATACCAGACACAACTTTTTGTGTACCACAGTACAGTAGGTACTTGATTAGATACATAGCTCTTATGTGTCAAGATAACAATGTTTATCGATTTGTGGTGACGGCTGGTAAAAGTTTATGATGAACATGCTGAAAATAAAGCATTTATTATGTCCAATTGAAATAGTTGCCAGGAGTAAATTTCAGGAAAAACTTGCGGAACTTATTTTCAAAAGGAAATGTCGAGAATGGTTCTCGCGCAGCAACAAACACAGTTTTATTGTTGCACGAGTGATCGTGCTCAAAATCGGCTATCGTCCTATATTGAAGATTATATAATTCGGTTTTGTAAATTTTAATACATAGTATATTTAAGTAAATAGGTTGTGTTAAAATAACTTTATTATGTGCTCAGTAATATTGGTTGTGGTTGGCGCCGATTGCTAAACATACGATAGGAAAACAGATGAGAGTCAGTCATTCCGTCATTCGTCATTGACATTGTACGATATGCATTATAAGAGATAATATATTTGTTTCAATTGGACCAAAACCAACAAAAAGAAATGATTTCACTTGAAAATAATCAAAATGATAGATGTCTTAGGACTTGCAAAGCAATCATCAGAATGTCTAATCACATATTTTATGCTATTTAGTTTAAACACTTATTAAGTATTAATGGCACCAGTTATACACGTAGGTATATCCCAAATATGGTTATTTATTGGAGCTCCTGCAATCCTTTGAGTTCCACCGCTCCTGACCTCTATCGGAAGAAAGGATTTGCTAATGACTGACTTCTTATTTTTTAGTCAGGTAAATAAATACAATCGATTTTATTCATTAAAAATATAAAATTGTTTTTAAGATTACCATGACGATATGAATGCTGTAAATTTTTAGAGCTGGTTAAAGAGTCATTTAATTCCTAATCTTCCACCAAACAGAGTATGTGTGTTAGACAATGCGTCTTATCACAATGTTATTGATGGGAAGGAACCCACAACTTCTTCAATAGATGAATACTTTTTCTTGTTAAATAAAAAACATTCCACATGATCCAACGAAAACAAAAATAGAATTATACACTAAAAAAATAAAACAAAACATCCAATTTACCATATGGGCAAACTACTAAGACAACATGGAAATGAAATAGAATATTTGCGATTGCCTCCTTATAGTCCGGAACCCAACCTTATTGAAAATGTATGGGTCAAGCGGTGGGTGGCTAGTCATAATATCACTTTCTAATGGGCACATGAAGAAGCATTGATAAGAAAAAAAATCTTAAGTATCTTAAAGTATCTTAAGAAGCGAGGCGTAATACATGTGTCAAAGTAATGGATATTGAAAAATAATATATTTAAAAACAACATATTTTTGATTCTGCATTTGATAGTCCTTCATTTACTAATTTACTGGTAGTACAGGATCGTCTGCGATGAGCAACTGCAGACATATTTTTCCTGTTGCGTATTAGGACGATCAAGATTATGAGTTTTGCTTAACAACAAATTATAAAATAAAATTAGAAAATAATACGGGACCACCTAGTGTATTAGTGAATTATGTATAGTTCTACATTTTATAACTTATCACTTATTAGATAACCTGTGCGCCTTGTACATTCCTCCTTTTATTTGAGTACTTTTCTTTAAACCATCGTATTTATTACGGGTGGCTTGGTGGCAGTCTCTTACAATCTTTATCTATAATAGCATTGTCTGAGTTTTTTAGTGAGTTACTTATTGCTCTGTTCTCATTTTACCATTTATCGGGGACCGCACGCCCGCAGCATATGTGTTGAGCGATCTCAGGTAGACTGCCACAGTCCCCCCAAGCCTGCCCAGGTCCCCCATTCATGTTCCAGCCGGCGGCCAACCTATTAACTTTGACATCTTCTGGATAACTGTATGCCTAATGCTTTTATATATAATATGTTCAAATAGAACAAATATAAATAGTAGACTAGGTTTGTGTATTCTAAGAATTTGAGTTCCGTCAAAAACTAATGTCATAAAACGTCACTGCAAGTGTTGGAGTATTAATATTTTAAATTCAAGTATAAATGATCAATGAAACAAATCGTACACTGCTCTGAAGATCCTCAATAAAGGTAAAAGAACTTGTACAACTTCTAAGTGGTTCGTTTCCTTGTGTATGTCCAGATATAGTACTGGTAAGTGTATCTTCCCTCTTATTCGTCTATTTGCTTATTTCTCTATGTAATGAAATGCTACAAACCGAAGATTAGGTACTTTTCACAAAACAAATATATATATATATATATATATATATATATATATATATATATATATATATATATATATATATATATATATATATATATATATATATATATATTGTTATACCTAGTGTATAAAAACAGCAGCAACAATAATTTAAACAGTTCTAAAGGGTAGCCAACCCTTAATTCTTTCAAAAGCTACCGTTTATCTCAAACAATATCTCTAGGTGCTGGCTCAAACCTTCGTAACATTGCTTGGAGGGTGCGATGCCACACTCGTAATGATATAGAAGTTTTGACAAATCATACAAACTAACAGACGGCTAAGTTTCACAATTCGCCACTTTGTTCCATCTAAAACAACCCAAATTGTTCAGGGTGTTACTGACTTTATTAATAAATAGCGGTCGCTTTACTGTCTATACGCAGAGGCATTTCACATTATAACTTTGAGGTGAAATTTCTCAGCTTATTGTAAATAACAGTGACTTCTTAATAATATCATAATTCCGTTCTTGCGGATGTGCCTAAATTATTATTTTATGGACTATACCCACATCAAAACGACATTAGCCTGGTGAATTTATTAAAGTTTAATCATTGACACTTCTACTGATCTCATAATTTATGAGGACAGAGTGACGTTCTGATAAGTACAGTAATAAATTTTAACTTAGGGTATCGGAAGCTAAGAGATTTAGTATATTAGGGAAAAGATATGTGTTATTTGAAAAAGCATTACTTTATTATTTAAGCCCTAGATGTTGTATCCTTATTATCAGTGCAATTAAAGTAAGCTTAAAAGTGTATATGCAGCTTGGAAAAATTAGAACAAGCAAGAAATTTGATGGAGATATTATTTATCTACGTCTGCGATATTGAAAATAACGGTAGATTTTAAGATTTTTGTATGTAAATCCTTTATAGTTTCAGACAAGGAAAAAAGCTTCAAAAAAATTTAGTAAATAATAAAACAAATAAATAATTTTTTATTAGCATTTTTTCCCCTAAATCGAACGGTTTTTGAATTATGAGAAATCTTCTAAATGCTCTGCATTAACAATTGCGTGGTGGTATTAAAGGGAAATAAACAGGAACGAATAACTTCAAGAAGGCCATCATCAAATATAAATATATGTAAGAACACTTTGAATACTGTCAACAGAACAACGCAAGCAGAATTTCCTGCAAAAAGTGCTCATAAAATATCTACCAGTCCAGTTACTTCGACAGATGGTCCACAGGTGACCGGTATACAAAATGGAAGTATCGAAAAATAACAGTAGTTAACTAAAGTAAATATTATATATAAGCTTCGAACAGTACTTTAATTGCATACTAACAATGTAACAGGGAAAATTATAAATATTGGAGCCTTGAAATTGGTCGGTGATATTTGTTATCGAAGGAAACCAATGAAATAATGTTTTGTTTTGTATAATAACTTCCTTAGTAATGGATAATAATCCAGAAGAGAACATTTTTTTTTAATACAAACACCAATGGCATTTATTTTAATTACAATCTGATCTGAACATAGATCAATGAGTAATATTTTTCTAACCTAATTTACTACTGTTTATAGTAGTAAATTATACCTAAGGACTTACTCACTAGAGTTCCTTATATTTTTCTAATACTTAATTACACTAATATTAATGTGTACACAGGCACTGTTCTCTGCACTAACAAAATTATACTAGCTCGAAGGGTTTCATCCTCTTCGCAGCCTTCTAATCTGGTTTGTATTGCCGAGGAGCTGGAGCTTCGACATTGACGTGACGATGAAATCGCTTTTCGTGACTTTTGGCGAATTCGCTGATGGTCTGGTTAACGGTGTCCATTCCCATGTCCCTATGGAGGTCACTATTTCTGCAATACCAGGGGGCATTAACAATGCTCCTTAATACTTTGTTTTGGCATCGCTGGATTATATCTAGATTGCTCTTACTGGCACAACCCCACAGCTGGATGCCATATGTCCATACGGGCTTGAGAATTTGTTTGTACAAAAGTACTTTGTTATGTATTGACAGCGTGGAATTTCGTCCAAGCAGCCAATACATTTTTTTAAATCTGATATCTAATTCCTCCTTCTTTTTTTTTGACATGAGCTCTCCAGCGTAGCTTAGCGTCCAGTGTTATAGCCAAATATTTTGCTGTATCAGCATGTGATACATGGATATTGTTTATGCTAACAGGGTTATGTCGGTCTCTTTTGTTTGTAAAATTAACATGGGCAGATTTACTCACATTTAGTTTGTTTCTCCATTGCTTAGTCCAGGTGCTGATTTTGTTAACTGATATTTGCAGATTTATTGCCGCTTCTTGGTGATCTTTGCTTACAGCCATTATAGCAGTGTCATCAGCAAAGGTGGCTATCGTGTCATACTCTAATTAAGGAATATCACTGGTGTATAGTAGATAAAGGACTGGCCCTAATACACTCCCTTGTGGTACTCCTGCCTTGATTTCTTTAAGTTCAGAATAAGCGTCTTCCTGCTTAATTCTAAAAGTTCTATATGAAATATAAGACTTCAATAATTATGAGAACTGATTAGGCAGGAGCTTGCTTAATTTATAGTGAAGTCCATCGTGCCATACTTTACCAAAACCCTGTGCTACATCAAGAAAGACGGTAGAACAAACTTTTTTTTCCTCCAGCGACTTTTTAATTACATCTGTGATCCTATGGACCTGATCTATAGTTGAAGAGAACAATTGGCATCAAAAAAACGATAGCCACGTGTAAATTTTGTCTGCACAATAGAGAAGTAGTTATAAGTGATTTCCAACATACTGCATCAAATTTATAGAAGAATTCAAGTGGTAATCTCAGCCAGAAGTAGATGCCTAGGATATCCTAGGTCTACGAGTTAGTTTCCCAATGTCCGTATAAGAATTGCATATATGTACGAATAAGCAGAATGAGATTTTCATAAGCAGTGTTCCTGATATCCAGATTTGTGGATTCCGAAACAGTTCAATTCATAATAAACGCCGTAGTAGCTGTTCGATGCCATTTTAGATTCAGCAGGTTACAGCATTCCACCGCCAGAGGTTTGTTTTCAAGATTATTATGGATTTGTTTACAAAGGATTAACTTAATGACAATTATGACTTAATGAGAATATATTCATTTAGTTCCTTCGGTGAAGGTCTAAAGTCTAAATGATACCTAGATTTTCTCTAGATATTTTTCTCGTTAGAGATGAAATGGAATTAATCGTGGAATTGTGCCACTAACTAAATATATGCCAAATTAAGGGACAGCAAATTGTTACATATAATTATTTGATCAGAATTTTAATCTAAATTACGGTAAATATCCCAAATTGCCTGAATTCTCATAGGTGCATTTACTGCATTAGCGAAATGCAATCATGGGGTATACAAATTTAATATTTCAATTAGCTTTGAACACGTCCGGTAGCACATGCAACCAGATAGGTCTTCTGCATAATCACACTTCGGATTAAACCCTGGTCCAATATAATTAGCATATAAATGTTCTATTAGGGATGAGCATTTTCTTTAATATATTTGCATATGTATAGCGTAACTTTCATCGTCCGCCTTCCGTTCAATTCGTTACGGACGACATTCTTCGCGATGGTGATTTTTTCAATTTGTTTGTCACAGAGAATACACGGAAGTTGATAAAAATGAGGCAGCGTTTCCTTCAATTTCCGGATCGGAGACGAACCCGACAGGCACAGCGTAGTTGGACTTGTATTATAGCATCAAATGTATAAACTGTACCAAATCCTTGTTATTAATACAACTGATTACATGTAAGATGTAGGACGCCAATAATAATTTTTAGTGACTTTATCTAACTTATCTGCTTGCAAATAGATGTTAAGACGACGTAAATAATTTCCTTCTCTGCTTGGAGGTTGGTACATACAAAATACAAACAAATATTAAAATGGAACAAGTGAATTTTATTTAACAGGTTGGTTAAATTTATTACCTGTAAAAAATATGAAAATGTGTATCAATTTTATCGAAAGGCACTTATAATGTATGTTATATGTGTTCTTTATGCCCAGTCGGACAACTTCTTATATCAGAAAATTCTTGGCGGCATTTTTTTTGACGAAACCCTTAACATAACCCTTAGCCTGACAACTAAATTTCCTGAATAATTTTCTCGGACAATGGTACTACAATGGATTTTAAATATTTTTGTTATACCTTAAATTTCATGACTTCATAAATTTTCCATTATAGGAGTGTCCTACGCGTCAAATGACCGAGTATATTTGTCCGACATAAGGCTTTTCCTTTTTTTTTAAACACTTGATGAAATCACATCCGGAACACCTAGAGCGCCAGCTTATTACATCAAAATAAGCGGAATTAAAGACAAAATTCGACGTGTCCGAGGATTTTATGAAAAAACGTCAGTCTTAAGAAATATTGAATATATCCTTTACTTTTCTAACGCACTGTATATTGGAGGAAAGATCATTGGTAGACCATAGAGTCAACTGGTAAAAAGAGTAAGTAAGTTGTATTATGAAGATACGATGTATAGAAAATACGTGAGAGCAATGTCCATTTTATTTTACTCTTCTTCGTTAGGCTGGGACTGTGGAAGAGTCGGGCATAATGTGTCGTGTTTAATGGACGATGATGGCTTAGGATCTTCAGCACTCTGAGTAACAGGCTGCGATGGCTGTTCGTTAACTTAAAACAATGCCACCCAGCTATTATATTGTAAATTAACGCATAAATACCATTCTGAAGTCTCACTTGCCTCTGACAGTGGTGCAGCAAACGGAGGGTCGTCTTCTTGCTCATCGAGGTCGGTTCTTTCGTCTACGTTCGTGGAGGTATCGGCACCGTTGATGCAGAGTTGGGTGCAGGACTAACAGACCTGCGCACCTGCATCTATAACGCCAGGTTATTAGGTTATCAGGTTATTAGGTTCAAGTCTTCTGACAAATGCCAGGACAAGGAAAATCACGTTAAATTTTCCCAAAAGAAGCATGTTTTTACAACACAAGAATTTTCACGCTAGAGTAATCGAGACAAATTATGTAGAATTTATATTCGGAGTATTCTTCCGGTTAAAAAGGGTAGCGAACAAATTGACAACTCAATTTATTTCAAAATTAATACAGTGAAACATTATTTGACATCATAAATTTTCTTTGCTATCTGATTTAAATAATTCCCAAATAAATTATAGCATAATCAATTATTTATACCTACGCATTAAACGAAATAAAGTAACTTGCTTTTACAGCTATACCGGCAGAAATAATTCGCTGATTTATTTAAAGTACCAATAATTGATCGAATTGCCTGACTGGAAATTAGATGTACCATAAATTTGATAAATGATAATATAGTATTTATTGTTGAACGGTGCAATTTATATGAAATAAAAGGTTTCGAGGTATGTTCATTAAAATCAATTTTGTGAACGAACGCACGAAAATCTAATTAAATATGTTATTAGTTCCAGATGAACTAAATATTCATAGGCTTCACATAATGAATATTAATATAATTTTTCGGTTCCCCAGCATTTAATTTCAATGCATAAATTTAATTATTCAAATATATGGAAACCTAAATTCTGAATGCAGTAGTTATAACAACTTATTTCAAATTATAAAACTGTTAATGTTACTTCTTAATCCAGTAAAGCAAAGGTTTTTTCAAGGAAAAAAATATAGTAGTTACTAGTCGCCAACGTTACTAATTAGCTATGGGTCCCGTTGGCTATGGGGTAAATTCAATATAGTAATATAAGTACAACATAACGTATCACAAATGATAAACTAATCCTAATTCAAAATGTATATAATAAAGTATCACTCGAGAGGGACTTGAAAGTCTAGCCTCGAAGCAAAGTAGTCTCAGTTAAAAGTCCAACTTGAGACCAACAAATATTAATAATACTTGTTGATATCACAGACTTAACATGACTCTAGTCGTGCTAATAACATGACTAGAGCGGGCACAAAAAGTATATAATAGCTCTAAATTAAATTGACTTAATATGTGACATACATAACTTAATACTTAGTAGTGAAAATATGAAAAGTGTAAATAATGAAAGAATTTTATTGGCTGTCAAATGGCCATAAAAGATATAAAGCACATGTAACTAAGGTAATATCATTGTTTCTTAGAAATAGATTTCGATCGAATTCGAATTCGAATAATGCGAAGAAATTAGGAAAAAAGTACTGCACAGATAGCTACGTGAATTTTTTCTCCAAAAAAAATCAAGTATAAAACAAGTAATTATATCCAGTACAACCTAGTTAATTGTTTAAAAGTGTGTAACATTGCATTACATGTGTTTGCAGATGATTTTGTAAATTTAATAATTTAAATTAAGTGATATGGGCTGTTATCCAAATCATTCGTGAGTCATGCTAGGCAGTATCCTAGAAAATTCACCCTAAGACCTCGTGGTCTTTTCAACAAGGATTTTAACAAGTTAATAATCATTAAGTGTGTGAAATCAACGAAGAAATAATAACAGTGCCATAGCATCAGCGCAGTAGTGAAAGTGTTTAAGTGTTTTTGGATGAACTCTGCTCAAAAGTAACAATACCCCAATATCCATATTTCGCCTTTTGAATAACGTATAAAATTTATCTAAATATATAACGAACGTTATTTATCGAGGATTTAATATCCCCTGTACTATCATTATAAGCTATAGTAGGTTATCTCAGGGTAGATTAAGTTTTTATGAAAATTATTAAAGCACCATAAAATTTCTTATGTGTAAAATTTATGTCCCATTTAATGAAAACTAATATTTTTCTAATTGAATGAATTCACTTAAGATCTATATATATATATATATATATATATATATATATATATATATATATATATATATATATATATATATATATATATAGATATATATATATATATATATATATATATATATATATATATATATATATATATATATATATATATATATATATATATATATATATATATATATATATATATATATACATATATATATATGACATATTAAGATAAAATTTGAGAAAGTTATGACTTTATTAATAATTGTTTTTGAGCTTCCATTAAAATATTAAAATTTGTAATATTAATTCATGATGATTCAGCCTATTTTGAACCTCCTCTGAGGTGAGTGATCTTCATGCTCTAATTTACATTCATAAATATCAAAGTACAATTATTGTGAAATGATAAAAATGCAAGCGTTTCCACCATATAATTTAACCAAGAGATTTCAAAATTATTATTCATTCTGAACTGACGTCCATTTTGAGGAGAATCTTTAAGAGTGTTAGGCAATCCAAAGTAAGGGTCTACAGACGAACTTATTATCACATAATATAAAATAAAAATATAAATAATATCTGCACTTAAAATCAAAATCATATTAATTATCAATCCAACATAGTGAAATAAATATATATTAAAAATAATAATAATAAACATAAATATTAAATTATAAAACAAAATATTTATTTAGTGGTAATAGCAGTGATGCTGAAAAAGTGGCACTGATGGTATGCAAATTTTCGAGAAGCCATTTGGGTAACTACCAGATTGATGCTCTGATTGTATAATTTCCTAAAACACTTTTAATTTATTTCCCGCTCGATTTTAATCAAAAAGAGTTTTTTATTAGATTCTTCTTTAATTTTAAATTAAGGTGAATTAATTTTAACTCTCCTGAGCGGTACAGCGTAAACAAGCAAGGTATAACCACTATTAAAAAAATTTTGTTAATAAAAAGTTTAAAATCCGGCGTGCTGTTTAATGATTGCAACCCGTATTAAAGATAAACTCAATAAATTGTTTAGAGTTTAAGTAATAATCTATTTTAATAAGATATGAAAATATGTAGGTATAAAAATATATCATGTATCTACTTCCTTTGCTTGTCATATGCTTACTTTGATAATTGAGTTTTTCGACCTTCGAGTAATGGATGGATGAGACTCCCAAATAAAACAACTACGAAACCAAAAAATTAAAGATCATATAAAAAACATGTGTTTTGAAACCATTAGGCTTTATAAATCGTCACAAGTAACAGTATGCTCCAAGCAGCAAAGGGATTAATTAGACAGTTAATTATGACAAATAAGTTAAAATAAGTAAGTCCACCACACAAGAGGAACAATGGAAAAATTTCGGTCGCCATGTTCTTTATTAATAAATTAATTACAAAGGTTCTTATCTTATTTTTGTACCATAGTTAGTTACACAAAGAAACCAAATTTGCATTATGCTCTGAGCTCTACAGAAGCTTCTGTTGCGTATTTTATAACCCTTTCCCCTTATAAGCCGTTGTTCAACTCTCGTGTGGCGGAGATTACATAACTTATTTTTAAGATTGTCATAAATGTCCTCAAAAACTATAAACATGGACATATAAAAATTTGTAAAAGCTTATTTTATGAATATTATTTTGGTCTGATAAATTGATATAATTATACAAGAAATCATAATTTACCAAGTATTTAAAATATGATAGTCCAGACAAGACAAGATCACTATCCTCGCTGCATTCCATTTTTTTGCATAGATTTAAAAAAATATATCTCAATTTAACGGGAATCAATTACTGGTATTTTTTGTATCAGAAATTGATACTAAAAAATGATTGATAAAGTGAAGCGTACAGACGCGTAGCGTGGCATTTGGAGCGGGCACAGAAATGGAAGAAGTGCCGCGCGCTCGCGGTGAAAACTGATTTTTAGCATTCAAAATGACTCGTGCTTGCAAAATCTTCAGTATCTCTGCTTCCAGACTTCCAGATCATCTACAATAAATCCTTCTGTATTTAATCTGGTAGCTCGACGAGTTAGACACAAATATCATATTTATTTTTGCCTTAGAAGCCAAATAGAGCCACGAATACCTAATTTTTAGTTACTTTCCCATTTTTTATACTTTTTTCGACATTTTAACTATTACATTTCGACATTTTCAATTATTTTCTATTACCACAATATTTATCATTCGATGCTTCAATTTTTTGCGTAATTAATCGTACTCACCTCGTTATATTTGGTGATGCCGGTAGACAATTAAATAAAAACAGCATTTTAAAATTAAATAAGGATTACATTTTATAAGGAATATATTTAATTAGTATGAAATTTTCTGTCGGGGCAACCGTTGTAAAATACCAAAAACCACTGCGAGGCGCTGCGAGGGGATATTTTTGGGGAGTTCCAATTAAGAGTTCCAATGGCGCAAGTGGCCGCTTCAACTAGCGCCATTGGAACTCTTTTGTTCCTGTTTGAAGTTTATGTTTTTTCTCCTATGTTATTATTTACTAGTCAAATAAATTGACTAGTAATGGCGATATTATACATGGTTTAAAAATTATACAAGGAAACAGATGATCTACTGATTTTAGATATATTAAGCTATAATATATACGGGCTTCAACACATGAATGTATAAATATTTTTGTCAATGGGTAGATCAAATAAGGTTTCAAATGACAAATATACGTCATAACTTAGTACATAAGGTAGCAGATACAGCACAATATCCGGTAACAATATATACATTCATCTATTTAACACCATTAATTAATCATTATAATTATTGTAGCTACGCGTATCATAATTTACAACTCATAAACTTCCCGACAACACCAGATACTCCAACGTATACGAGTTCAGATACGTGCGAGCAGATATTGCGGAATCGATATAGGAAATGAGAAATAATTAGCTTTCTATTAAAACTTCCTTTCCTATTTAGAGACCTAGTATACTTGATGTTAAATTGGATACGCCTCAATGATCATGTAATACGGTGCGTGGAAATACAGAGAGGCAATTTGTTGGTGCTTATAGACTCTTTTCAAACTTAAACGTACTGTTGTTATTGAGCTTTGTTTTTTCATTGGCTATTTCTTATTTAATGTACAAGATTTACAAGACATAAATATTATTTCAATATTTGCAATACAACATAGAGTCAGCCTATCTGTTTAAGAAATTGATAGCAACTGATTTGGAAAGGGGTCTACAAGTATTCATATACTCTGTCAGATAAATGTAAATGTAAATGCAGATTATGCATAAATATATAATGTGATATGACAGTATATTTTTATCTTTGCAACCTAGCAAAATGCAATGTTCTGAATAACAAGTATACGCTTTTGTTCGTATAGCAGGTGTAAAATTTAATATAACAACTCCCTTCATATAGAAAAAGTCGGTGATATACAGCCACTTTTGAAACAGTAACATAAAATATAATATAAAATAACACAATGTCACTGGAATATAGTTGAACGAAAGTAAAATAATTTTGATTTTAACATTATAGTCCTTTTAATTTAACTCTACATCGGTGTCGTCTTCGACGTGGATGGATGGTGTTCTCCTAGGGAGTAGAATAGTAAATCTCCTGGGTCCTGAAGAGGGTTGATCACCTGAAGGTCTGATGTCGATGGCAAGTGGTCTCTTTCTTCTACATTTACAGTAGTTTATGTAGATAATAACTAGGTAAATAATAAGCGGAACCCTTGTTTTTATTATAAAT